>JBBBVM010000076.1:7480559-7924457 GCA_037355625.1 Petunia x hybrida | reverse complement strand
GATTCCGGTAGTTGTGCCAATGTAGTGAGCCAAACTTTGGTTTCACAAATGGGATTACCTACGATGAAGCATCCCCACCCTTACAATTACAATGGCTGAACGAGTGTGGAGAATTGAGAGTTGTCAAACAAGTGTGGATCAAGTTCAAAATCGGAGAGTATCAAGATGAAATGATATTCGATGTGGTTTTTTTTTTTTTTTTTTTTTTTTTTTTTTTTTTTTTCTTTTTTTTTTTTTTTTTTTTTTTTTTTTTTTTTTTTTTGATGAAGCTTGTCATTTGCTATTGGGTCGACCGTGGCAGTATGACCGAACAGCTGTTCACAATGGCAGATCCAACACTTACACTGTGAAGCTCGATGGAAAGAGTTTCATACTCAAACCCTTGTCTCCAAAACAAGTCACCGAGGACTATAAACGAATGAAAGAATTGAAAGAAGCGGCCAAAGCTAAGCTTCCGTTGGGAGCAAAATTGGGGCCCGAAGAGACAAACTCACCGCCCGAAGTGAAAGGAATCTGTGCAGTCATGCAACCCGGTGAGGTCTTAGGATTCTGTGCAGTCATGCAACCCGGTGAGGTCTTACGAGGCAACGACCACGGCCAGATGATGATTTGCCTCGTGCATAAGGGCATCTTTCTAAACTCTAATGATGATTCTTCTAATGATAACCCTTTGCCTTTGTTTGTTCGTAAAGTTTTGCAGGACTTCGAGGACATGTTTCCCGAGGAATTGCCAGGTGGATTACCTCCGTTGAGAGGAATCGAGCACCAAATTGACTTCGTGCCAGGGTTTCAAATCCCTAACAAACCTGCATACCGGTGTAATCCCGAAGACACCAAAGAGCTCCAACGGCAGGTTGATGAATTGCTAAACAAGGCCTCGTTCGTGAGAGCTTGAGTCCTTGCGCCGTTCCTGTTATCCTTGTCCCGAAGAAGGATGGAACATGGCGAATGTGTGTTGACTGTCGAGCAGTCAACAAAATAATGGTAAAGTATCGTCATCCTATCCCTCGATTAGATGACATGCTAGATGAGTTAAGTGGTTCTTCATGCTTTTCGAAGATAGACCTCAGGTCCGGTTACCACCAGATCCGAATGAAACCCGGAGACGAGTGGAAAACCGCATTCAAGACCAAGTTCGGTCTCTATGAATGGTTGGTGATGCCTTTTGGCTTATCCAATGCACCGAGCACATTCATGCGATTGATGAACCATGTGCTCAAAACCGTTCATAAACAAGTTCGTTGTCGTTTATTTCGATGACATACTTGTTTATAGCAGAACCGTGGATGAACATGTCGAACACCTAAGGCAAGTACTTGAAAAGCTTCGAGAAGAGAAGTTGTATGCCAACTTCAAGAAATGCGCCTTTGGTGTCGATCGTGTAGTCTTTCTTGGATTTGTTGTCAGTACTAATAGTGTCGAAGTCGACGAATCAAAAGTCGAAGCCATCAAAGATTGGCCAACTCCAACCTCGGTAACACAAGTTCGTAGCTTCCATGGCTTAGCTAGCTTTTACCGAAGGTTTGTTCGTGACTTTAGCACCGTGGCAGCTCCTTTAACCGAGCTGGTGAAGAAAGACCATCCATTTGTGTGGGAAGAGTCCCAAGAGAGGGCTTTCCAAGAGTTGAAATGGAGGCTATGCTCTGCCCCGTTGTTGCAAGAATCGAAGCCGATCGCTTACTTTAGCAAAAATCTTAAGGGTGCAACTTTGAATTGCTCTACGTATGACAAAGAGTTGTATGCCCTCGTTCGAGCACTCGCCCATTGGCAGCATTATTTGTGGCGTCGAGAGTTTGTGATCAAAAGCGATCATGAGTCTTTGAAACATCTCCGAGGTCAGGAGAAATTGAATCGAAGACATGCCAAGTGGGTTGAATTTATTGAGAGCTTTCCCTATGTAATTCATTACAAAAAGGGTAAAGACAATGTTGTGGCCGATGCGCTATCAAGGAAATTTGCCTTAGCGACCACTCTCGCCTCTAGGCCCATGGGATTCGAAAGCATCAAGTCGATGTACGAGGATGATCCCAAACTGAAATGTGTTCGTGACGCAATCTTGAGTGGCCGAAGGGTTGAGAAATATCAATGGCATGATGGCTACCTCTTCAAGAATGGGAGGGTTTGTGTGCCAATGTCATCGTGGAGAGAGCTCTTGGTTCGAGAAGCTCATTCCGGCGGACTAATGGGACACTTCGGTGTCGACAAAACTCTTGGTATCTTGACCGAGCAGTTCCATTGGCCCAAAATGCGACGAGATGTGGAAAAGCTTTGCAACGCTTGTCTCGTTTGCATGAAAGCAAAATCGAAGTCCAACCCTCATGGCTTATACACCCCGTTGCCTGTGCCTGATCGACCTTGGGTTGATATATCCATGGACTTTGTCTTAGGGTTACCGAGGTCGGGGGGAGGACATGATAGCATTTTTGTTGTGGTTGACCGTTTTTCCAAAATGGCTCACTTTATTCCTTGCAAAAAGTGTGATGATGCACATCATGTAGCTACATTGTTTGTTTCTAATGTGTTAAAATTGCATGGTGTACCTCGTACTATGTGAGTGATCGAGACTCAAAGTTCTTGAGTCATTTTTGGAAATGTTTGTGGGGTGCCCTTGGCACCAAGCTGCTATTCTCGACGTCTCACCATCCTCAGACTGATGGGCAGACCGAGGTAGTTAACCGAACCTTGGGATCTTTGCTTCGAGCAATGACCAAAGGAAAGGTCGGAAACTGGGCTGATTGTATGCCCATGATGGAGTTTGCATACAATCGAACGGTGCATCGAATGATTAACATGACCCCGTTCGAGTGTGTGTATGGATTTAACCCTTTAATTCCACTTGACCTAACCCCATTGCCTCGAGATGTTGTTATTGATTTTGAAGGTATTCACCGAGCCACAGCTCTGCTCGAGTTGCATGCCAAGGCGAAGAAGAACCTCGAGGAAGCCTATGCAAAGGTTGCCTTGAAGAAAAACAAGGGGCGAAAAAAGCTGGAATTAAAGAAGGGAGATTGGGTTTGGGTTCACTTCCGAAAGGAACGTTTCCCGAACCAAAGGAAAGGAAAATTGGCTCCTCGAGGGGATGGTCCGTTTGAAGTACTGAGCAAAATAAACAACAATGCTTATGTCATCGACCTCCCAGGTGAGTATAATGTGTCTAACACCTTCAATGTTGCTGATTTGACCCCTTGTATTGTAGGCCAAATATCGAAGGCAGAGGATGAATCGATTTCGAGGACGAAATCCTCTCAAGAAGGGGAGGATGATGCAGCCCAAAGTGCTGATCAACCGAGGAGACTTCAACCGAAGGCAGTGACTGATCAATCGAGGAGGCCAATCACTCGAAGCCAAGCCAAACTGCTCCGTGACATGCACATCCAGTTGGCTATGTCGGGAGGAAGCATGTGTTCGGGAGGAGAATTGCAAAATGTTGGAACCAAGGGCTTCATCTTCAAATTTGAGCCCGAGGACAAGGTTACCGAACAGCAGCTCTTGGCGCTGGGCAGCACAGAGCTGAACACAACAACAAGTGTTTGAAGCTAAGTCACGCGCCCGAGGACAAGTGTGTTCGAGCAGGCAATCGAGAACCGAAGCCAAGGCTCACCGAAGTCAAAGACTGCCGAACACATCTTTAACTCAGCCCTACGTGGCTTATTTCTATTGGTCACCTGTGACCCTTTTACTAGTTTACCCTTAGTATTTCCTATATAAACGTTGTTTCCTTTCATTGTAAGTACCTAGTTTTTGAACATTGATTAATTAATGAAAGTGCCGAGCACATTCCTTGTCTCCGTCGTGAGCAACCCCCTGTGAGGGCTTTTATGGACTTGTGGCTTTCGGTTAATCCGATTGAACATTCCTCTTTGATCATTCAGTTTGCAAGAGGCAATGTTCTCTTGAGGATTGTTGCATAGTTTAGGTGAAATTTGTGTCCCTTTTGATCGAGCTTTGAGACAGGTTCCTCACTGTTCTTTCAAAAGAAGCAAGTTTTGTCTTGCTTCTATCTTTATCTTTTGTTGTTTATCTTCCGCGTATGTGCTAAGCAACTCCTTCGGGTTTGCATTGCACCAAGACTAAACTGCAAGTTGACACGCTTCTAGAAGTACGAGCCTAAACTGTAAGTTGACACGCTCCTCAATGCACGAGCCTAAACTGCAAGTTGAAATGCTCCTCGATGCACGAGCCTAAACTGCAAGTTGATATGCTCCTAGAAGCACGAGCTTAAACTGCAAATCGCCATGCTCCTTTGATGCACGAGCATAAACTGCATAAAACTCCTGGCCCGCAAGAGTCTAAACTGTGCACGACCTAAAAAAAGAAAAAGTCCACTAGGTTGAAAACCTTGAAAGAGGCGGCCTAGGCAAAAGTTAGGACAAAAAAAAAAGAGAAAAAAAAAATAAGAATACACCTCTTCTACTATGAACTACGTAATGACTTGATCCTCTTCGTCAAGGTACGTATGCAGCTTAGGGCTCAAATTCTAAGTCCAGTCGGCCAAAAGGAAGAAAAGTTCTTTTCTTTGTCAAGTTTCACATTGTTATTTAGAGTTCAAGTTTGCCAAAGTCTTCAAGTTGGGACTTTCAAATTTGCCAAGTCTTCAAGTTTGAGTTGGCCAAGTCTTCAAGTTCGAGCCTTCAAATTTGCCAAAGTCTTTGAGTTGAGATCTTCTAATTTTCCTAGTCTTCGAGTTGATGTTGGTAGTCTTCAAGTTCGAGCCTTTAAATACGAGTCTTTGAATTCGCCAAGTCTTTAAATTGGGATCTTCAGATTCGCCAAGTTTTCAGGTTAGAGTTCATCAAGTCTTTATTCTGGTGTCTTCAAATTCGCCAAATTTTCAAGTTGGTGTTGGTCAAGTCTTCAAGTTGGAATCTTCTTCAAGTAGGAGTCTTCAAACTTCAAATTTTCCAAGTCTTTAAGTTCGAACTTTCAAATACGCCAAGTCTTCAAGCTAGATTATTCAATTACGTCAAGTGTTCAAGTTGGGGTCTCCAAATTCTCCAAGTCTTCAAGTTGATGTCTTCAAATATATCAAGTCTTCAAGTTGGGGTCCTCAAGTTTGTCAAGTCTTCAAGTGGGATCTTCAAATTTGACAATCTTTCAAGTTAGGATCTTCTACTCTTCCAAGTTTTACAAGTCTACTGGTTAAAGTCTTCAAGTCCATCGGCCTTCAAGTTGATATCATTCAGGTACGGAAAATCTTCAAAGTGAAGTGCCTAATTTAAAGAGCCTTCGAGTGTGTCGAGTCTTGGGATGGGGTTTTGATATTCGCCGGTCTTCAAGTTTCTCTTCCAAATAGATTCTTCCATGGGTTTGTCGTCGTTAAAGTGGGAGTGCGTTGCCACTCCAATCACCTTAAACTTGACTTTTCCACGAGTATTGCTCCAAATAAGTCTTCCATGGGATTGTCATCGTTAAAGTAGGAGTGCGTTGCCACCCCAATCACCTTAAACTTGACGTTCCCATGAGTTTCACTTCCAAATAAGTCTTCAACCGGTTGCTTTTGTTAAAGTAAAAGATGACTTCTTCATAATCATCTTTTGGCCTACAACAAAAAGAAGAGCAAAAGAAAATACAAGAAAGGAAGTACAAACAAAAAAAAAGTAATTACCTGTGGAGAAAGAGTACAATCGCTCCAAGTGATTGAAGAAGCATAGAATCGTTAAGTAAGATGCTGCGAGCTAGTCATGAAACAAGCACCATTTAGTGGATATACATCAAAAAAAGGGGGGCCGAACTGAAAGAAAATGATGGGCACCTTGATCTTTGCAAATCAGACTTGAGCTTCTGTCGAAGAGAGAGCACAAATTGTGCTCTACGAATGAGAAGGGCACATATATTTATAGAGGTCATAGAGACGGCATTTAAGAGTTAGTATTGGTATAGGAGCAGTAATCATTGTCCAACACTAATTAGGAGATACAGTTTTATTGGAACAAAAGAAAAGGCTTTTGTTCTAACCACAATGGAATGGGAAGTCTACGTGGTATTATATATCCATGTTTACAAAGGAGAACATTGTTAATTCTTAAAAGAATTGAAGACAAAATAAGAGAAAAAAAAGATCCACCGCCCGTCATTAAATTCAACGTGAGCTAGGAATGAACAAGGAATGCAAAGATTCCTTACGTGGCAATACTATGGAAAGAAATAAAGTCAACAGCCTGTTCAATTTCCCTCATGATTTTATGGGAATCTCTCGATGAACGGCCACTGTTAAGGCTGCTGACTGAAAGGCATTCGCTTTCCGTTTGGGTAGATTCTTGACTAATAGCCGTTTTGTGGATTGTTTACTGGAGGATAGCCAATTGTTGGCACAACTTGGTTATGAAGTAGCTACACTGTACGCCGTTAATTCAAAATCACCACATAACCAAAGAAATTACTTCAAGCCTAGTCTTCGGGTGCTGACATGTTTAACCCCGATAAGCCTTGAAGTAGGGAGCATTTGTAGACAAGTAAATTTTATTGGATTTAAATCCATGAAATAATATGGCTATATATTAAATTGAAGACATATTGGTCCAAATAAATATTATGGGCTAATTATTTAAATATAATAAAAGTCCAATCTTCTAGGCTAGCCCAAATTAGCCTAAGGCCCAATGGATATAAGTTTTCCTAGAGGCCCAAAAATGTGCCACGTGGCAAGTGACGTGGCGCCATGTCAAATGAAAGAGCCAATTGGGTCATGCCACACGTCAAATGATGTGGCAATCCAAATCAAACCTCAAGACCAATGAAAATACGCCATGTGTACATGTGACATGTTATGGCCAATCAAATACGGTCTTGTCACTGCTTGAATCTGATTGGCCGGTCCATGGGCCAAGGCCCATCAGGGTTTCTTGGTGGCTACTCCACCCCATATCTATATAGAGGAGTCAAATCTCTCATTTGGAAAAAGAAAAAGAAATCAGCAGCAAGAATCCATAACAAGAAGCAAGAAAGAGCTCGTGCATCAAAGCAAGAGATTTCTACAAAAACTGCAAACATTCAAGTACTTCTCTACAAGTTCTAGAGATCAAGACGAAGATTCAAGATCAAGCTTCAAGCCCGTGAATCCAAGTACAAGTTCGAGATCAAGACCAAGTTCAAGACAAAGCTCCAAAGCCCTTGAACTCATCAAGTCAAGATCAAGATCAAATCCAAATTCAAGTCCGAATAAGAGGAATAAGAGGAATCATAGAGATTGTAACACTCATATTTGAAAAGACGAATAAGAGGAATCATAGAGATTGTAACACTCATATTTTGATAAATAAAATAGATTGTTGCAATATTTTCCTGTCTCAGATATTTACTTTCTTGACGCGAATTTAGTTGTTACACAGAGTTTTATGTCGTATAATTGGAAAGTTATGTCGTGACAAAGAAATTGATGAATTAGAATTAATTCTCCTACAAAACAAATGCAGCAGCCTATTAAGAACTAAGTAGGGAAAAGTCTGAAATGGACATTTTTCCAGACCACAAGTGAATTAGGTCCAATAAATTAAGAATGTGAAGGAGGTAGCATCTAATCCTTCTTTGAACAACACCAAGTCATAATTGGTTCTTATGAATCAAGCATGTCAAACAACTGGAAGTCCTGCAGTGTTGGATAATATAGTGCAGTGTGATTGAGAGGAGCAAGCTATCTCAGGGCATCATGTCCACATGATTAAAGTAGATAGCCTTCTAAAAATAAATCTAATAAATGGAGTGGTGAGGTAAAAGCACAAGTATATAAACCTCTACTAAGGCTGCTGCAAAATCACAAAAACAAGCTGCGAAATTTGGCCAAGCAATTTCAAATGATATTTGGGAGAGTTCATGAATCCAAACTGAATTTGGAAAGTGTAGCATTGAATATGTCATGTCAGACTATTCCTTTAAATTCTCAAGATGACAAGGCACTAGAGATGGCTCTCATAGAGAAGGCATCAGGTGGTGGTGATAAGGTTTTGCTGACCAATTGAATTACGCAATCTCAAGCCGTAGTAGGAATACTTTAATACCAACAGTGCAACTTGACGTAATGTTTAAAAGTACCATCTCCTCTTAAAGACATCCCTTCCAAATCTGGAATGGGATTAGCCATGGTGGACATTAACTCGACTAGTGTGGAGGCATCTGCTTTCATTCATGATTTCTTTGATGATAGCTCGATTCAAGATACGAGCCATTATTAGTACTAGAAATCGAGCAAAAAGCTACAGAAAGGTTGGAGACGGAATTCCCTCTCCAATCAGTTAAAGAGGGAATTCCGTCCCCAATAAGTGTTGGAGTAAAAAATTAATCAACTTTTTTAGAGTTGAATTCCGTCTCCAACCAAAAATCTGAAGGTTTTCACGAATATAATTAACCTGTTAGTTAGCAATCTAGGAAATCGAGAAGTAGAATCAACTGAAAAACTCAACTGGATTGTTTGTAGCTCTGACTCTGGACCGTCTCTCTTTTATTGATAAGAACTTATAGTTTATTCTCTATTACTTGACTTCAATTACTTGTTTTTAATGATTATTTTTCTTAGTTAGTAAAATCACAATCATTATTGAAAGAGATCCCTGAATAGTTTATAGAAATTGTTTACTAGGATACAGTCATTAATACTAGTCCTCGTGGGAACGATACTCAACTTATCACTTTATTACTTGTCGACCATGTATACTTGCGTGTGCGTTTGGGAGCAACAAGTTTTTGGCGCCGTTGCTGGGGACTAAATAATTGACTGTTTTCTTTTTAAACGATTTGTTATTTTCTATTGAGGTTTAATTTTTGTTTTGAGTTTCTTGTGCCATTTCAGGTAATAGGTCTTGAATGCGAAAGGAGAGAAAGGACGAACCACATGAACCTTTTGATCCTAAACCTGAAAGGACCTTACGGAGGTTGAGGAGAGAAGCAAAAGACCATGAAACACTCGCACTTGTACTTATTTCCTTACCTAATAGAATGGCAGAAGAACGATCTTTAGTTGTGTGAGATGTTGCTCTTCCCAGTCTGGAGGGTGTAGCTTCTAGCATTGTGAAACTTGAAATTACTAGACACTTTGAGATTAAGCCCGACATAATAAAACTGTTGCATGCGACTGGGCAATTTGCTGGATTACTAAGTAAATATCCACAACAGCATATCCAGAATTTCTTAGAGATTAGTGACACATACAGACCAGCAGGCGTCTCAACTGATTATGTTCGCTTGATACTCTTCCCGTTTTCATTGATCGGATGACACGACCCGAAATCCGGTTAGGCCGTGCGGGCACCCGACATCCTCCCCTAGACCCGTCGGGCGAACCCTTACCAATTAAATTAGGAAAATAAATATAATAATTCATAAATAAGAATAAGACTAAAAAAAATACAAACATACTAATAGCTCTAAGCTGTACAAAATAAATTACAGCTGACTACCCAACATACTAGGTTTAGGGTTATTCAAACTAGACATCTAAGAGTACTAAAGAAGACAGATACCTCCTGAAGGGAGCAAAATGCAGCTAAAATAATAAACGATAAACTGGCGGCCATCCGGAATAAAGCTGGCTCACCTTGACAGCTGAAGTCGTCTTCGCTCCTTCACAACGTGGCGAACTCAATCATGGAGCGAACCTGCCGAAACGAAATAGATAGACAAAAACAAACAACAAACAAGGGTGAGTCAAAAGGACTCAATAAGTGGGGCAGACTAGCCACCTCAAAGAGTAGGATAGCTAGCCAGGGAGAAGAAACAGATAAACCAAATTCCTTTTATTTAAATTATAAAGAGGCAGAGCCAGATAACAACCGGAAACACGTAAGAAACTTCTAAACTCAACCAAGGGTGCGTGCCAGAACATATCAACAAATAAACAATGCACATAGAAGCAGAACAATAGTCATGTATCGCAAGTCTACACAATGGTATGAATTGAGATGAAATGATATGAAATGAAATGAAATGAAATATGATGCAAAGGGTCACATGTGCCAAATGAATGGAGCGGAATCCTCCTGCTCCGAGGGCAGAATCCTCCTACCCTCAATATGATGAAATGGAGCGGAATCCTCCTACTCCGAGGATGGAATCCTCATACCCTCAATATAATGCAATGGAGCGGAATCATTTTGCTCCGAGGGCGGAATCCTCCTGCTCCGAGGGCGGAATCCTCCTACCCTCAATATGATGCAATGGAGCGGAATCCTCCTGCTCCGAGGGCGGAATCCTCCTACCCTCAATATGATGCAATGGAGCGGAATCCTCCTGCTCCGAGGACGGAATCCTCCTACCCTCAATATGATGCAATGGAGCGGAATCCTCCTGCTCCGACGGCGGAATCCTCCTACCCTTAACATGATGCAATGGACCGGAATCCTCCTGCTCCGAGGGCGGAATCCTCCTACCCTCAATATGATGCAATGAAGCGGAATCCTCCTGCTCCGAGGGCGGAATCCTCCTACCTTCAATATGATGAAATTCATAACCAGAAAACGTAATATATACGAATACGGTATGATGCAATAATAACCCGTTACCGGCGCAGGACGCTCATCGACCGCTGGGAAGCATATATCAACTCACAGTCAGAATCAGATCCTCAATGAAATACCAACAACAGGACATAACATATAATATACCATGTAAATTCAAAGCTAAGGCGTAATGAGTACGTCTATCGGCAGCTACACATGTAAGGAACACGTGGTAGAAAATCCACGAGGCCTGGTGCCTCCAAAGAAATGGATATAAACACTTACCTTGTTACAAAGTTAGTACATCCATTCAATAACCGCTTGTCCTTTGGTTTCATTGCCAAACGATCCCACTCTATTCAATAAGCAGAAAAATATATCAAATTAGGCTAAAGGCTTCATTCCTCACATTTTAGGGCAATCCGGTTAGGATCCTGATACCCTATTCGCATACACAATATGCAGGTCATGCCTATGTATAGGGTTTAAGGTCACATAACCAAACCCCAAATAATTTATATTTATATGTTGCCCATAACTCACTAGGTACGAATATATAATTAATTTCATTATTGGGGTCCATTTGACCCTTTAAACTATTAATTGAACTTATTAAAATGATGTATAATATTCCAAATTTTACCGTTAAAACATATTCAAGCACACGTAATAAACTCAAATAATATATTAGGATCATTACCTGAATGTTTCAGGGTAAAAATTCTACTTTTTTTTCCCTGCTCTTTTCTCATTTTCTGGCTTTTTTCGATAATTTTCTCTGTTTCTCATTTTCTCTGATTCTGTTTCGTTTTGCATATGTTTCTGTATATTGCTACATACTGCCTCGTCCTTAGCTTAAACACCGCCAACTTTTTTCTTACTTTTCCTTTTTTTTTTTCTTTTTTTCTTTTAAAATTCGCTGCTATGTTAGAAATTAAAACGGTACCCTACGATATTCAAAATATTTCCAACTTTCGAATACCAGTTATACAAAATATATGTAACATACTCACGAAGGCGGATCTTAAATCAGACTGCCGAAACTCAAGATGCGAATTTTAATGAAAAAAGTCAAACTATTTAACTTTCGGCATTTTAGCGAAAACTAGCCGAACAACATCGAAATTCACTTTCGAAAGTTCCCAAAAGTCATAAATAATTATACAAACCTAACGGCGCTTTCGGATTTCGAATCGGAGCTCATTCGCCAAAACCGAGCTCAAAAATCTCTTTTTAATATTTATCGACAATAAAAACTGAAACCTTCTTCCGATACCTACCAAACGAGATCTGATTTAGTTCATATTTTACAGACAGGTCCTAGTGGGCATTACGAATATTTTAAAATTATCGGCACGCCAATCAGAGTCCTAACTTCCGAAATGACTGACCGAGGTCGTTTCATTCTCCTCCACTTAAACTCTCGTTCGTCCTCGAACGAGCCTAAGTCTAAAGCAAGATTCACGCAGATAACAAGAGATCTTACACGACCTTCATAAGGTACTCCACAGGCATTATCTCCTGATTACATGATCAGAATAATAACACGTGCACCGAACTCTTTGAATAAAACATATTTGGATAATATGATAACATCATTGCGCAACTTATTCGGATTAAGCTGACACTTCCTCAAACACGTGAGGAGAGCTCCACATTTTTGAAACAAAGATACACAGAACTCTGGATGGATTAACATGATTCTGCAGATGAATCACCTCATCGATATACTTTACGATATAGAACAGTCTGATGGAACTAAGAGTTAGCTTACGCTTGATACAATAGGGGAGCTTTTGAAATACCAATACCTTGTCACTACACACTCTAGAAGATTTGATGCAAGCTATATTATTTTTACGAACGCACTATGCAACATCTCAGTTGATGTTAGTGTTGTTCCGCAAGCTCATTGTGGGAATGTAGTTACTTATATCCTTATGTATGTCAAAGGTTCATCTGAACAGGGTCTATCATATAAGAATAAAGATCATGCAAATACTTCTGGATAGTATGATGCAGACCAGGAATGATCTCCAGACTGAAAATCTACTTCAGGGTATTGTCTTTGAATTGGAAATATTATGTCTTGCAAAAGTGAAAATAAAAGAGACATGTAGTTGGACCATGAACTGAGGCAGAATACCAGCAACAAAGTTGATTACATGTGCACTTATAGCACTAAAGTAACTTCTCAAAGAGTTGAGGTGTGAAGGAGATATGCTAATGATGGATGGACGATAAGGTGCACTAGACCTTTATCTCTAAATTTTCATGAAGTAAAACAGTGTCAGTATGAGGATCCAGTTCTAGTTGAATGCAGACAGATAGCCAGAAGAAAATCGGAGTCACCATACAGAGTTACTACTGACGGTGTTCTCATGTATAAAGATAGACTTTGTGTTCCTGATGTTGCAGATTTAGTTTATGATAGAGGCACATTATTCCAAATACACTGTTCATCCAGGTTCGACTAAGATGTACCATAATCTTAAGCAAATTTATTGATTGGATGGAATGAAGTGTGACATAGCAGAATTTGTGGTTCAGTGTTCTAATTGCCAGCAAGTTAAAGTCGTGTCATCTTTCTAGACTTTATACTTTCAGCCGATAGGTACGTATATATGATCAGGTTGCCAGCTTATCTCTAGCATTAATAGATTATTAGTGGTTTTAGCAATAATCGACACTCATTGTAGGTTTCTGTCGTGCCCTAGATTGGGTTGTGACAAAAGTGGTATCAACGCCTTAGAGCTTTAGTATTATCATTCAGTATTTGGAGGAAGACTCCTCCACTTAAAGCACAAACTCATGCGGCTATTTGAATAGGAATATCCATCCTCACACAGTCTGCTGGACTAAAGAAGATTTAGCTAAAAGCTGAACGTAGGCAGACCTTAGCTGCCAAATACCCTTTCGAGTTGCCAAACAGCTGCAACTCTCGAGTCACAACTCCATACATTTTCTATAAGCACCACCGCCTGATGGATCAAATCAAAGGTCAAATGACGCCTCTCATTACCCTTAGTAGCTTTGAAAACAACAATGTGCTTACCCGGCTACCAGGACACGCACTCCGGCTCAACACAGGGAACATCACGATAGGTTAATGACCGCCTAAGTTCACCAGTGCCAAATAAAGAAGAGATGGCAACAGACTGAGGATAAAAATAATTAGAGCTTTAGGAAGCTCTTCTTCTTATTTACTTGGCTACCAGAGCTAGACTACTTACGAGTCAGGCTAACCGAAGAATCGCAATTGAAGAAATAGACATTAAATGAGCTTTATGGAACAAAATCTATGTCAATTATAACCTCCCAATAAGAAGGATACTGACAATTTACCAGAAAACGCTTTTATAATCTAGATAAGCTCATGGGATAACATGACTTTACTAGCGATTCGAACCAAAAGGAGACACATAGATCGAATATTACGTACTAATCACTTTGCATCGACAGAAACGATAACACTTTCTGATGGTGACGAATTTGGATCCCATTATCCTACCAATATTGAATTTCGAGGAGTGAAGTAAACTGAATTGACATAATAACAAAAGGTGGCGTAATAAGATGCCAAGCAGACAATACTGACACTCTCTCTCTCTCTCAAATTTCTCACATTTAAACAAGATCAACTAGAAGGATCTCACAAATGCCAGGAATAAATCATACAAGAAGCTCACCCCTCTACCGCAACCGATTCTTAATAAAAACGACATCCAAGAAAAATCGGGGAAATATGATAAGACAACCATTTCCAAATTGATCGGAAGAATCAAATCTTATTCGCATATAATGGAAGAAGAAATACATGGGTGTACTACATCGGATGCCTCAGCGTCCTGCAAGACTGGCAGTTCATAAAACTGCCTCTGCGGCTGAACTAAGCCGCTACACTGATAATTACCTTCTAAAGAATAACTGCCACCACGCTCTCAACCTTTACTGGATCGTGGCATTTCTCTAGCTGATTGAGGTCTAAATGAAATCCCTACGACTGGGCAGGTGCCTGAGGACAAGAAGAATGATGACTGTCTACTTGCTGGAGTAAGGGAAAACTCCCCAAAGGATAACCAGACTCACGATAATGATAACACCTTTTTTCGCTAAAAATGGAAACTGGACAGATTATTGACAGCTATAACTAAAAATGGAAACTGGACAGATTATTGACAGCTATAAAGAGAAAACTGACTCTGATCTTAACGAACTAGTTGTGCACTCTGAGAATCACGTGCCACAAGCTAAGATAACCTGGGAAGTAACCTCCGAAAATAATCAGAACTCTTACCTCCAAATGGGGGTATGGTTCCCACCAGGGTCGTGGGATCTCTCGCTCTCCCGCTCTAACTTATGGTACGCCTCGAACCTTCGGGCAATATTAACAACAACATCAAATAAAATCTAGACCTCAATTTCTCGAGCCATCTGGGATTTCAAGGAAAAATAAAGGTCATCAATAAATCTCTAAATCTCTCGAAAGGCTCATGAACTAGTTCTAATGCATATCCAGCCATTCTATAGAATTCAATCTCATATTCTGAAACACCAACAGGCTAACCGACAGGCTACCCTGTCCAATCCACTCGAACTGGCAACAGTTTTCATCTCGTTCGCTACTCGAAAGGAACTTTTCCATGAATTTAGAAGAAAAATCGAACCAAGTTAGCTAATAAGAGAGAGAGGCCCACCAATTCAAGGTTGGACCCCTGAAACTGGAAAGAAGAATAATCAACACCATACCGCTTGATATAATCAAGAGCCTGAAGGATACGCTGACATCATTTTATTTTTTAAAAAAAAAAACTTACACAGGGATTATCTGATGCATGGCTTGAGAATATCGGAAGGTTCAACCAGATAAAATAATACAGCATCTTCGAACACTCGGACCGAGCTATTACTTGGGCTAGCTAACCAACCAGAATAATTAGTGGCTCAACACATGCTGCCTCTGGAACATAATTTACTAGGGTAACATCAGGAAATGGAACAAGAACTCTCTAAGTCCGAACATCTGCATCTGTGGCAACCTGATAAGCTGCCTAGCGAATAATAGGTTGTTGTGGTATCTGTGTTGCCAAGATTCTCGCAAAAGCATCATAGAGAGCCTAGGGAACCACAAGGCCCTGCTCCCTTGCCCATCGCGAGCTCGTATAGCTGGGGCCTGCAAAACTGGATCGTCAGCACGATCCACAACTCTTGGGGCTTGAGTAGCTCTAGCCCCAGGCTAGACTACTTCATCCTGAACTCCTTCCGTTTGCTGATTTATCGTACGAGGGTTCACAATTACCACGAACGAATTAACGAAAATACTTTTGCATCCTTGACCAACGTACGATCAGAAAAGAAGGAAGTGAAACTTCCTAAATGCCATCATAGCCTCTCGTAGATAAGTACGGACGTCTACGTACCCATCACCGAGACTCTACTAGACACTGTCTTAGTCTAGATAGACTCTAAACTGGGCTCTGATACCAACTGGCACCACCCGAAATCCGGTTAGGCCGTGCGGGCACCCGACATCCTCCCCTAGACCCGTCTTGCGAACCCTTACCAATTAAATTAGGAAAATAAATATAATAATTCATAAATAAGGACAAGACTAAAAAAAATACAAACATACTGATACCTCTAAGCTGTACAAAAAAAATTACAGCTGACTACCCAACATACTAGGTTTAGGGTTATCTAGACTAGATATCTAAGTGTACAAAAGAAGACAGATACCTCCTGGAGGGAGCAAAATGCAGCTGAAATAATAAACGATAAACAGGTGGCCATCCGGAATAAAGCTGGCTCACCCTGACAGCTGAAGTCGTCTTCGCTCCTTCACAACTTGGCGAACTCAATAATGGAGCGAACCTGCCGAAACGAAATAGATAGACAAAAACAAACAACAAACAAGGGTGAGTCAAAAGGACTCAATAAGTGGGGCAGACTAGCCAGCGTTTGGAACATGGAGCTTTGCTTAGCAATGAACCGGGAAAATCGTTGATATGAGCAAAACTCGTCAACGAAGACCTGAGGAATTGCACCCGCATAAGTCATCCACCCTAGAGGTAAGTCTCTTGTTAACCCTGAGTCTGAGGTTTTAGATTGAAGACAAGATGGCTCAGTTATCGAGGTGCAGTGGAAGCTATGTCCGTGTAAACCCCTCTTTATGGGTGTGTCATCGACCACATTTTCATAACTTGGGTAATTACAAGCCTCTTTTCCCGCTCTTGAGTAGTCGCTACTATCTCGTCTTTGATTTTCAAATCGCGTCGAACTACATATGGCCTGATTCTCTTTCAGCCCGAGATATGTAGGCAACTCGAAAACTGGAGTTCGGCAATGTCCATAAGCCTCGCGTTTTGATCCCAGGAATCAGAGTCTTGGTTTTACCATGACAAAATTGGCTTTCACATCAACTTTCTTTACCCTGAAAACTCTTTCATCCTTTTCGGGTAAAGAGGGGCAGCTGTTGATACCCAATTTTGTCCCGGATTTTAATTAAATGTATAATTATTTTAATATTAAGTTCAATTTTTTAAAATTGCAAGTAAATAGCTAATTTTAAATAGAAATGGCCAAAATTGCAAGTCATCCCTTCATTTGCAGCGTATTATATAATTATTTGTTTAATTTAATTGAAGGCTAATTACGTTCTTAACCTTAAAATCTAACCTATTTTTGCAAATTCTCTACCCGTATATATACCCTTAAACCCTAGCCCCATTCATTCATCACATATCTCACACAACACTACCACAAAATCAAATCTAAAAAATGGCTCTCCTCTCAACACCCATTTGACATACACCAGTCGTTCCCCTTATGTCTCTATTTTTCCCTCTCCTCAAAAAAACACCTACATACACATCACCACCACCACAGATTCATCTCCCACACCCACGCACACAAACAGAAAAGCACGCGCACACATATACCATAACAGAAACTGGGGAATCGAGAATGGAGGCAGATCGAGATTCAAGGGTTTTCTGGATTTTTCTTTTTATTTTTGTTGTTCCTGATTATTTCATTTTGTCCATTGGTTATTTGAAGTAAAAGAAAAAGGGATATCGGGAAAAGGGCAGTGGCAGTGACGCCGTGAGATGCCGTCGGAGCTTCTCGCCGGTGTCGCTCCTCCCCGTTGAAGATTGTTCTGCTTGTTCTCGTTGCAAACGATGGTGTTGTTTGGAACCTCGCTGCAGTCATCATTTCCCTTTTCTCCATCTCACTGATTGTCGTTCATTCTCTGGGATTTGGTTTGGCTTTTGATCCTCGACGGTTCATTGGTTTATCAGGATGTTATATATTGCTATATCTATTTGGGCACTTGTTTCGTGTACCAAGATGAGTACCCATCGATTTTTCTGAGTTTTGTAGATCCCCATCGTGTTTTGGAACCAGGGGTGATTGGTTTGGGTCATCGTTTGTTATGTGTTTGGATGTTTCAATGTTGATGTTACTGTGTGGTTGCCGGAGTTCCTAAACGCTATTGCTTTTCTGGTCATTTTTGACCGACCATGCTTTTGGGTTTATGCAGAGATGACCAGATTTGACTGGGTTCCGCGTGTCTTATGAGAATTCAATTATTATTCTCAAATTGCTTCTCTTGCTAAATGGCTACGATTAATGCTGTTGACGAAGCGCTACTAATTATTTTCGAGTTTTTGCAGTTCCAGATATTCACTGCACTAACAAAGCCTATGAAAATATTTTATTTTTGAGGCTATGGACTGATAATCGAACCGATACTACACCGGTCAATGAGGTTTGGTGGCCAATGAAAAAATATATATACACGTATTGAGGCCTACACAAGGAATTGACGGACAATAAATTGACGGATTTTGAACATGATACTACACTTGAACCGTCCCGTTCCCGTATCCCTAAAGCAAAAGGCGATGATGAATGTTTGCATTTGAGGCAAAACAAGTCGAATAGAGTGGTGGGTTTGGTACTTGGCGTTGCAACCGGCCCGGGCTCCGTGTTTGCAGCCGTACCAAATCCCTGGCCTCTATTCGACGCGCCATACAAACCTGAGCCTAAAATTTTGCAAAAAACAACCCCTTTATTATTATTATTATTATTATTATTATTATTATTATTATTATTATTATTATTATTATTATTATATATTTTATTATTATTATTATTACTTTATTATTGTTATTTTATTTCCTTAGTTATTATACCTTATTATCATACTAATCCAATTTTACTTGTTTGTTTTGCGAGGTATATTTTGGCACGAATAATTTATGGACGAGTGTGGCTAACTCACGAATGAGAATAATCCGTTGCATTGAAGGCATTTGGGATTGAATTTGGACCCGAGCATTCAGAAATAAGACTTATGAATTTTTGAAAATCCAAGGCTCCCGCAAGTTGATTATTTTGTCGGGTTTTATCTTTAACTTTGCATTACTTTCCATAGAAATATTTATGTAAATAAAATGCGTAAAATATTTAACTATCAATAATATTTGATTGCTTGGTATGTCGCTTTACTTTATGTTTATTGCCTTTTATTGTGAATTCGTTATTTAATTTATTGCAAATTGGAGCCGTCTTAGCAAATGCGTGCAAGTAAAAGAATATTTTGCAAATAAGCTTTTATTCAATTAATTATTCTTATTTTTATTATTACTATTTTAAATAATTCTTTTGAAAGAAGCGCGCTTGTAAATATTTGGAAACCTATCGGATTAACCGTATTTTACGGAATTTTGGAAGTGCCTAAAAAATCTTCTTCCGAAATTAATAAAACCTCTTACCTTTAGAATCTCTGAAAGAAAGACCGTCTTTTTATAAAAAACAGAGTTTTTGCACGCATTTGTTAATTTGGTTCCCTGTTTTCCTTAAATTGGGTGGCGACTCCAAAAACTCCAAAAGAGCTAGTCCATCATGTCGATATTCCAGAATTTATCCCTTTCGGGGTAATTGTTGGGGTTCAACAGCATGGCGACTCCGCTGGGGAGCAATAAAGGTTTTGACCATAAAGGTTTCCAATTATTTGCAACTAGCATGCTTAACTTATTTTTGCTTTATTATATCTGTTTGTTTGTGTGCCACGAAAAGCATGTCACTACACTCTTATTTGTGCACATATAAACTGGCATTCTGTTCATACTTCCCCCACTCCTGGGAACCTCTTGCATTTTCACCCCCAAATATCCGTGAGGTACGCTCATGCGTAACCGCACTTTCTTCCACTAAAGAACCCTGTGACGAGTTGGTACACCGGCGGTTATCGTGGGAGTAATTCGACTGCGAGGCCGCTTGCCACTCACCTGTTAGCCTCAACCGTTAACCCACTCTTAGACGGAGCTATAGGAGCATGCATGCATTTACACCTTAGTTTGGACCCGGTCCTTGATACCGTTTCTAAGAATTAAGAAACTGCCCTTTTGTCAACGGGTTCTTGAAACCCAACGACAATGCATATTATGTGCTGTTTGATAACGAATCCTCAGTCCTAACCATGTTGTGAGTAAAATCAGATTTGAAATTTTGTCTCCTATGTTGTCTTTGGGTCAAAAATGGAAGAGTTTAGCAGAATTGAGATCATAGACAAAATTGCAGTCCGGGGGAAAGTTCGGCAGATTTGGTTGGTTTGTGTTTTGGAGATGGTCTGGTGTAGTGAGATCTAAGAGGCGAAGCCCCTAGTGTCTTTGAAAGGATCAGTGGGGTCCCTCTCGCGAATGGCTTTGCGTGTGTGCAGGCCTATGTTGATTATCCAGCTGCAATCTTATAAAATTGAAGTATGCTTGTCGCATACTAGGAGAGCGAAGCCCCTGTGTCTTTGAATGACCAGTGGAGTCCCTCCTTGAAGACCAGTGCGGTCTTGGCTATCTAGGAAACTGAGAGGCTTGATTAAAGCCGAGGACCAGTGAGGAGCCCTATGAACAAGGTCGGTGAGCCTTGCAAAACCTAGGAAGCTGAGAGGCTTGTCTAAAAGCCGAGGACCAGTGAGGTTTTATTTTGAAAGGCCAATTGACGCCTTTCGTGATTTGCAGTCTGGTATTGTGGAGGCAGTTGGAAATTTCTCCCTGGATGTTGTAAAACAATTGGGAGTTGTGCTTGGAGGAGTGTGGATGTTTGCAAAAGCTATGGAGGATTGTTTCGGGTTTTAGGCATTTGGGATTAGAATTTTGTGCAGATGGTGTGGAGAGCATGAGCTGTGTTAAAATGTTAATTGACTACCTTTCTTTATTTTCTCAAAATGCGTTAAATACTAGGTGTTGCTTGCTTGTATGCAATCCTATGAATGACATGCAAACTATCTTAGTTACCCTTTGTGAGGTTTCTTTTGTTTTGTTTACTTCTCAATCAAATGTTGGATTTGTGAAATGGCTGACCATCCACCATGCAAAGGTTTCGAGATCTGATTGATGGTAGATGCTCTAGCTCGTGAATGATGTAGCACCAGAAGCTAACGGCATTGTTTGAAAGAACTTGGCGATTGAACTTAGTAGCATTATTTTCAATTTTAATTCAGATTGAGGCCCTGAATTGCATTGTACTTTAAAGCTTATGTCAATCTGAATCGACTCATTTTGAATTTATGAAAGTTGAAATAAAATGCATCGCATTCTTATTATATTATTTACGCTTGCATTTGTTTCTGTTTCAAAATTAAAATTGATAAACCTGCCAAAGCTTTGCTTGTGATGTATGGAAAAACAACTGAACAATTTGAAAACGATGCACTGAAAGTTATTGTCTGCGCTCTTTGGATATCACACTATCTGTTAGAACTTCAACTGGTGCAGCTTTTATTTGTTGGTATATGGCGTTGAAGCAGTGATGCAGAACTACGCACGGTCTGATTCCCAAGGAGGGATACGTAGGCTCCCGCATCGGGCTCGACCCTTTAGCATTTAAATTTTCATTTTCCCCCAAGAAGGATAACTGGGGCAATTTTTGCAAAACGAGTTAGGGATGCGGAAGATTATAACTGGGGCAGAATTTTGCAAGAAGCGGCATTGGTTATTAAAGATGAGTTGGCAAGAATTCTGTAATTTGTTAAGCAAGCAGTGCAAAGTCTAAGCCAAAGGACGTTCAGTTTGTTTTAAAATATGTTACAAGTTTAAGTCAAGGCAAAATTTTCGAAATGCATCTTTGACTTCATTTGCATGCTTATTTCACTCGCTATATCGCATTAAAATATTTTATCTTGCCTCTTTTTTTCAAAGTCTATGCTATTTGAGTTCATGAGCCAAGTTTCTGAAAGCAATTTGCAAATCCAAGTCCAATGAAGACGAGGAAGCAGCAGAAGCAGCAAGATCAGGATGAAGTCTGCACAAATCAAACGCTTCCCCTTTCCTCCCCAAAGCTAACATTTTTTCTTTGAGAGCAGGAACATGGAAGCTTGGAATGAAAGGATCATTCACATTATGGATGAACAATTTGTTGAACTCGCATTCAAAGTTGCCTTGCAGATTGCGTCGCAATCCCTTTTCATGACTTAAAGTATTATGCTTTGTCATGAGTTATTGCCGAACAGGCGGCATTTCTACCCCTATGACTTTCATTCCTAATAGGCGACAAAGCCGAGGCTTGTTTTGTGTTTTCAAAACTAAGCCAAATAGGGCATCGCTTTGTTTCAGGCTATAATCCGCACAAGGCCATCCTTGCCGGATTGTCTCGCCAATTGATTTATCAATGGCTATCGCACTGACTACATCTCCGCAGCACTTTACTTTGCACTTGCTCTGAATTATGTCTTTGCACTGGCTTCAAAAATTAACGCCTTGCTTTACCCTTTCAGGCTGACCACCAGGCGCGGCTTCTCCCTTTGTTGGACAATCTCGCCTATTGATTCTTCAAATGGCTCTTGCATTGCTTTACATTCCCGCACTGCTTTTCTTTGCACTTGCTTTGAGTTATGTCATCGGACTTGCTTTAAAATTGATGCCTTGCTTTATGTTTTTCAGGTTGACCACCAGGCGGGGTTTTTCTCTTGTTGGACTTTTACGCCTTTTGATTCGCTAAATTGCTTTAGCGTTGCTTTACATTTCACGCTAAATTGCCTTGCACTTGCTTTCAATTATGCCTTTGCACTTGCTTTATATTATGAACCGCTTTACTTTTAGCTTAGCAGGTTAACAGGTCAGTCCCGAGACCCTCCTTGCTTCGTGCCGGACAGGTTCGCCAGCTGATTTGTAGACAATCAATTCCAAGACCCTCCTTGATGCGTGCCCGACCGGCTTGCCAGTTGATTTGTCAAGATGTTCAAATTGCCTTGCACTTGCTTTCAATTATGATTTTGCACTTGCTTTATACTATGAACCGCTTTACTTTTAGCTTAACAGGTCAGTCTCGAGACCCTCCTTGCTTCGTGCCGGATCGGTTCGCCAGCTGATTTGTAGACAATCAATTCCAAGACCCTCCTTGCTGCGTGCCCGACCGGCTTGCCAGTTGATTTGTCAAGATGTTCAAATTGCCTTGCACTTGCTTTCAATTATGACTTTGCACTTGCTTTATATTATGAACCGCTTTACTTTTAGCTTAACAGGTCAGTCCCAAGACCCTCCTTTCTTCGTGCCGGACAGGTTCGCCAGCTGATTTATAGACAATCAATTCTAAGACCCTCCTTGCTGCGTGCCCGACCGGCTTGCCTATTGATTTGTCAAGATGTTCAAATTGCCTTGCACTTGCTTTCAATTATGACTTTGCACTTGCTTTATATTATGAACCGCTTTACTTTTAGCTTAACAGGTCAGTCCCGAGACCCTCCTTGCTTCGTGCCGGACCGGTTCGCCAGCTGATTCGTTCGACAATCAACCCCAAGACCCTTCTTGCTTCATGCCCGACCGGCTTGCCAGTTGATTTGTCAACATTGTTGAAAATGCTTTGCACTGGGTCTTCGCATTTGCTTTATTGCTTCGCCAATGGATGAGAAGACCATTTATCAAAGATATTGCAGCTTGCACTTACGAATTACGTCATGCCTACCGTAAGCAATCGGGGGCCTTATTATGAGTCTATCGTGAGCAAGCGAAGACTTCATTAGCATTGAAGCCTACCATAAGCAATTGGAGGCCTTATTTTGAAGCATATCATAAGCAATTGAAAGCTCTTTTGTTATTGATCCTACCGTAAGCAATCGGGGGTTTTATTATCAAGTCTATCGTGAGCAAGCGAAGACTTCATTAGCATTGAAGCCTGCCATAAGCAATTGGAGGCATTATTTTGAAGCATATCATAAGCAATTGAAAGCTCTTTTGTTATTGATCCTACCGTAAGCAATCGTATGTCTTATTATCAAGTCTATCGTGAGCAAGCGAGGACATCATTATCATTTGAAGCCTACCATAAGCAATTGGAGGCATTATTATGAAACCTATCATAGGCAATTGAAGGCTCTTTTGTTATTGTTCCTACCGTCAACCATCAGTTTCTCAAAGATTATTCGTCTTGTCGCATATGCAGCGCAAATCTATTTCTTCTTTTTTTTTTTTCATTATAGCTTTTGCTTTATTATTCACTCGTTTTCTAACGCATTTACTTTAAATTTGCAGAAATTGAACATCATATTCAATAAGAATGGAAGGCATTCAATGCTTTGTCACACTATTAATACAAGCAACACGACCCAGTTTTGCTTATTTGTTTCGCATTATCTTGCCTTAATTAATTCAATTTGCAACTTTGTTTTGCAGGCTGCTATCAAATTTAGGCTCGTTCGCCTTATAATCGAACGTTTTAGGCTTGTTCGCCTTATAATTGAACGTTTTAGGCTCGTTCGCCTTATAATTGAACGTTTTAGGCTCATTCGCCTTATAATTGAATGTTTGGGCTCGTTCGCCTTATAAATGAAAGTTATGTTACCTGCGTAGGATATAGATTAGCCAAGTCGACTTGAGATATTATGTCTCGTTAGTCAACTTATCTAATGAAAGCCTTGCATTTTACCATTCGTTCTTGCTTTACTTATTGTCTTGCTTTACTGTTTCAGAATAAGGATCAGCTTAGAGGTTCTCCGGGCGGAGTACTTTGTCAGTTGATCGAAGGAAGAACTTATCGATGATACCGCAACCCGCATTTACAATTTTATCACTTTATCTATTTTTTATTCCAATTATTACAGTTTATTAGCAGTTGCACGTTTACCGCTTGTTGAGACTATTACAGGATTTTTAGCAGCACCGCAGCAGCGTTTGGAAAATGGAGCTTTGCTTAGCAATGAACCGGGGCAATCGTTGATATGAGCAAGACTCGTCAACGAAGACCTGAGAAATTGCACCCACATAAGTCATCCACCCTAGAGGTAAGTCTCTTGTTAACCCTGAGTCTGAGGGTTGAGATTGAAGACAAGATGGCTCGGTTATCGAGGTGCAGTGGAAGCTATGTCCGTGTAAACCCCTCTTTATGGGTGTGTCGTCGACCACATTTTCATAACTTGGGTAATTATAAGCCTCTTTTCCCGCTCTTGAGTAGTCGCTACTATCTCGTCTTTGATTTTCAAATCGCGTCGAACTACATATGGCCTGATTCTCTTTCAGCCCGAGATATGTAGGCAACTCGAAAACCGGAGTTCGGCAATGTCCATAAGCCTCGCGTTTTGATCCCAGGAATCAGAGTCTTGGTTTTACCGTGACAAAATTGGCTTTCACATCAACTTTCTTTACCCTGAAAACTCTTCATCCTTTTCGGGTAAAGAGGGGCAGCTGTTGACACCCAATTTTGTCCCGAATTTTAATTAAATGTATAATTATTTTAATATTAAGTTCAATTTTTGAAAATTGCAAGTAAATAGCTGATTTTAAATAGAAATGGCCAAAATTGCAAGTCATCCCTTCATTTGCAGCGTATTATATAATTATTTATTTAATTTAATTCAAGGCTAATTACGTTCTTAACCTTAAAATCTAACCTATTTGTGCAAATCCTCTACCTGTATATATACCCTTAAACCCTAGCCCCATTCATTCATCGCATATCTCACACAACACTATCACAAAATCAGATCTAAAAAATGGCTCTCCTCTCAACACCCATTTGACATACACCAGCCGTTCCCCTTATGTCTCTATTTTTCCCTCTCCTCAAAAACACCTACATACACATCACCACCAACACAGATTCATCTCCCACACCCACGCACACAAACAGAAAAGCACGCGCACACATATACCATAACAGAAACTGGGGAATCGAGAATGGAGGCAGATCGAGATTCAAGGGTTTTCTGGATTTTTCTTTTTGTTTTTGTTGTTCCTGATTATTTCATTTTGTCCATTGGTTATTTGAAGTAAAAGAAAAAAGGGAGATCGGGAAAGGGGCAGTGGCAGTGACGCCGTGAGATGCCGTCGGAGCTTCTCGCCGGTGTCGCTCCTTCCCGTTGAAGATTGTTCTGCTTGTTCTCGTTGCCAACGATGGTGTTGTTTGGAACCTCGCTGCAGTCATCATTTCCCTTTTCTCCGTCTCACTGATTGTCGTTCATTCTCTGGGATTTGGTTTGGCTTTTGATCCTCGACGGGTCATTGGTTTATCAGGATGTTATATATTGCTATATCTATTTGGGAACTTGTTTCGTATACCAAGATGAGTACCCATCGATTTTGCTGAGTTTTGTAGATCCCCATCGTGTTTTGGAACCAGGAGTGATTGGTTTGGGTCATCGTTTGTTATGTGTTTGGATGTTTCAATGTTGATGTTACTGTGTGGTTGCCGGAGTTCCTAAACGCTATTGCTTTTCTGGTCATTTTTGACCGACCATGCTTTTGGGTTTATGCTGAGATTACCAGATTTGACTGGGTCCCACGTGTCTTATGAGAATTCAATTATTATTCTCAAATTGCTTCTCTTGCTAAATGGCTACGATTAATGTTGTTGACTAAGCGCTACTAATTATTTTTGAGTTTTTGCAGTTCCAGATATTCACTGCGCTGACAAAGCCTATGAAAATATATTTTTTTGAGGCTATGGACTGATAATCGAACCGATACTACACCGGTCAATGAGGTTTGGTGGCCAATGAAAAAATATATATACACGTATTGAGGCCTACACAAGGAATTGACGGACAATAAATTGACGGAGTTTGAACATGATACTACACTTGAACCGTCTCGTTCCCGTATCCCTAAAGCAAAAGGCGATGATGAATGTATGCATTTGAGGCAAAACAAGTCGAATAGAGTGGTGGGTTTGGTACTTGGCGTTGCAACCGGCCCGGGCTCCGTGTTTGCAGCCGTACCAAATCCCGGGCCTCTATTCGACGCGCCATACAAACCTGAGCCTAAAATTTTGCAAAAAACAACCCCTTTATTATTATTATTATTATTATTATTATTATTATTATTATTATTATTATATATTTTATTATTATTATTATTATTACTTTATTATTGTTATTTTATTTCCTTAATTATTATACCTTATTATCATACTAGTCCAATTTTACTTGTTTGTTTTGCGAGGTATATTTTGGCACGAATAATTTATGGACGAGTGTGGCTAACTCACGAATGAGAATAATCTGTTCCATTGAAGGCATTTGGGAGTGAATTTGGACCCGAGCATTCAGAAATAAGACTTATGAATTTTAGAAAATCCAAGGCTCCCGCAAGTTGATCATTTTGTCGGGTTTTATCTTTAACTTTGCATTACTTTCCTTAGAAATATTTATGTAAATAAAATGCGTAAAATATTTAATTATCAATAATATTTGATTGCTTGGTATGTCACTTTACTTTATGTTTATTGCCTTTTATTGTGAAGTCGTTATTTAATTTATTGCAAATTAGGGCCGTCTTAGCAAATGCGTGCAAATAAAAGAATATTTTGCAAATAAGCTTTTATTCAATTAATTATTCTTATTTTTATTATTACTATTTTAAATAATTCTTTTGAAAGAAGCACACTTGTAAATATTTGGAAGCCTATCGGATTAACCGTATTTTACGGAATTTCGGAAGTGCCTTAAAAACCTTCTTCCGAAATTAATAAAACCTCTTACCTTTAGAATCTCTGAAAGAAAGACCGTCTTTTTATAAAAACAGAGTTTTTGCACGCATTTGTTAATTTGGTTCCCTGTTTTCCTTAAATTGGGTGGCGACTCCAAAAACTCCAAAAGAGTTAGTCCATCCTGTCGATATTCCGGAATTTATCCCTTTCGGGGTAATTGTTGGGGTTCAACAGCAAGTCTACACAATGGTATGAATTGAGATGAAATGAAATGAAGTGAGATGAAATGAAATGAAATGAAATATGATGCAAAGGGTCACATGTGCCAAATGAATGGAGCGGAATCCTCCTGCTTTGAGGGCGGAATCCTCCTACCTTCAATATGATGCAATGGAGCGGAATCCTTCTGCTCCGAGGGCATAATCCTTCTACCTTCAATATGATGGAATAGAGCGGAATCCTCCTACCCTCAATATGATGCAATGGAGCGGAATCCTCCTGCTCCGAGGGCGGAATCCTCCTACCCTCAATATGATGAAATGCATAACCAGAAAACGTAATACATACGAATACGGTATGATGCAATAATAACCCTTCACTGGCGCAGGACGCTCATCGACAGCGCTTTCTGATTTCGAATCGGAGCTCATTCGCCAAAACCGAGCTCAAAAATCTCTTTTTAATATTTATCGACAATAAAAATTGAAACCTTCTTCCGATGCCTACCAAACGAGGTATGATTTAGTTCAAATTTTACAAACATGTCCTAATGGGCATTACGAATATTTTAAAATTATCGGCACGCCAATCAGAATCCTAACTTCTGAAACGACTGACAAAGGTCGTTTCATCGGAGTAGCAAAGAAGTGGTTAAAGGCTGAAAAGCCTGGGTCTATCACAACTTGGGATGATTTACCTAAGAAATTTTTGGCTAAATTCTATCCATCTTCCAAAACAGCCAGAATAAGGAATGAGATTATGTCTTTCAGACAACGAGATGGAGAATCCTTGTATTCAGTTTGGGAGAGATTCAAGTCATTGTTGAGAGATTGCCCGCACCACAACCAGTCTAATGAGGTGTTAGCCCACACTTTTGTTGAAGGTTTGAATGCTCATACCAAGATCGTGGTGGATGCTGCAGCTGGAGACCAAGTATTGGCCTTGATTTTTAATGAGATTTATGAATTGCTGGATAAATTTTCTCAGAGCAATCCTGACTGACAAGGCGATGGTAGAGCTCCAACTCAAAAAGATGTTGGGATACTTCAGTTAGATGCGTTCTCAGTAGTAACTGCAAAGGTAGATGCCATAGCTAATCGAATAAGTTAGCACTGCCACTAACTCAGCAACAGATCAATAAGTTAGCACTGCCACTAACTCAGCAACAAGTGGCAGCAGCTCAACAGGTGCAATAGTTCCAAGTTTTCTGTGAGGTATGTGGAGAGGATCATGCTATCGAGATTTTCCCCTTCCAATCCAGATTCAGTTTATTACGTGGGCAATCAAAACAGGTTTTAGGGTCAGAGTCGGAATCAGTTTGGTAACAGCTACAATCCTAATTCACTGAATCATCCTGGTTTCTCCTAGAGTGATAACCAGGTTGCTCAAGGTAATACGAGATCTCAGAATAACTACCAGAATTCACATCCTCAGGCTCAACCAAAGCAGTCCAACAGTTCAGTTGAAGATTTGATAAAGCAGATGTTGGCAGGTCACCAGAAAATTATAGCAGACAATGCAGCTCAAGCACATGCCATAAAAGATCTCGCCAATGCTCAAAAGGACCTGGAACGCCAGATGGGGCAGCTAGCTGGAGCATAAAACACTAGACCACATGGTGCCTTGCCAAGTGACATAGAGAAGAATCCTAAGGAATTTGTGCAAGCAGTTACTCTGAGAAATGGACGAGCTCTAGAAGAAGTGCCTCCAAAGCCGAGGAAGCCCGTTGGTGAACGGGAGCTGAATACTGAAAAATTAGCTGAAAAAGTGGTAGAGAAGCAGCCCGAGCTTGATAATGTCAGACCACCACCACCTTTCCCTCAAAGGCTTCATAAGCAGAAAGTAGATGCAGCTTGCAAGAAATTTTTGGAGATCTTGAGTCAGATACAAGTTAAAATTCCTTTGCTGGAACTTTTGTGTGATGTTCCAAGATACGCTAAATACATCAAGGATATTGTGGCAAATAAAAGAAGACTGACCGAGTTCGAGGCAGTTGCACTTACTGAAGAGTGCAGTTCCAGAGTCAGAAGTAAACTTCCTCAGAAATTGAAAGATCCTGGAAGCTTCATTATTCCTATAAAAATTTGGAAGCATGAGGTTGGACGAGCTTTATGTGACTTGGGCGCTAGCATAAATTTAATGCCATCATCGGTGTTTCGAAAGCTAGGCCTGGGTGAACTAAGACTAACCATAGTGACCCTGCAGTTAGTGGACAGATCTTTGACATGCCCCGAGGGAGTTATTGAGGATGTTCTAGTACAAGTAGGCCAATTTATCCTCCCTGTTGATTTCATCATTTTAGATTATGAGGCTGACTAAGAGGTTCCGCTCATCTTGGGAAGAGGATTTTTGGCTACTGCTGATGCTTTGATTCGAGTTAGAGCAGGGAAGATGATCATGAGGGTAAATGGCGAAGAAGCTGTATTTAATGTGTTCCGGGCTACTCAACTTCCATCACACTATGAAGAGCTATCTATGGTAAGAGTGCTGGATAGGGAGTTAACTGCCTCTGAAAAATCACTTTTGGCTTCTAAGGATGATCCTCTTGAAAGAGCATTAATGTATGAAGATGATATGCTGAATGCAGAAGAAACTAAGGAATACTTGGAGATTCTCAACATGGAGTGTCAATTTATCCCAGGGTGGAAGAACTTTGAGGAGCTTGATAGACAGCTGACATTAGCTCCTGCTAAACCGTCTATTGAGAAAGCTCCGGTTCTTGAACTTAAACCTTTACTTGCTCATTTATGTTATGCTTATTTGGGTGAGGGTAACACCTTGCCCGTAATCCTTTCTTCTTTGTTGCCTGATGTACAGGTTGAAAAGGTCTTAAGGGTGTTGCGAGAGCGCTAGAGGGCAATTGGATGGACCATTGCGGATACTAGAGGGATTAGTCATTCTTTTTGTATGCACAAGATCCTCTTGAAGGAGCGCCATAAGCCAAGTATCAAGCAACAAAGAACGCTAAATCCAGTAATGAAGGAGGTTGTAAAGAAGGAAATTATCAAGTGGTTTGACGCTGGAATTATTTTTCCAATCTCTGACAGTAATTGGGTGAGTCTAGTCCAATGTGTTCCAAAGAAGGGAGGTATAACAGTTGTGACGAACGAGCAGAATGAATTGATTTGTTCAAGAACAGTCACACGGTGGCGGATTTGCATTAATTATAGAAAATTAAACAAGGCCATCAGAAAAGATCACTTTCTACTCCCCTTTATTGATCAGATGTTGGACAGGCTAGCTGGGCATGAATATTAATTTTTTTGGATGGATACTCGGGCTACAACCAGATTGTGATAGCACCAGAAGATCAGGAGAAGACGACGTTTACATGTCCTTATGGCACCTATGCATTTAGAAGGATACCGTTTGGACTATGTAACGTGCCTGGGACCTTTTAGAGATGCATGATGGCGATTTTCACCGAGGTGGAAAAATTTGTCGAGGTATTCATGGACGAATTCTCAGTCTTTGGAGATCCGTTTGATAGCTTCTTGAAGAACTTTGATGCCGTGCTTAGCCGCTGTGAAGAAACCAACTTGGTACTTAACTGGAAAAAATGCCACTTCATGGTTCGAGAAGGCATTGTACTTGGACATAAAGTGTCGAAGCAAGGGATCGAGGTTGATAAGGCAAATGTTGAAGCAGTTGAAAAACTACCACCACCTATCTCTGTTAAAGGTGTGCGTAGTTTCTTGGGACATACTGGGTTCTATAGGCGATTCATTAAGGACTTTTCGAAGTTAGCAAATCCCATGAGCAAATTGTTAGAGAAGGATGCGAAGTTTGAATTCGATGATGTCTGTCTGAAGGCGTTTGAAGAGCTGAAAAAGAGGTTGGTGACTGCATCAATTATTATTACTCCTGATTGGTCTCTACCGTTTGAGTTAATGTGTGACGCGAGTGATATTGCTGTTGGGGCTATTCTCGGGCAGAGAAATGGTAGAATTTTTCACTCTATATACTATGCAAGCAAGACCCTTGATGCTGCTCAATCCAATTACACCACCACCGAGAAGGAGCTGCTGGCTGTTGTTTATGCTTTTGATAAGTTTCGATCTTACTTGGTTGGCACTCGGGTTATAGTCTACACTGATCATGCTGCAATCCGATATTTCTTTGAGAAGAAAGATTCCAAGCCGCGACTGATTCATTGGGTTCTTCTACTCCAAGAGTTTGATATGGAGATCCGAGATCAAAAAGGGACCGAGAATCAAGTAGCCAATCACTTGTCGAGGGTGGAAGATAGAAAACATGTAAACGTCATTTTCTCCTGATCTTCTGGTGCTATCACAATCTAGTTGGCCCGAGTATCCATCCAGAAAACAGTATTATTCCTCAATTTGGATATGGACTTGGCAGGTGAAAAGAGAATGCTTCAGTTGCACGAATTAGATGAGTTCTGTTTCCACGAGTATGAGAATGCAAAATTGTATGAGCGGACGAAAAGATGGCACGATAAGCATATTGAGCATTGTCAATTTGAGCCGGGCCAATTGGTGCTGTTTGTTAATTCTAGATTGAAGCTATTCTCTGGGAAGTTGAAGTCTAGATGGTCAAGTCCCTTTGGGGAAGTTCGTGTTACGGCACATGGAGCAGTTGAGTTAAGAGCCCTGGATTCCGAGAAAACGTTCTTAGTAAACAGGCAAAGAGTTAGGCGCTATTGGGGAGGTTTGGTGGATCGTCATACCTCCATTACATTGCGAGAGCCGTGAATTGTAACCGTCGTGCCGCGACGTTAACTAAGGCACTTCTCGGGAGGCAACCCGAGCTTTGTATGTGAACGCAAATAAAAAAAATAGAAAAAGAAAGATACAAAAAAAAAATCGTGCCGCGACGTTAAATCAAGTGCTTGTTGGGAGGCAACTCACTTTTTATTATTTTAGTCGTTTTACTTATTTAGCATTACGTTGTTTCTTGTTGTTTTTGTAGGGCTCGAGACTTGCGGAAGGTGAGCTAATTTCAAGGCATCGTTGTGTGTATTGCAGCGAGGTAAGTGTAAGAGTTGTGTTGGAAGCGTTTGGTCAAGTGTCGCACCGTGAGAAGCTCTCAACCTGTTGCGACACTTAGAAAAAATTAAGAGCCAGATTTGCTACGCTATCACTGAAGCATCGCTTGGCTCATAGCATAGAATGGAACAGAATGTCCCAAATTTGTGACGCGATATCAAAGCGTCGCTTGGCTCAACGCTGATTAGAGAAAAAATTTCACACCAAATATGAAGAGCCACAGGCCAGGCGACGCTTTTCGCATAGCTTTGAGTAAACCAGTGAACCCAGAATTTGAAAAGCTATAAGCCTGCATCGCATAGCTCATGGCGTGTAGTAAAAGTTTCAGAAACAACCAGAGACACCACAACTGAAGCATCGCGTTGTCTATAGCGGGGACTCAACCAGAAAATCCTGAATTTGATATGCTCTTTGCCTGCGTCGCTCAGCTCATTGCGTGAAGTAAAAACTTTCGAAACAACCAGCAAAAGCTACAGCAGACGCGTCGCATACTCCATCGCGTAGAGTCGCACAGAAAGTCCAAAATTTTGTACGCTATTTGCCCGCGTCGCTTCTGGTATTGCAGCTCATGTAAGTTACAAAAATTTGACGGGTCGACTCAATTTCGACCCGTTAACCCGCACCACTTAAAACATAAATTCGTTTCCCTCTTCCCTTGGGTTTGAAAATAGCATAAAACAGAGAACACTGTCCAAAGCCAAACCAACCTTCACAAGTGAATTAAATTTCGATTCATCTTCTTCAACGTGTCACAACTATTCTGGTAAGCTTCTCCATCTCTGTTTTGCTCTCTCTCACTGCTGATCCAAGTATGACAATCAGTGTGTGTGTGTGCTGAATTTTTTTTTTTTTGAATTCTAGTCGGGTTATGTTTTTACTTTGAACCTTGTTGCTGTATGCTGAGCTCTGTAAAGTGATCTGCCATAAAAATTTGGGAGGGTTCTTTTCCTCTAGATACTTGTGAAACCAATTGATAAAAGCGATGTACACAACATGTTTGATGTAATGCCACAATGAATGAAAGGTTCAATTTTTGTGAAGTCTGACTAGCAAAAAAGATTAGTAGGCATAACTTGAATTAGTTGATGATTTAAATGTTTCAAATTGAAGGCTTTTGCGCGAAATTTGAATTGATTATTTCTTAAAGTAAGTCATAGGCCATTGTAGCGCACGGCTAGTGCCAAGGCCTAGCTTGTGAGCTTTCCGCTGCCTTGCTAGTTTTCTTTGATTAGTTAAGGTAAGTTAGTTGTTTCATATCGTTTTAGCCGTTGTAGTTTAGTTAGAAGCAAGTGTGGGGTTATTTCTATACCCCGGAAGATTGCCGTTTATTTACTTAAGATTCTAAAATCCGACTTTGTGGTGCAGGTACTATGGTGAAAACTACACAAAAGGCCTCTTCTTCTTGTGCTGCACCGGCTGCCCAGAGGCAAAACCTGGGAGTAGCCTTGACTAGTAAAGCGCAATAGGGAAAAGCAAAGGCTAACGTACCGAGTAAAGCAAAACCAAGGGTTCCAAAAGAGGCAATTCCTATTCCAAGGCCCGGGGGAAGACAAGGTTTGGTCTGTCTTTTGTGAAGAAAGGGGAGAGTCAGGCTTGGTACAAAAATGTTAAGCTGTCGGGCTACATTCCGGAACAAGCTATCGATGAAAAGAAGTTGATCCAAAAGTGTCGAGCAATAAGAGAAGCAGTTCATCGGATGAAGTGGGATTCGGTATTTGAAAGTCCAGAGCATGCAAATCTTTATCGTGTGTCGGAATTTTACGCTAATTGGGATCCGAAAGAAGCATGGTGAGATGATGATATGGTACAGGTTCGGGGCTGTAAAGTGAAGTTGGATGCCACTGCCTTGTGCAATTTTTTAGGGGTGGATGCTCATGATACGGAGGAGCTCAGAGACTTCATTAAGAGGCCTGACTATAAGGCTATGCGAGACACTCTATGTGGCGTGAATTCTACACATCTGTGGGAATGCTTAGAGGAGACTGGAAGGCACAAGTGTATGTTGTTCTCGCAATTTCAAAAGAAAGCCCGTGTCTGGATGAAGTTGATTAATGCGCGCATTCAACCATCTAGACATTTTTCTAGTGTGACCAAGACACGAGCATGCATGATTTACTTCTTCATAGTGGGGAAACCGGTGAACATTGAATACTATATTCTTAAATTGATGAGGAGGACACGCCTCAAAAAGAAATGTCACCGGTTTTTTTCTGTAATATTCTCACCCAATATTTAGAGAAGGAGGGGGTGCCTATTGATGCGATGGGTGATCGTATTATCCCTGATATAGAGAAGAAGCTTGATATTGCAGCGGTTAAGGGTGGGGTTGCTAGTGCCCCTGCCAAACTCACCGCGGATGAGTGGCATGAAACAGACGCCAACCTGCCAGCCCGTAAATATTTGATGATAGAATATCTAGCGAAGGCAGCAGGGATGGATATGCAGGCACTTGATCGAGCTGTTCCTTTGTTGGATTCATCCAAGAGACTGTTGGGCATGACACAGAAAGTCGTGGTGCCCCCTGAGGAGGATGAGAATACAGATTCTGAGATAGTAGATAAAGACAAGGGCAGTGACGACGATGAGAGCGGTGACGAAGAAGAGAGTAGTGAAGAGGAAGAAGAGGAGGAGAAGGTGCGCACTCCACCACATAGGCCTGCCGATCCCTCGAGAGCTCAGGCAGTTGTCCCTACTACTACTCCTGTGGCTGCGGATGATGACACTCCCGAGCATACTGAGCGGGAAGATTCCGATGAGGATGCGGCGAATTGGGCCATTTGGCTTTCAGGGAAGTTCCTTTACCTCTTGTACTCTATTTTTATCGCACTGAAGACATTGCTTAGTTTTAAGTATGGGGTGGGGGACTTCCCAAATTTTTGAGGTTATGGATGATTGTACCATTAGGAATTTAATTTTAGCAATTTTCATTTTTTTCACTTGACTTTATTTTTATTTGTTTCTTGATTTAATATAAAAAAAATGATGAAAAAAATTAGAAAACTAATGAAAAATTCCAAAAAGATTTTCTTTTTAGTACTAGTTAGTGGTACATGTCATCCGCCCAGTGGTTTTCCTTATGGCCTCGGTTCTTTTCCATGATTAGACCTTTGAACCGAGTAAATTTTTATTTTTTTAGGAGTAGTATAGTATTAGTTAGTAGAGTATTTTTAGGAAAATGGTAGAATGCTAGCTGCCTTTGGTTTGTTTGATACCGGTGAATTTAGACTTGAGCATTCGCTATTTGTGAATCTCTTTTGGCTTTAAAATTGTGATGCACGATTAGAAAAATATTAATGACCCTCTTGAGACGCTTAGTTTCAACTACTCGACTCTTTTGTGAACCATTGTACCTTAGTGCTTAAATTTCCAAAGTTGCATCTTCTTTGCTTAAACCGAGAGTTGGAATGAAACCGTCTTGAGTGAGCTATATGCCATGTGTGATGTGAGGCATCCTTTCTTATGTTCCATGCTTGCATATTAATGTTTAGAACTTGCCATGTGTGTGTTCAAAGCGAAATCCTAGGTTTTCTCTAGTCGGGAGATGATACAGGCGTTTCTTTGATAAGCCCTTTTAGCCTTGATTAGCCTGCCCTTTAAGATTATCCTCATTAAGCCCTTTTGAGCCTATTGACCTTTTGGTTGGAAACTACATTACAAGCCTTATCCCTTTTGTTCGTCATTTCCTTCTTTTGAACTCGTACTCCTTAGAGCACTTTAATTGAAATATTTGATGTTGGTGGAGTTGTGGTTGGAGAAACTGGATGGCTTTTGACTGGAACCAATGAAAGAAAAATATGGTGCATTTTGAAAAAGAATCATTGGCAAGGTTGAGAAAAAAATGAAAATAAAAAAAGAGAAAAATAAAGAAAACAAAAGAAAGAAAAATCTCAATCCTTGCTAGTGTTGTACAAAAAGTAAAGCTGCAAATTGCTTAAATTGAGAGGGAACTTCTTGTGTATGTTTGGATGGTTGCTTGGTTGGTTTTGAAAATAATGTTGAAAATAAAAATTAAAGTGATGTATTAAAGTGCTTAGGGAGGTAGTCACTATTTTATCCATATTTATCATATCCATCCTTTAGCCTATATTACAACTCTTAAAGTCCTAGTTAATCCCAATTGGAGTGAGTTTACACTAGTGGAGTCCTACACTACAGGCAAGCCTATGGTACGTTGTGTGTGGCACGTGAACTTCTTTTTGAGAGCGAGTGAATTCTTCTCATATTATGTCCTAATTCTTGAAATATATTCTTTGTGTGATATTTGAGATGCTCTCTTGATTATTTTTGGTGAGGGCACATGGTTTGCGCGAGAAAGGAGAAGTTATTGACTTCTTGGTTGTGTGAATAGGTGTCATTTTGTGAAAGCTTGGTTTCATTGAGTCAGTTTTTGAGATTGAGATGCCTTGAGTTGGATGTTCTAGTGTTTTAAAATTTGGTGAATTTTCGGCATGTTGTGGGTCACATGGTATGTATTTATGCTCTTGTTTAATGGTCGGTATCAACCATAACCATAGGTAGACCTGTTCTATAAAGTGTTGGTATTTAGTAGGGGAGCTGTTTTTGGTGATTGCTCGAGGGCGAGCAAAGATCTAAGTGTGGGGTGGTGATGTTTGGAAATATTTACCTATTTTACTTTAATATTTCCTCTCATTTTGATATGTTATTCGGCCATTGCACGAAATAACTGCGATTCTGGCGCTCACTTATTGTGTTTGTGATTTTAGGAATGGTTTGGATGAATACGAGTGCAAACGGAGCAAAGATGGATATAATCGAGCAAGAAGCTGATGAACTTAGCTAATTGTAGGATATGGCATTAGAAGGCAAAGCTATGGTACAAGCTGTAGATCTGTCATAACTTCAGACTTTGGAGTGCCATGAGCCATACGACGCTTAGGGAATAGCGCACGAAATCCAGAGGCTATGAGCCATGCGACGCTTGCCATGTGGCTTTTAGTTCAGCGACCCCAACTTTTTCAACTTAGTTTAGGCTTTGGATTAACTTATGGGAAGACTTTGTAAACAATATAAAAGGCTGAATATTTCATTTTTAGAGAGGAAGTCAGATTTTAGAGCAAGTTTTGAGTTCCTAGCACATTGAACCAAGGGTTTAATTCCTTTACTTCATCTATTACAATCTCTCATATTTCTTCCATGAATTCTTGTGTTGTTATTATGAATATACGTAGCTAAATATATCGTTCTAGGGTTAGAGCAAATACATGAAGGTTGATGTTTGAAAGTTGGTTTCTACCTATTAATTTACCATTACAGATTGTTTATTCTTTCTTGAGCCTAATTATTTGGTTATTAAGGCCTGATAATTGAATACTATCTACGGTTTACAAGTTGAACTCGACAGAGGGAACCTGTGAATGCACATAAGAAAAAATAGGGCTTGATTGTGAATCTGAGCATCAGGGAGTCGATTTTCGAGTAGGATAAACATATACCTATTCGCCTTGCTTAGCTAAATACAGAGTTCTTTAATGCATGCATGTGATTTAATTCCATAGAAATATAGGCATTAGAGTATCTTGCATAGACTGGTGAAGAATTGACAGATTTTCACGGATATAATTAACCTGTTAGTTAGCAATCTAGGAAATCGAGAAGTAGAATCAACTGGAAAACTCAAACTGGATTGTTTGTAGCTCTGACTCTGGACTGTCTCTCTTTTATTGATAACAACCCATAATTTGTTCTCTATTACTTGACTTCAATTACTTGTTTTTAATTCTTGTTTTTCTTAGTTAGTAAAGTCACAATCACTATTAAAAAGATCCCTGAATAATTTATATAAATTGTTTACTAGGATACAGTCATTAATACTAGTACTCGTGAGAACGATACTCAACTTATCATTTTATTACTTGTCGACCATGTATACTTGCGTGTGCGCTTGGGAGCAAAAAAGGTTGATATTTGAAAGTTGATTTCTAGATATTGAATTGCTAGTATAGATTGTTTATTCTTTCTTGCACTTACTTATTTGGTTATTAGGGCCCGATAATTGAACACTATCTTCGGTTTATAAGTTGAACTCGACAGAGAGAATTTGTGAATGCACATAAGAAGGAATAGGTCGTGATTGTTAACCTGGGCATCAGGAAATAGATTTGTGGATGTCGATAGATATATACCTATTCGCCTTGCTTAGCTAAATACATAGCTCACTAATGCATGCTTGTTAGATCTAATTTCATAAAATATAGCATTAGGTTAACTTGCTTAGAGTGGTGAAAAATCGACAAGTTTTCGCAAATATATTAAACATGTTAGTTAGCAATCTAGGAAATTAAAAAGTAGAATCAACTCGGAAACTCAACTGAATTGTTTGTCTAGCTCTGGACCGTCTCTTTCCTATTAAACTCAACTCAAAACTTTCTCTCGAATACTTGATTTCAATTAGTTATTTTTTAAGGAATAATTACCAAAACAGTCAGTCATCTCCTCCTTCCTTGCTTTTGACTAGCCCTTACATTTTATAGCCAGTTTACACCAAAATGAATATACAGTGTGTACAAACGGTAGCAAAGCATATACAAATGGTCTCCTCGTGTATACGTAGTGTAAACACTCAAAATTATGGCATATATAGTCAGGTTTATCGGTTTTACATAATGTATACACGCACTTTTGTCAGTTATTTTTTGTGTTTATACACTTTTTTACAGCGTCTACACATTTTAACAGAATAGATGTTGTATACATTTGCAATAAACCCTCCCAAAAGAAAAGAAAAAAATTTGAAGAAGAAGAAGAAGGTGTGGCCGGAGATGTTCACCAGAACATTGACGTCACTCATCACCGAACAGTGATGTCATCAGATCTCGCCGGTTGCACCAGATCAGCAGTTGTTGGTTCCCGAAGCAGAGCAGCAACTTCTTCGCCGGAGCAAATCTCAGTGGTGGTACAGTGGCAGAGATAGCACCAGTAGCAGCAGCAACAGAATGCGGCAGAGATAGCAGCAGCGGTAGGGACGACGGGGGAGGAGAAGATCTGGAACGGGGGTGGAGGCAGAGGGTGGTCGGAGAGAAGCGCGGTAGTGAAGAAGAAGAAGAAGAAGAAGAAGAAGAAGAAGAAGAAGAAGAAGAAGAAGAAGAAGAAGAAGAAGAAGAAGAAAAAGAAGGGGAAGCCACAAACCCTAGAAAGGCAGTGGCTATAAAAAGATATGGGTGTAGTTAGTTGTTTGTTTAGGGTAATTCTAAAAAGGATGGGTCAAAAAAATACATAGTGGGGGTTTTTTGTTCTCTTTATGTAATTTTTACTTTTTTTAATTATTGTAACCTTTAGTTAGTAAAAATTTGAAACGTCATTGAAAACGATTCCTGGATAGTTTATAGGAATTGCTAGGATTCAGTCATTAACAATAGTCCTCGTAGGAACAATACTTAACTCACTACTTTATTACTTGTCGACCACGTATACTTGCATGTGAATTAGGGAGAAATATATATTTGGCGCCATTGTCGGGGACTAAATAATTGACTGTTTTCTTTTGAACGATTAACTATTTTCTATTCAGGATTAATTTTTGTTTTGAGTTTCTTATGTTATTTCAGGTAGTAGGTCTTGAATACCAAAGGAGAGAAAGGACGACAATCTTGCACCTTTTGATCTCGAGCCTGAAAGGACCTTACGGAGGTTGAGGAGAGAATCTAGAGACCGTAAAGCACTTGCAATAGTACTCACTTTCTGTCCTATATGAATGGTAGAAGAACGAGCTTTAGTTGTGAAATATGTTTCTCTCCTCATCCTTGATGGAGTAGCTTCGAGTATTGTTAAGCCTGACATCACTGGGCATTTTGAGATTAATCCTAGCATGATATAGTAGTTGCATGCGATGAGGCAATATGCTGGATTACTACACGAGGATCCACAACAACATATCCAGAACTTCTTGGAGATTAGTGACACTTACACACCGATAGGCTTCTCAGCTACCTATGTTCAATTGATACTCTTCTCATTTTCATTGATCGGGGCAGCAAAGAATTGGTTAAATGCTAAAACATCTGGGTCTATCACAACTTGGGATGCTTTAGCTAAGATATTTTTGGCTAAATTCTATCCATCTGCTAAAACGGGAAGAATAAGGAGTGAGATCATGTCTTCCAAACAAAGAGATGGACAGTCCTTATATTCAGCCTGTGAGAGATTCAAGTCACTATTGAGAGATTTTCCGCACCACAACCAGTCCAATGAGGTGTTGGCCCATACTTTTGTTGAAGTTTTGAATGCTCATACCAAGATCGTGGTGGATGCTGCTGCTGGAGGCCAAGTCTTGGCCTTGAATTTAGAAAAATATATGAATTGTAGGATAAATTTTCTCAAAGCAATCTAGACTGGCAAGGTGATGGTAGATCTCTAAGTCAAAAAGTTATTGGGGTACTTCAATTGGATGCTTTCTCGACATTAACTACAAAGGTGGATGCAATAGAAAACCAAATCTGCAAGCTAGCATCACCACCAACTCAGCAACAAGTGCGACCAGTTCAACCACTGCAACAGTTCCAAAGTTTTTATTAGGTATGTGGAGAAGATCATGCTACTGAGATTTTCCACGCCAATCTAGAATCAGTCTATTATGTAGGGAACCTAAATATGTCTCAGGAATAGAATCAAAATCAGTTTGGTAACACCTATAACCCCCAACTCGCGCAATAATCCAGATCTCTCTTGGGGTGGTGATCAAGTTAATCAAGGCAACACTAGAGCTCAAAATAGTTACCAACCATCTCTGGCTTAACCACAATATGCAAAAAATTCAGTCGAGGAGATGGTGAAGTAGGTGTTGGCCAACCAGCACAAAATTATAGCTTACAATGAAGCTTATGGACATTCCATAAAAGATCTTGTCGATGCTCAAAAAGACTTGGAATGCCAAATGGGCAGATTGTGAGCACTCAAAACACTAGACGGCATGGAGCACTCCCTATTGATACTGAACAAAATCCAAATTGAAAGAGAGTTGAGCAATGTCTAGCTATAACTCTAATTAAGGGTGAAGAGTTGGTGGTCAAAAGTGAGGATAAAGAGCAACCTGAAGTGGTGGAAGTGGAAAAAGTAGAGAAAGTAAAGAAGAAAGAAGAGAAATATAAGGAACCTCTACCTTCCCCACCATTCCCACAGAGACTTCAACCATCAAAAGATATGGCTCAATTTTAAAAATTTGTAAGTATGTTGAAAGATCTTCAAGTTAACATTTCTTTAATTGATGTGTTTGAATTAATGTCGTCATTTTTTGAAGTTTTTAAAAGAGATTCTATTTAAGAAAAAAATCCACAAGAGAGAGATATAATTGAGTTGACGAAGGAGTTTAGTGCAATTTTGAGTAAGCTACCTCCAAAACTTCAAGATCCTAGGAGATTTACTATTCCTTGCACCATTGGTGGTCACAATATTTCTGGTGCATTATGTGATCTGGAGGCAAGCATAAATCTCATGCCTCTATCTGTCTATAAAAGGTTAGGCTTAGGAGAGGTTGTTTATGCCTAAAATTGATTTCCTAAGTTAAACAATTAAGTGAGAATAAGGTCACAAGCAATACAGTAAATACGATGGAAAAGTAAACAAGTAAAAGAGAGAAATAATGAGCAAGAAAGGTAAAGTAGTCTTATTCCTTGAGAATACCGGATTTTGTAGTGAATCGCGATGATGTACAATACAATGTAAGGATGAGTATTTATAGTAGTCGATACCCTATCCTAATTAAGGTAAAATACAAAGAGCAATAAGGCTATGGGCCTAAAACTCAAGGCGGTGGTATATGCAAAATCCTAAGTAGGAGACTGTAACCCTAAGACGGCAGGATGTATGCCCTTTATCCTACACCCGTACAGCCTGAACGGTCGTAACTCGTAGAACAGGCATGTATCCTTTGCGCCTGGTGACTTATAGGACAAGTCTAGTCTCGCCAGTTGGACTTGTATCCCCGTAATAATAGGCGGTGTATTTTTACCCACACAGAGGTCAAGCCTACTTTAGTCACTCTTAAGATGGACCACTCACTTGCCCTAATTGTAAAGTGGAGGATATCTTGTTAATGTTGGGAAATTCACATTCTCTTCCGATTTTATTATCCTGAACTATGAAGAGGATCAAGAAGCTCCAATAATTTTGTAAAGGCCATTTTTGATACCCTGTAAAGTTGTCATTGACATGGAATCGGGAGAGTTGAGTGTGAGAGCGCATGGAGAAAATGTTACATTCAAGGTGTATAAGGATAAAAATCACGTGACTAACTTTGAAGAGTGTTCATTTATAGAATTTGTTAGTCAAGAACCTGAAAGCAAACCGAAAGAGGCGGTTGAGCGGAAGGTTGAACAAGTTGACAATAGCATATCACTTATGAAGATGAAGAAGGTGCTCTTAAAGGTTGGAAGTAATTAAAAGTTCACCACAAAAGGAAGAGATGTAAATGTTGGAAGTGAAATTAATAGTATGGTCGAGCCACGATATTAAGAGCCCGTTTGGGTAAGCTTAAAAGTGGCTTAAAAGCATATATGTGCTTATAAGCTCATTAATGGATATTCGGTAACTCAAAAAGTAATGAGCTTATAAGCACTTGTATGCTTACAATAAGCCAAAAGTGATCCTAACTTCTTAAAAGTGTCTTATAAGCAACTTATGCAAATAGGCTCTAACTAAAGCATTTCTCGAGAGGCAACCCGAGTCTTGTATGTAAAAGAAAAAAAAAAGAAAAAAGAAAAAAGAAAAAGAAATATAAAAAGAGTCATGTCGCGACGTTAAATCAAGCGCTGGTTGGGAGGCTCAGTACTTAAAGTCCCGAGGTCGAATCCCACAGGGAACACTCGAAATCTAGTTGTTATTATAACTAATTTATTTAACCAATTAACTCCCAATGTTTGTATTTGAATGGTGGTTTCGATGTAACAACTATTTAACACTAAAGTAAGTAGCAAAATATTAATAAATAATTAATCAAAGATTTAAAAGCCTAGGATTGATCTACCCAACTCCTACCTATGTGTTAAAATAATTCTTTTAATAAATTCAACTTGATTTTCTTCCTATTGAACACTTGCTCCAATTATACAACTATTCACTCCCATGTAATAGTAGTAACTTTCACTAACCAATTTTCCAATTAATTAATGAAGATACTTAGGACTACAAGTTTAGTTCATACCTTGGTTTTAGGTTGAAATATTGCTAAGTGTTTAACCCAAACCTATGAATCTATTCCTAGACACACAAGAATAATGGGAATAATCAATTGGGGGCCCTTCCAATCAATAGCAATCAAAACATAAACACTTAGATAGGAAGAATTCACAACTTTTATTCATCAAAATAAATATTTATAGTACATAAGTATTGGAGTGGTTCAATCAACCCTAGAATGGGTAAATTAGCCACTCATGTTAATGATAGTCATATCAAAATAATTCATGAATAAATAAATTACAAAAAGTAAGGAAGAATTTAGGAAAAACTCGTGTTCTTAAAGTCTGCAAAGCTCTAGCGTCCTTTTCGCCTCTTTTCCAGTGTAAAATTCATAATGGAGGCTAAAGAAGCTTTTATACCCTGTAGAAAACTAAGCAAAAGTACCAAAAAGACCTTGAAATTTCGCCCCATGGTTCTGTGCTTCGCGTGGCATCCGCGTTCCACGCAGACTAATTTTCTTCAAGCAATTCAGTTCGCGTGGCGCTCGCATATTTGCCTAAATACGCTGAATTTTTAATCAATTCCTAAGCAAAGAGTCTATTTCTTCTCGTGTCACTCGCGTGGCATACGGATCACTTGAACTCTTCAACATCTTCACTTTTAGCTCCAAAACTAGCACTTTCTTGCTCAATTCACCATGTTCAAATCCTACAACACCAAACAACTCAATTATTATCAACTCTTGAGAGTTTTGCGTATAAACTCTTAGGTGTACTATTATAACATGGTAAAACTACCCTAAAATTATAGGTAAAATATCCAAATATCACAACCCTCACTTAGACTTTTGCTCGTCCTCGAGCAAAGAAGAATACACAGAAAGGGGGCAAGACATTAAGATTAGATAAGGACTCGCGACAACAGCTTAGCAAAACTCACCCATAAAATTCAAACACCCTTTCTTTTGGTCATAGTCAAGTATCGAAAGTAGAACCTATAGACCATTCAAGTTCCAATGTACCTCACTGAAAGAAGATGCCACCAAACACACATCATATGATTTCAAGAGAACTGGTGGCATATCAAATATCAAATACTCTCACACTCAGAAAGAAATTTCTCATGTCCCACAGAAAAGTACCATAGGCTTGCCCATTTTGTCGTTATCCACTAATGTAGGAGTCTCAATCAAAAGTCATGTAGGGCTTTTTCATTCCTTGTAATGTTGGCTTGGGGTAAGGTGTGGTACACGTTTGGGTATGTAGTGACTAATTCTTCCCCTCAACACTTTAAACATCACTTACTACTAATTTTCCCTTTCTCCTTGTTTATTCATCAACTCATTCTCTTCTCTTTTTTTCTTTTCTTTTTTTTTTATGATTTTCACAACACTTGGATGATTGGGGACCTAAGAGTTCAATGAGACACATCAACCTCACTAGGGTGCCTTTGGCGTGTTCATACTCGAAGCTTTTACCACCCTTAACCGAGCATAGGAACATTGCCCCCATCCTTTATTTCTCTTTTTTTTATACGAAGAGGATATCAAGTATTTCATTCCTTCATTCTTTTGCAACTTTCTACCCAAGTATACAACAACTCTTATTAGTAACCCACAATCTTTCGAAACACACAACCTAAAGTAGTTAAGGGGAACATGGGTAACAAGAGAGGTAAATAGAAAAAAGTGATAGGGCTTGTAATTCAAGTTGCCAAAGAAAAGGTCAATAGGCTCGAATTGGGGACTCAACGGAATCTATTCATTAGGTAGGCTAATTTGGGAACTGGCGGGCCAAAGAAAGCATACTTTCATTCTTAAGATCAAGGCTACCTAGGATTTCGCCTCAAACAACAAGCAGAGCAAGTTCTAGACTTAACATGAAACAACGAGAAGTATACAAATAAACTCACCACACACTGTACATGGAACTCAAAGATCAATTGAGTTTCACCTGGCAATCCTCCCTATGAACTCAAAAGGAAGTTCAAAAATATGTAGGTGGTTCTAGATGGGTGTTGCATTCCGAATTCCTCACTTCTCTCTTTTTCTGCCCACTCTCCAGTTTTCCTCCTTTTGAGCTCTTAGCCATTTTTTTTATATTTTTTTATATATCTAACCTACAGAATGACTGGTTCAGCAAAAATAACTCAATGAAAAAGAACCAAGGCTAAGAAAACCCAAAGAGATTAATTGCATACTAAGAATTACTAATAAAGTTTACTTTAATCAATAGAAAACAAGAAACAAATCAAAAACTGTCAATTGACAAGAAAATATGAAAATATACTAAAATAAACAGATACTAACAAAATAAACTCCCACCCTACACTTAATATCATGCATTGCCCTCAATGCATTAAAAATAAAAACTAAGGGTGATAGAGAAACTCCCTGGGGCTCTAAGCCCGAAGAATATCCTTGTAGGTTTCCTTAGGGCGCGAGGTACTCAGACTTCCCCCATAACAAGAATTCATCTTCAAGCATGATGGGTCTGCAGACTACCCACACTTAGAATTTAACCCAGTTGAAACCTCCAACGCAAAGAAACTCACCAAATAAAAACCTTCAAAAGATAACATAAATTTTTTTTTGTACTTTTGATTTTTTTTTCTTTTTTTTTTTACTCGTATACAATTACAATCACAGGTTGCCTCCCAAGAAGTGCCTTAGTTATAGTCGTGGCACGACATAACCCAGAGTCAATACTTTTTCCTCCACCTTGAGCTTATAAATCGTCTCCCCAGTTGTAAGTCATCTCTCCGGTTATGCTCTTGAGGTGGCACAAGTTCTTGCATGCCAAAAACTAAGCATCTCCTTTTACGCGTAGTCACTAACTCAGGAATATCTTCTAATTGTTGGCTATGCTCTTGACCAAGCACCAAGTATACAATTTTGTACTCTTTGGCCTTCAAACGAGGATAGTCATCGTGTCTAGATAGTAGTAAAAATTCCATAATATAAGCACCATACACCTCATCCTTTAACTCTTTCATTGGCTCAAAAGGATCAATTTCCAAATCTCCCTCTAAAACCAGTGTAGAAAAGTGTCTAGAATGCGGTGCAACCCTCTTAGACTTCACTTCAATATTGACATCCTCTTTTTGGCACGAATCAGAGTCAAGTAAAATTTCAGCTTCAATATTATTGGCTGACTCCAGTACCACATCTTCATCATCGGTATCTTCCCGCACTATAAGGCTAGATGGTTGGCTTTCAACCCTTGTCTCATCCAATGGAAATTCATGTTTTAGATCATCAACAATAGCCATAATTTCATCTTCTAATTCCACGTCTTCTTGGCTAGTTTGTTGAATTCCTAATAGTGCAGCCAACTGATTTACTTGAGCTTCTATATGGCATAGTTGTGCTCTACGTCTGTCTTGAAACTTCTTCAATTCATCTTCATATTCTTCCTCATCATCCTCCTCTTTATTGCACCAACTATTATCATAAGAGAAAGAAAAATCATCATAATAGGGGCTCAGGGAAGAATAAGACATATTAGCACAGCCATAAAAATAATCATCTAGCCACATGTTATTTCCTGATGCCATATTTTTTATATTTTTTTTAATCTAAAAAGAATATGTACAGAAATGAAGTTAATTAAACAAAAAACTCAGCTATCCTAACAAGCTAAAAAAATATGGCATCAGGAAATAACATGTGGCTAGGTGATTATTATTATGGTTGTGCTTAGTTTTTGGCATGCAAGAACGTGTGCCACCTCAAGAGCATTACCGGAGAGATGTACCTGGTTATGCTAAAATGATGAAAGATCTTTTGTCTAGAAAGTTTGATTTTTAGGATTTGGCTACAGTCACTCTGACTCACACTTGCAGTGCTGTGGTGACTAAGCCTATGGCGCAAAAGCTGGCAGACCCAGGTAGTTTTACTATACCTTGCACGATTGGTAAGCACACGTTTGCTAGAGCCTTACTTGATTTAGGAGCTAGTATAAATTTGATGCCTCTATCTATCTATAAAAATCTTGGTATTGGCAGAGCTAGACCTACCTCTATGAGTCTTCAGTTAGCTGATAGGAGTGTTAAGAAACCTGCAGGGATTTTAGATGATGTTCTAGTGCAAGTGGATAAATTTGTGTTCCCTGCAGACTTTGTAATTATTGATTGTGCAGTTGATGAGGATACCCTTATTATTTTAGGGAGGCCTTTCCTTGCTACAGGGAAGGCTATTATAGATTGTGAGGCTGGTGAGATGAAGATGAGGTTAAATGACTAGGAGGTGACCTTTAGTGTTCAAAAATCTATGAGGAGACCTAGTGAGTTTGCTAATTGTTCCATGGCTAATGTCTTAGAGGTAGATGATTTTGAGGATGATGAGTCTTACTATCCTAATGACCCACTAAAAGCTTGTATTATGAATATGGACAGTCTTGATGGCGAGGAATGGGTTGAGACTATATTGGCCTTAGAAGGACGCGGGTTTTGGCATAGAGAACCACGATTTGAGCCACTTGATTTGGCTAATAGAATAGCGCCACCCGCAAACCATCTATATAGAAGCCCCCTCAGTTGGAGCTCAAACCATTGCCCGAGCACCTGAAATATGTTTTCTTGGGACCTAACTCTACTTTGCCTGTTATTATCTCATCTAGTTTGTCAGATGTGCAGGTAGAAAGGTTAATGCAGGTTTTGAAGGAGTGCAAGCAGGCGATTGGATGGACTATTGCTGACATCAAGGGAATAAGTCCAGCTTTTTGCGTGCACAAGATTCTATTGTAGGAGGGTGCTAAACCTTCAATAGAGCATCAAAGAAGGCTAGTCCCTAACATGAAAGAGGAAGTCAAGAAAGAAATAATAAAGTGGTTGGATGCACGTATTATCTTTGCAATTTCTGATAGTCAATGGGTAAGTCCGATCCAGTGTGTGCCAAAGAAAGGTGGGATGACTGTGGTTAAAAATGAGAATAATGATCTAATCCCCACTAGAACTATAACTGGCGGGCAAATTTGTATGGACTATAGGAAGTTGAATAAAGCTACTAGGAAAGATCACTTACCGCCTTCCCTTTATTGATCAGATGCTTGACAGATTGGCATGGAGGTCCCATTTTTGCTTTTTAGATGGTTACTCGGGGTATAACCAAATTCACATTGCCCCTGAGGACCAAGAGAAAACTACTTTCACATGTCCCTATGGCACCTTTGATTTTCGAAGGATGCCCTTTGGTCTATGTAATGCGCCTGCCACCTTCCAAAGGTGTATGATGGCTATCTTTATGGACATGGTAGAGGATATTATGGAAGTATTTATGGATGACTTCTCTGTGTTAGGTAACTCTTTTGATGAATGTTTGACTAATCTTGAGAGAGTGTTGAAAAGGTGTATTGAAACTAAACTTGTGCTTAACTGGGAGAAGTGTCATTTTATGGTACAAGAGGAGATAGTCTTAGGTCACCAAGTGTCAAGTAGAGGGATTGAGGTTGATAAAGTCAAAGTAGAGGTAATTAAGGAGTTGCCTGAACCTACCTCGGTGAGGGCGATTCGTAGCAGTTTAGGCCATGTTGGCTTCTATAGGAGGTTCATTAACGACTTCTCTAAAATTTCTCATCCCTTGTGTAAATTGCTTGAAAAGGATCACCCCTTTGTTTTTTCTAATGAGTGCAGGTTAGCTTTCAAGGAGCTAAAGGAGAATCAGCACAAATCATTGTAGCACCTAATTTGGATGAGCCATTTGAGTTGATGTATGACGTAAGTGACTATGCTGTGGGTGTCGTGCTTGGGCAAAGAAAAGATAAAATAATGCACCCAGTCTACTATGTCAGTCGCACACTAAATGGAGCACAATTGAATTACACCACTACTGAGAAGGAGATGCTAGCTGTAGTATTCGCCTTTGACAAGTTCCATTCTTACCTACTTGGTTCGAAGGTGGTGCTGTATACAGACCATGTTGCAATCCAGTACTTGGTGGAGAAAAAGGACTCCAAGCCCCGTTAGATACGGTGGGTGTTGCTGTTACAATAGTTTGATTTAGAGATCCGTGATCGAAAAGGTACTGAGAACCAGGTTGCAGACCATTTGTCTAGACTTGAAGGAGCTGAGAAGCGAGTTAAGGAAGGTGAGGTTTGGGAAAACTTTCCAGATGAAAAATTGTTGGCCACTACATTAGAATAAATTCCATGGTACGCTGATATTGCAAATTATCTGGTAAGTGAAATAATTCCTCATGATTTTGACTCGGCAAAAAAGAAAAGGTTCTTGTATGAATGTGGATCTTATTTTTGGGATGAACCTTATTTGTTTAAGATATGTGTTGATAACATGATCCGGAGATGTGTCCCCGAGATAGAGCAATCTTCTATTTTGCAGGCATGTCATTCTTCACCTTATAGATGACATTTTGGAGGGATCCGGACAGCTGCTAAGGTATTGGAAGCGGGCTTCTTGTGGCCTACTTTGTTCAAGGATGCTAACATTTGGGTCCGGGCTTGTGATGAGTGCCGGAGGACCTGCAATATCTCTCATCGTCATGAGATGCCTATGAAACCAATCTTGGAGGTTGAGGTATTTGACGTATGGGGGATAGATTTCATGGTTGTTAGCTCCTATGGGAACAAGTACATACTTGTAGCAATAGATTACGTCTCCAAGTGGGTCGAGGCTATTGCTCTCCCCACTAATGATGCCAAGGGAGTTACTCAGTTCCTTAAAAAGAACATCTTCTCTGGATTTGGTACTCCTCGGGTTATCATTAGTGATGGGGGAAGTCATTTTTGCAACCAAGTGTTCAAGAGGTTACTGAAAAAGTATGGTGTTCATCATAAAGTTGCCGCACCTTACCACCCGCAGACCAGCGGGCAAGTTGAGGTCTCAAATAGAGTGATTAAAAGTGTGCTTCAAAAGACTGCAAATGCTACCAGGACTGATTGGGCAAGGAAGCTGGATAATGCCTTATGGGCTTATAGGACTGCTTACAAGACACCTATAGGGATGACTCCTTACAAGATGGTGTTCGGGAAGGCATGTCACTTGCCTGTAGAGTTAGAGCATAGAGCTTTGTGGGCTCTTAGGAGAGTAAATTTGAATTATGACTCTGCAGCTTCGGGCATGATCAACGAGCTGCATGAACTTGAGGAGAGAAAATTTAACGCTTATGAGAGTGCGAGACTATACAAGGAAAGGATGAAAAACTTGCATGACAAGAGGATAATAGATAGGAGCTTTAAGCCGGGTGAACATGTATTGCTTTATAATTCTAGACTTTGTTTGTTCCCTGGTAAGCTTAGGTTGAGGTGGTCTGGACCATTTGAAGTTGTGCAAGTGGCACCTCATGGAGCTGTGGAAGTAGATATTGAGGATGATTCAAGACGATTTAAGGTAAAAGGGCAAAGGTTGAAATGTTACTATGGAATGGAAGAAGAGGTCAAGGTGATCTCTGTCTGGTACTTTTACGAGTGATTGAAGCTTGCATAATGTCGTGCCATGACTTTAAATAAGGCGCTTCTCGGGAGGCAACCCGTGTTTGTAATTGTAAATAAAAGAAAAAATTAAAAAAAATACAAAAAGAGTCGTTCCACGACATTAAATAAGGCGCTGCATGGGAGGCAACCCACGATTTTAGTTAGTATTTATTTTTTTACTAATTTTTTATTTTAATTGTAGAGTATTAATATTTGATCAAGTTTTATAGGATTAATTGACAGTTGCAGAGTTCGTGGAACATGCGAAGGTGAATCAAGGTGAGAAAGCTGAATAATAGCATGAAACGAGGTGAGTAATTGTGAAGAGCTCGTGGCACGCTAGTACCACGCGGGATATTTAGCCTGAGGAGCATTTAAGTCTCGTGCCACAAGACTAGCACGAGAAATTTTTGTGCCAGAGCTAAAAAATACAGCACATGAAGGCTCACAAACGAGGCCACCTCGCGGATTTTAAAAGGCAAGGTAAGTAATTTTAATCCAAAAAAAATATTATAAAAGAACAAATAAAACCAAAAAAAAAAAAAAAACAAAACAAAACAAACACGCTGAAACAAATCAGCATTCCCTCCCTCACGTTTCAAAAGCACGCAACCCTCGCCTTCCCTGAAACCCTTCAACCCCATCGCCACCACCACAGGAGACTGCCACCGCCGATCGCCACCAGAACCGTCGGCTTCTAGGTAACTCTCTCACCCTACTTCCCTGTTCTCATCTCCCACCCCTGTTCCCCACCCCGCTGCCCTGTTCCCTGTTCTCGCTGTGCTCCCTCACCCCGTTGCCCTGTATCCCGCCACTCCCCACCCCTGTTCTCGTACACCCACCATTGCAGCGCCACCCCCACACCTATCCCATTTGCATACCACCCCTGTTCCCAATCCTTCCTACCCCTTAAACCCATTAAGGTTATGAAGTGTATGGTTGTTGAATAACAATTGGTCTGTGCCTACAGGGATAAAATATTCAGTCTCTTTTACTTGATTATGGTACTGTATATGCTGTTATATATGTGAATTCTGGGCTGAAAACTGACCAACTTTATTGCAATGCTATACTACGGTAATTCTTGATGTAGCAGCTGTTGGGTTTGTTACCCGTGAGGGCGAGTTGATTTAGTTTGCTTTTGTTTGTTTGCTAAGCGTGCAAGTGAGTCTGTATATGACTCAATGCTAGCATTTATACTGTATGTAAGTGTTTGGTGGTGAATTATAAGACGCTGAAGGAGCTGGTTGTTTTATGTATACCGAGATGCTTTTATTGGTATAAAATTGTTAGGCACCTTATTGATGCTTAGAATTAAAGCGGGGAAATCTGAGTACCCGTCAACTTTTTATGTTATTGGAATGATATTTGAAGTCACTTGTTGCGTATTTGAAGTTGTGCAAGTCGTTAGTTGATTCAAAGGCTCTTTGTCACGGTGTTTCATGTTATGCATTGCTCTTTATGTGTTGCTAAGCTATATTTTTGAATTTTTGGCCTATTCTGTTTTATTACTGGGTTGTTTTCTCTTTGATTGTATGAGTCCAAATGGGACGTGTCAGAAAGAATACTGGACAAGAGAAGGAAAATGATCCGGAGCAACCACTTGCAGCCAAGCGGCACAAGACCGTTTCTCACACTGTTTGGCGTGATGATCGAAACAAAGAAGATTACAAAGAGATTTGTGGTAAGACGTTTCTGAGTGAATCACCTATTAACACTGAGATGTGTAGGAGGAAGTTCCCAGATGTATTGGAGGAAATTCAAAGGAGATAGTAGGATGTGTTGCTAATTGGGTTTGGCAAAGCCAACATATCTTGGGTGCGTGAGCTACTGGAAAATTGGAGGATGGATGTTGATAATGTAGTAAATGTTCGTAGCAAAATGGTTGACATATCTCCTGATAAGTTGAATGAGTTCCTGGGGCTCCCACAGGTTGACAGAGCTGCACTTCAGGCTATTGAGACTGCACCAGATCTTGATGACATCCGACGTGTGATATGTGATGATAATCCGAAGGCAAAGTGGAAGGCAAGTTCAGGGTCTCCCCACAACACTTTGGCTTTCAAATATTTCTCTAAGAAAGTGAGAGTGTATCTGAGATTTGTTTGCTTGCGTTTGATCCCCTGTGAGCACATGACAGGCATACGGTTTGAGAGGGTTATTACCACCTATGCGTTGATGAAAAAATTGATATTAATGTGGGTTATTTTATGTTTCGAGAGTTTCAGCGCACTCGAGAGAATATGCAGTGGCGCTTGTTCTTTCCTAACACTCTGACCAAATATATGCGATCATTGAAGGTAGTGGTTGATGACAGAGATGAAAAGGAAGAAGAAACTCCAAAGAGAGTCGATATCACAAATGTCAAGAGCCCGGATGAAGATAGAGTGGAGAAGTTATCTTATGAGCGACGCTTGGATAGAATTGAGCGGATGCTACTTTGCCAATGGCGTGCCACAGAGCTTGATATGAAGATGAAGGGCATGGATCTCACTCCTCTTATGACTGAGTTGCCCTATACTGCTGATGAGCGCTTGCTAGTTGGCTTTCCGCTTGAGGTTGAGCTACCTGCTGTTTCTACTATGGTTGCACCATCCCAGGTAGTTTCTACTCCTTCTTTTTCTACCCCTGTGGATGCTCGGAGAGTTGCTGCCACCTCTGCTGGTGGGCCTGCTGATACTGCAGTAGCTGTTGTGACTACTTCTGATGTTGTTCCTGGTGCACGTGCTGATGTGAGCGCCAGCTGTTCGAATACTACTGCTTAACAGGGAGTACCACCACCCTACTTGTTAAATATGTTTTTTGTTATAGTACAGTGAGGATACTGTTTACTCTTAAGTGTGGGGTGGGAGTTTATTGTGTGGTACTTGTTTATTTTAGGATGTTTTCATACTTTCTTGTCACTTGACAGTTTTTTATTTATTTCTTGCTTTCTAGTTTTGTTGGGTCTGTAATATCCTATATATTTGTGGCCTGTAATAGAATAGTATTATAAATATTTAGTAGCTCATTAATATTAAAGTTAATTGTTAGTTTAGTTAATTCTTAGTTTATCAATAATCTCTTTGGGTTTTCTTAGCCCTAGTAATTTATGTTAAAAAAAATGCCTAAGAGCTCAGGAGGAGGAAAATTGGAGAGTACGCAGAAAAAGAGAGAAGTGAGAAATTCGGAATGCAACACCCAGCTAGAACTACCTACATATTTTTGAAATTCCTTTTTGAGTTCATAGTGAGGATTGCGAGGTGAAACTGAATTGATCTTTGAGTTCCATGTACAGTGTGTGGTGAGTTTATTTGTATACTTCTCATTGTTTCATGTTAAGTCTAGAACTTGCTATGCTTGTTGTTTGAGGCGAAATCCTAGGTAGCCTTGATCTTAAGAATGAAAGTATGCTTTCTTTGGCCCGCCAGTTCCCAAATTAGCCTACCTAATGAATATATTCCGTTGAGTCCCCAATTTGAGCCTATTGACCTTTTCTTTGGCAACTTGAATTACAAGCCCTATCTATTTTTCTATTTACATGTCTTGTTACCCATCTTCCCCTTAACTACTTTAGGTTGTGTGCTTGGAAAGATTATGGGTTATTAATAAGAGTTGTTGTATACTTGGGAAGAATGTTGCAAAAGAATGAAGGAATGAAATACTTGATATCCTCTCTTCGTATAGAAAGATGTGAAAAAAAAAATTTTAAAAAAGAAAAATAAAGGATGGGGGCAATGTTCCTATGCTCGATTAAGGGTGATAAAAGCCTCGAGTATGAATGCGCCAAAGGCACCCTAGTGAGGTTTCCCTCATTGAACTCTTAGGACTCCAATCATCCAAGTGTTGTGAAAATCATAAAAAAAATTAAAAAAAAAATAAAAAAAAAAAGATGAGAATGAGTTGATGAATAAACGAGGAGAAAGGGAAAATTAGTAGTAAGTGATGTTTAAAGTGTTGAGTGGAAGAATTAGTTACTATATATTCAAAAGTGTACCACACCTTACCCCAAGCTAACATTACAAGCTATGAAAAAGCCCTACTTGACTTTTGATTGAGACTCCTACATTAGTGGATAACAACAAAATGAGCAAGCCTATGGTACTTTTCTGTGAGACATGAGAACTTTCTTTCTGAGTATGAGAGTGTTTGATATTTGTATTGCCACAATTTCTCTTGAAATCATATGTTGTGTGTTTGGTGGCATCTTCTTTCTGTGAGGTACATTGGAACTTGAATGGTCTATAGGTTCTACTTTCGATACTTGACTATGACCAAAAGAAAGGGTGTTTGAATTTTATGGGTGAGTTTTGCTAAGCTGTTGTCGTGAGTCCTTATCTAATCTTAATGTCTTGACCCCTTTCTGTGTATTCTTCTTTGCTCGAGGACGAGCAAAAGTCTAAGTGTGGGATTGTGATATTTGGCTATTTTACCTATATTTTTAGGGTAGTTTTACCATGTTATAATAGTACACCTAAGAGTTTATACGCAAAACTCTCAAGAGTTGATAATAATTGAGTTGTTTGGTGTTGTAGGATTTGAACATGGTGAATTGAGCAAGAAAGTGCTAGTTTTGGAGCTAAAAGTGAAGATGTTGAAGAGTTCAAGTGATCCGTATGCCACGCGAGTGACACGAGAAGAAATAGACTCTTTGCTTAGGAATTGATTAAAAATTCAGCGTATTTAGGCAAATATGCGAGCGCCACGCGAACTGAATTGCTTGAAGAAAATTAGTCTGCGTGCCACACGAAGCACAGAACCATGGGGCGAAATTTCAAGGTCTTTTTGGTACTTTTGCTTAGTTTTCTACAGGGTATAAAATCTTCTTTTGCCTCCATTATAAATTTTATACTGAAAAAGAGGCGAAAAGAAGGCTAGAGCTTTGGAGACTTCAAGAACACGAGTTTTTCCTAAATTCTTCCTTACTTTTTGTAATTTATTCATTCATGAACTATTTTGATATGACTATCATAAACATGAGTGGCTAATTCACTCATTCTAGGGTTGACTGAACCACTCCAATACTTATGTGCTATGAATATTTATTTTGATGAATAAAAGTTGTGAATTCTTCCTATCTAAGTGTTTATGTTTTGATTGCTATTGATTGGAAGGGCCCCCAATTGATTGTTCCCATTATTCTTGTGTGTCTAGGGATAGATTCATAGGTTTGGGTTAAACACTTAGCAATATTTCAACCGAAAACCAAAGTATTACTTAGGTTGTCAATAAGGTGATTTGTGACCATTGACCCTGATTGTAAACTAAACTTGTAGTCCTAAGTATCTTCATTAATTAATTGGAAAATTGGTTAGTGAAAGTTACTATTATTACATGGGAGTGAATAGTTGTATAATTGGAGCAAGTGTTCAATAGGAAGAAAATCAAGTTGAATTTGATAAAAGAATTATTCTAACACATAGGTAGGAGTTGGGTAGATCAATCCTAGGCTTTTAAATCTTTGATTAATTATTTATTAATATTTTGCTACTTACTTTAGTGTTAATTAGTTGTTACATTGAAACCACCATTCAAATACAAACTTTGGGAGTTAATTGGTTAAATAAATTAGTTAGAATAACAACTAGATTTCGAGTATTCTCTATGGGATTCGACCACGGGACTTTAAGTACCGAGCTATATTTGTTGCGACCGCTTAGTCCCTTTTATAGGGCATAGTGGGGTGTGATCAAATTTTGGCGTCGTTGCCGGGGAACACGGTGTATTTTTAGCTTGTTAGGATAGCTGAGTTGTTTGTTCAATTAACTTCGTTTCTATACATATTCTTTTTAGATTAAAAAAATTATAAAATATGGCATTATGAAATAACATGTGGCTAGGTGATTATTATTATGGTTGTGCTAATATGTCTTATTCTTCCCCGAGCCCCTATTATGATGATTTTTCTTTCTCTTATGATAATAGTTGGTGCAATAAAGAGGAGGATGATGAGGAAGAATATGAAGCTGAATTTATGTGAGGTACATTGGAACTTGACTGGTCTATAGGTTTCTACTTTCAATACTTGACTATGACCAAAAGAAAGGGTGTTTGAATTTTATGGGTGAGTTCTGCTAAGCTGTTGTTGCGAGTCCTTATCTAATCTTGATGTCTTGCCCGCTTTCTGTGTATTCTTCTTCTTTCCTCGAGGACGAGCAAAAGTCTAAGTGTGGGATTGTGATGTTTGGCTATTTTACCTATATTTTTCGGATAGTTTTACCATGTTCTGATAGTACACCTAAGAGTTTATATGCAAAATTCTCAAGAGTTGATACTAAATGAGTTGTTTGGTGTTGTAGGATTTGAACATGGCGAACTGAGAAAGAAATTAATGGTTTTGGAGCTAAAAGTGAAGATGTTGAAGAGCACAAGTGATCTGTGTGTCACGCCAGTGACACGGGAAGAAATAGAGTCTTTGCATAGGAATTGATTAAAAATTTCAGCACATTTAGGCCAAATACGCAAGCACCACGTGAGCTGAATTGCTTGAAGAAAATTAGCCCGCATGGCACACGGGTGCCGCGGGAAGCACAGAACCATGGGGCGAAATTTCAAGGTCTTTTTGGTACTTTTGCTTAGTTTTCTACAGGGTATAAAATCTTCTTTTGCCTCCATTATAAATTTTATACTGAAAAAGAGGCGAAAAGAAAGCTAGAGCTTTGGAGACTTCAAGAACACGAGTTTTTCCTAAATTCTTCCTTACTTTTTGTAATTTATTCATTCATGAACTATTTTGATATGACTATCATAAACATGAGTGGCTAATTCACTCATTCTAGGGTTGACTGAACCACTCCAATACTTATGTGCTATGAATATTTATTTTGATGAATAAAACTTGTGAATTCTTCCTATCTAAGTGTTTATGTTTTGATTTCTATTGATTGGAAGGGCCCCCAATTGATTGTTCACATTATTCTTGTGTGTCTAGGGATAGCTTCATAGGTTTGGGCTAAACACTTAGCAATATTTCAACCTAAAACTAAGGTATTACTTAGGTTGTCAATAAGGTGATTTGTGACCATTGACCCTGATTGTAAACTAAACTTGTAGTCCTAAGTATCTTCATTAATTAATTGGAAAATTGGTTAGTGAAAGTTACTACTATTACATGCGAGTAAATAGTTGTATAATTGGATCAAGTGTTCAATAGGAAGAAAATTAAGTTGAATTTGTTAAAAGAATTATTCTAACACATAGGTAGGAGTTGGGTAGTTCAATCCTAGGCTTTTAAATCCTTGATTAATTATTTCTTAATATTTTGCTACTTATTTTAGTGTTAATTAGTTGTTACATTGAAACAATCATTCAATTACAAACCTTGGCAGTTAATTGGTTAGATAAATTAGTTAGAATAACAACTAGATTTTGAGTGTTCGCTGTGGGATTCGACCTCGGGACTTTAAGTACCGAGCTATATTTGTTGCGACCGCTTAGTCCCTTTTATAGGGCGTAGTTGGGCATGATCATTTTAATATGGCGTAGTTGGGCGTGATCAAATTTTGCTCGGTACTTAAAGTCCCGAGGTCGAATCCCACAGGAAACACTCGAAATCTAGTTGTTATTCTAACTAATTTATCTAGCCAGTTAACTCCTAAGGTTTGTATTTGAATGATTGTTTCAATGTAACAACTAATTAACACTAAAGTAAGTAGCAAAATATTAAGAAATAATTAATCAATGATTTAAAAGCCTAGGATTGATCTACCCAAATCCTACCTATGTGTTAGAATAATTCTTTTAACAAATTCAACTAAATTTTCTTTCTATTGAACACTTGCTCCAATTATACAACTATTCACTCGCATGTAATAGTAGTAACTTTCACTAACCAATTTTTCAATTAATGAAGATACTTAGGACTACAAGTTTAGTTTACAATCAGGGTCAATGGTCACAAATCACCTTATTGACAACCTAAGTAATACCTTAGTTTTAGGTTGAAATATTGCTAAGTGTTTAGCCCAAACCTATGAAGCTATCCCTAGACACACAAGAATAATGGGAACAATCAATTGGGGGCCCTTCCAATCAATAGAAATCAAAACATAAACACTTAGATAGGAAGAATTCACAACTTTTATTCATCAAAATAAATATTCATAGCACATAAGTATTGGAGTGGTTCAATCAACCGTAGAATGGGTGAATTAGCCACTCATGTTCATGATAGTCATATCAAAATAATTCATGAATGAATAAATTAAAAAAAGTAAGGAAGAATTTAGAAAAAAACTCGTGTTCTTGAAGACTCTAAAGCTCTAGCCTCCTTTTCGCCTCTTTCCCAGTGTAAAATTCATAATGGAGGAAAAAGAAGTTTTTATACCCTATAGAAAACTAAGCAAAAGTATCAAAAAGACCTTGAAATTTCGCCCCATGGTTCTGTGCGGTGCCACGCGGACTAATTTTCTTCAAGCAATTCAGCTCGCGTGGCGCTCGCGTATTTGGCCTAAATGCGCTCAAATTTTTAATCAATCCTAAGCAAAGACTCTATTTCTTCCCGTGTCACTCGCCTAGCACACGGATCACTTGAGCTCTTCAACATCTTCACTTTTAGCTCCAAAACTAGCACTTTCTTGCTCAATTCACCATGTTCAAGTCCTACAACACCAAACAACTCATTTAGTATCAACTCTTGAGAATTTTGCATGTAAACTCTTAGGTGTACTATCGTAACATGGTAAAACTACCAGAAAAATATAGGTAAAATAGCTAAATATCATACGCCACTCAATTTTACTGCTTTTACTCTTTTTTCATTTTTTTATAGTATCACGTAGTGTTTTGTTTTGTTGTTGTAGCGTGTGGGAAGCTTAGAAGTCAAGTCGAGAATTGGCGATAGGTTAGTAGGAATGCTACGGGCAATTGCAAGTCATCACCTTAAGGGACTCTTGGGAAAAAATAATAGTATTTTTTAAAAGGTTCAGAAGTTGTTTGGAAGGCACCATTTCCAGTACAACATGAGGGAACTTAGAAATTTTATGCCAATATATTACAACGAAAGTTGTATGAGGGGTGCCGCCCCTATAAACGCATGAGCAAAACAGACCGTCCAGATTTGTTCAAAGTGTTTTGCAAGCGTATCTTGAAGGATCACCACCAGGTAAGCTTCACACATAAGCTGGGTCGACCCATTTTCAACTCAAGAACCCGTGAGAAATATCAGAAATAAATAGTTTTTCCACCGCTCTTTACCTTGGTTAAACACGAATACAAAGAGAGAAAAAGAGTTAAGGCAAAAAACAAACGTACTTCTTCATCTACCTGCAATTCAATCGCTTCATCTCCTTTACTGCTTCACATTTTCTCTGGTATGTCTCTCCATCGCTCTCTGTTGTTCTTTGTCTTCCTTCTGCTGCTATATTTTAGCGTGTTTCTGCCTTACCATGGCAATCCATATCCCTTCTCCCTTAGTTTTGTTTTGTGAAATATGTTGAAGTGAACCCTTGTCGGCTTCTGATAGAATCTGTTAGTACCTATGTCGGGTATATCTAGTAGCTGTTTAAAGTAATCTCCCATGAAAAAATTGGGAGGGTTTCTTCAAATACCAATGAAATCAGAACATGAAATAATACATGTAACGTGTTTGATAAAATGCCTAAGTGACTAAAAGTTTCAATTGCGTGAAGTCTTGAGTAGCTAACAGATTAGTAGGCATTACAGGAGCAATATAATGTTCCATGGCATTAAAATTGATAGCTTTTGATTGAAATTTAAATTGAGCATGATCAAACAAATGCCATAGGCAAGGTCGCGCATGATAAGTGCCAAGTTATGCTTTTTCTTATGTCCTACTGCCCGTTATGATCTTGTTAATTAGTTCTAGATAGTTAGTTAGTTAGTTTTACTTCCCTTATAGTATAATTAGGAGTAAGTATGGGGTCGTTACGATAGCCCGGTGATTCTTGTATGTGCAGCTACATGTTTTGCAGGTTTAGGTAATGTCGAGCTCAAGTGTTGGATGCGCACACCCCGGATGCCTTATCATGACGACATGTTGGGGAAAGTTTGAGTACTCCATGTTCTACGGACGCTTGGTTGATTTGTGATGGAGACGGAACCACTGCTAGCGTCAAAAGGCTAGGCCTTTTGGTCTTCAGAGAAGTTCCTTTAACTCTTAAACTTTATTTTTATCGCATTGAGGACATTGCTATGTTTAAGTGTGGGGTGAGGGAACTCCCTAACTTTTGAGATCATGGATGAATGTACCGATAGGAATTTCTTTAATGCATATTTATTTTTATCACCTGACTTTATTTTTATTTTGTTTCTTGCTTTAATATATAGAAAGAAAAAACTAGAAAACCGATAAAAAAAATTAAAGTATTTTCTTTTTAGTTTTAGTTAGTGGTACATGTCATCTGCCTCTTGATTTTTCTTATGACCTCGGTACTGTTCCATGGGTGGATCTTTGAACGACTAGTGTAGTATCAGTTAATAGATTATATGTTAGAGAAAATGATAGGATGCTAGGTGTCTTTGGTTTTTTTGATACCCGTGAATAGACTTGAGCATGTGCTATTTGTGAATCCCTTTTGCTTTTAAAATAATGAGGCATGCCAAGAAAAAAATTGGAATGACCTTCTTGAGACGTTTAAGTTCAACTACTTGACTCTTTTGTGAACCATTGTGCCTTATTGCTTAATTTCAAAAGTTGCACCTTATTTTCTTAAACTGAGAGTTGAAATGGAATCGTTTTGAGTGAACTATGTGTCATATGTGATGTAAGGTAGTAGTTGTATTCCGCGCATGTCATATTGATGTCTAGAACTTGCCCCCTGTGTATTCAAAGCAAAAAGGTTTGCTCTATTGGGAGATGATACATGTGTTTTTTTATAAGCCTTTTAGCCTTGATTAGTCTACCCTTATATATTTATCCCTAGTAAGCCCTTTTGAGCCTATTGGCATTTTTATTAGTACCCACATTACAAGCTTTATCCTTTTTATTTTTTATAATTGTCCTTTTTTATAACTCTTACTCCTTAGAGCACTTTAATTGGAAAAAAAAATTATTTAAAATTGTGGTTGGAATATTGGGTAGCTTTTGAGTGAAACCAATAATGAAAAAATATGGAGCATTTTGAGAAAAAATTTCATTGGCAAGGGTTGAGAAAAAAAATGAAAAAGAAAGAAAAAAGAAGGGAAAAAAAATAGAGAAACCAAAAGGAAAAAAGAAACTCAATTCTTGCTAGTGTTGTGCAAAAATTAAAGAATGCTTAAAAGGAAAAGGAAGTTCTTGGGTACATGTTTAATAGTTGCTTGGTTGGTTTTGAGAAGAATTGAGAAAAAATTGAAAGTGATGTATCAAAGTGCTTAGGGAGGTAATAACTATTTTATCCATATATATTCTACCCGCTCTTTAGCTTACATTACAACCTTTAAAGTCTTAGTTAATCTCAATTTGAATGATCTACATTAATGGAGTCCTAAACTATGGCCAAGCCTATGGTACGTCGTATATGGCACGTGAACTTCTTTGTGAGAGCGAGTGAATTCTTTCCAAATTACGTTCCGAATCTATTCTTGAAATTTATTCCTTGTGTGATTTTTTGGACGCTCTCTTGATTCATTATTTTTGGCTGAGGGCACATGGTTTGCGAGAGATAGGTGAAGACATTAGACTTATTGGTTGAGCAAATGGTGCGATATTGTGAAAACTTGGTATCATTGAGTCTGTTTTTAAAATTGGGATGTCTTGAGTTGGTCGTTCTAATTTTTTGAAATGTGGTGAATTTTTGGCATGTTGAGGGTCACATGGTATGTATATAGGCTCTTGTCTAATGGTCGGTATCAACCATAACAATAGGTAGACATGTTCTATCGACTGTCGGTATTGAGTTGGGAAGTTGTTCTTGGTGATTGTTCGAGGGCAAGAAAAAACCTAAGTGTGGGGTAGTGATATTTGGAGAGATTCTCCTAGTTTACCTCAATATTTCCTTGCATTTTGGTACTTTATTCGTTCATTATATGTGATATGTTATTCTTGCGCGAAGTGTTTGGGATTTTTAGGAAAAGTTTGAGTGAAATCAAGGCAAGAACAAACAAAGTGGAGCAAAATACTTTGGAAAGCAAGGCTAGGGACAAATTGATACGTTGGAAACTGTTTTGAAGGCAAAGCCTCCGAAATAGCCCTGAAGACTGCGAGCTTCTATGATAGGCAAGCCTCAGAGATAGCCTTGAATGTGGAAGCTATATTGGAAGCGGGACTTCCAAGACAGCCTTGACGCCTGACGACCCCAACTTCTCCAACTTGGTCTAGGAGTTGGTTTAACTTAGCTGAGCAATTTATAAACAATATAAATTCATTATAATCTCATTTTTTGGGAGGAAGTCAGATTTAGGAGCAAATATTGGGTTCCTAACACTTGAACCAAGGGTTTAATTCTTGCGCTTCATCTACTATAATATTTCATCTTTCTTGTCTTGTTATCATGAATATGCATAGTTTAATATATCATTCTAGAGTTAGGGAAATTACATGAAGGTTGATCTTTGAAAGTTGAATTCTATCTATTGAGTTACCACTATGGATTGTTTATTCTATTTTGCACTTAATTGTTTGGTTATTATGGCCCGATAATTGAATATTATCTATGGTTTATAAGTTGAACTCGACAGAAAGAATTTGTGAATGCACATAAGAAGGAATATGGCTTGATTGTGAATTGGCTTGATTGTGAACCTGGGCGTCAAAGAATCGATTTGCGGATATCGATAGACATATACCTATTCGTCTTGCTTAGCTAAATATAGAGTTCGTTAATGCATGCTTGTTAAATCTAATTCCATAAAAAAATAGGTGTTAGAGTAACTTGCATAGAGCCGTGAAGAATCAACAGGTTTTCACGAATATATTAAACCTGTTAGTTAGCAATCTAGGAAATCAAGAAGTAGAATCAACTCGAGAATTCGGCTGGATTGTTTGTTGCTCTAACTCTGGACAATCTCTCTCCTATAATAACAACTCAAACTTGCTCTCGAATACTTGATTTCAAATGCTTGTTTTATTCATTATTGTTACCTTTAGTTAATAAAAGTTACACCCATTATTGAAAAAGATTCATGGATAGCTTTTAGCAAATTGTTTGCTCGGATTCAATCGTTATCAATAGTCCTCGTGCGAACGATACTTAACTCACTACTTTATTACTTATCGACCACGTATCTTTATCTGTGCGTTTGAGAGCAACAATGATCACTCGGGTACAACCACAAGGGATTTCAAAATCTAATATTGGATCGTATAAATGACCCCTATTTCAAAAATGGAAGAAGTTTTTGATACACCAAGTAGATCAAGAAGGGGCTCAAAATCGATGTGGGCTGCAAGCATACCTCGAGTCACATGCACAAAGAAGGCGGTGTTTGGTTGCATTTTCTTACTTGTTTGTATTTTTCTTCATTATATTAGCACTCTCTTATGTAACATATTCATCATAGAGTCCATTATAAATTCCACAATGATAATAGAGTATTTAACTCTTTCCTGATCTTATTTTTTACGTAAATGCTAGTTAGCGGAGGTTTCGCCTTATTAAAAATTGTAAGGCTAATCCCTTACATGTACTCTTCTCTTTCGAGTTTTTTTCAAATTATTATTATAATTATTAAAATTAGCCACACATGCAAGAATTTTATAGTTGGTATAATGTGGTGTATTCTAGAGGCTCGTGTCTCCCCATTCTTTTAACAATATTGCTGTATCATCATATTTGGAGTTCTTTAAGTGTCGTGGGTTAATATATAGTATTAGTACCACTGTTAATTCGGGATAGATAGTACAAGACTGAGCATAAAGTCGATCCCAATTCAATTCTTCTCATGGAATACATAACATTTTATGAATTCATATCTTAATTCGGAAACTGCGTATATTGTTTGTTGAGTTCTTAGCATTTTGCACCCATCATCTATTCATGTTTTTATGATTTGCACCCTATTTTTTTTTTTAATGATGTGGACCCTAAGCTTCATTTCTTTGCACCTTATAGGAAACTACTCCTTTTCAAGAGGGCAAACTAGGAAAATACAGGAACTCCTTCCGTTCCAAAATGGTTGTCATAGTTCGGATTTCGAGAGTCAAACAAGTTTAATTTTGGCCGTAATATTTTCGTATGTCTTTTAAATATTTTGAATTATTAATTATTATGACTTATAGTACTTTTTATGTAGTTTCTAAATATATAAACATCGTTACAAAAAACTTAAAGAATATATGTTTAAATTCACGGTCAAAATGAACTCGTTTGACTCTCAAAATCCGAACTGTGACAACCATTTTGAAACAGAGGGTGTATATATTCCTAGATTTATTTTTCATTTAAATTCTTAGGATAAACTGAATTAGTTTATGTCAACTCGGTAAATTTCACTTATCTTCAAATGTTGTGGCAACAGCATTCTTATATATGTATTCATCTTTTTAAGAGAATTTAGAAGCAACAAAACTACTAATAGAAGGGAAAAAGGGATATATCTTGCATCATTTTTTTTTTCTTCATTTTTTTTTTTTTTGGTTCAGAATCTTTTTATCCGAGGATTGATTAAACCCTTGAACACTACAACGTATCTCTCTTGTTATAAGATTCATACTCTTTTTCTGCAATTTAACAAAGCAACCGAAAAATTGAATCAAAAAAGCTCTACCTCAGGCCATTTTTTTCTGGAATGAAATTCATATACTGAATGCCACGTTTAACTCATCAATGGGCTTTGCCCAAGATCTCAAGTTTTATCTGGCATATCTTTTATGTTGGAAGTGAATTAATGAAAATGTCCTGCTCATAAGTTGATTTGCTTTTGACATTCTTTCATAGACCAACTTCACTTTTCACAGTTTTCACGTTCATTCTCAAACCCCAAAAAAACTCTCCGACTGTACTTGTGAAAAAATAATAATAAGGGATATATTAATTGTATTTTCCTAATTTGCCCTAGAAATAGTGGTTTCATTCTTTTGCAAAGAAATAAAGAGATTAGGATCCAAATCACCAAAAAGAATTGGATAGGGTTCATATGATAAAAGAGGAGATACATGAGGGGTACAAAATGCCAAGAATCCTTCTTTGTCAGGTGTGTATAGAGTAGGAGTAATATTCATGGTACTTGTAGCTCTAATTAATTTTACATAGAAAGTTCAAAGAGATGGTTAAGAAAAAAAAAAGTAATTAAAAACATAACATGTAAAAAGATGAGAAATCAAACCCTCATCAACCAGATAAAATTTAAATAGTAGCTGACCAATTGTATTACTAAAATTTTCCTAATCTTACCAAATTCATATAAAACTACACCATCATTTTCTCAACATGCACACACAGCGAGCAGACTTGAAAATTATTTTGGGATATCACTTGAAACAGTTCCAACGCCTGTTCCTTAAGCGTACTTAGAACAGTTTCTTATTAGCTAGAGATATGCTTGTTAAGCTTCCATCTATTTACTACTTAGACTATTTGCTTCAATATTATTATTAGCTAGAGATATGCTTGTTAAGCTCATTGCCAAGATGCTATATTTGATTCACTTGGTGGTATTAGCACTTAATTATGCTCAATCCAAGAGAGTAATAAGTGTAGTATTTAGGTATAGAGTATTTGCTTCACTAGTTAGTCACTACTTTGCTTTAGCAAGTTTATATATTTACATTCAATTATGTAAGGATCGTATTTATTTTTATTTTTATTATTATTAATAAAATTAGCCACTAAGCTATGTGCTTAGTGGTATTTGCTAATTAAAAAAATGTCATAAATCACAAGGAATATTACTACTATGGATCAAAACTTGAAGAGAGCCTTATAAGATTATTCAATTATGTAAGGATCGTATTTATTTTTATTTTTATTATTATTAATAAAATTAGCCACTAAGCTATGTGCTTAGTGGTATTTGCTAATTAAAAAAATGTCATAAATCACAAGGAATATTACTACTATGGATCAAAACTTGAAGAGAGCCTTATAAGTGTTATTCCTGCAACCAAATAAATCAGAAGACAACAAACAGAAGTATATTATCAGTTGTTATGGGACAATCCCGAGCCCACAATTTACTTGTGTCTCCTTAAGAAATCTAACCCCCTCACAGTTGCCCAAGGTTCACGGGTTAATTTCTCCCAGGATGGAACGGGATAACAGTTCTACTGTAGCGGCACTTCAAACAGTAGAACACTGCGAACTCAAAGAAAACGGAGCAAATCACACGACTTACTAAGACTTACTTAGTATGCAGAAAAGAGAGGAATGCAGTAAGAAGTTTTGTATTTCTGTGTTTTAGTGTGTTGAAATGTTGAAGACTGACCAGTTTATATAGCCATGGGAAATGGAAGGAAGAGTCACCACTAATGGCCACTAACACCACTAACTCTGCCACTAATGGCACCACTAATGGCCACTAACACCACTAACACTGCCACTAATGGCACCTGAATTCATTGCCACTAATGGCTGAATTCACTAAATGTCAGTAATGAATTGTCCACTAATGAGAAAACGTGGGAGAGTGGGAGAACGTGGAGGAATAACTACTCTGGATTAATCAGATTAATCCATTCAGATTTCTGTTACACAAACAGATTAAATATTAAATATTAATAATAAATTATTAATTAATTAATATTTTTAGTTTTTGTTGGTCCAAAAAATTAAGTCAATCAATCAATTGACCGAAATCCGAAGCCGAAGCCGAAGCCGAAGCCGAGACGAGCGAGCGACGACGACGGCGCGAGGCTTCCCTTCTTCTCAACCCTTTTAAGAGCTAAGAGAAGTGAATTTGTATTTAAACCCAACAAAAGTCTTTTCCTCTACCATTATGGGAGAATGTGCATTTCCTTACTAAAAGGAACCTTTTCACCTTCCCACCCATTTCCCATTCACACTCTATTTATTCCAAAATCCCAACAATCCCCCACATGAATCGGAAATGGCTATATTTGAAATATGCATGACAGACTTGTGTGATTTGCAAGAAAGAACTAGTTGCATCGGGATAAGTAGGTTTCCCTTTGAACTTTCCGTAGTGAACATACATCGGATATACTCGGTCAATCGGTAGATTTGATATCTTTGAACCGTTGAGCTTTGGTGTATACCTAGACAACGTATGTCACACAACTAACCCTTAACCGTCTTTGGTTCTCACTGTTGTGTTCGTTTCAGCCATGAACACCGCCTGGTTTCATAAGTACTTAGAGAACTTGCCATACCGAATTCTCCTTGAAGCGGCTTCCACTTCACACTTACATAGGTGATTTCTAAACGTGTAATCCTATAGATGTACACTGTTTGATAATTAAAATATCAAACTTAGACAATCATTAAAAAATGCCTCTAGCATTTTACCCTTGGTACTTGAACATTGTCTAATCATGAGAATGGACCAAACATTAACTGACAATGTTGGACCGTCAAACACGACTTTGTATTCTCCTTGAACCTAGTTCTTGGGATCTCCAGTCTCCTAGGTAGAGTTACCGCCGTGATGACTTGTCCTTGGCCATAGTCCCATTCCCTTCGATGAACACTCAACCGCCTCTCTAGTTAGGCCTTTTGTAAGCGGATCCGCCACATTATCCTTTGACTTCACGTAGTCAATGGTGATAATTCCCCTAGAGAGTAGGTCCCTAACGGTTTTATGCCATCGTCGTATGTGACGATTCTTACCGTTATACATTACATTCTTCGCTCTTCCTATAGCCGATTGACTATCACAATGTATACACACTGGTGTCAATGGCTTAGGCCAAAATGGAATGTCTTCCAAAAAGTTTCGAAGCCATTCAGCTTCTTCACCGGCTTTATCTAAGGCTATGAATTCAGCTTCCATAGTAGAGCGGGCAATACATGTTTGCTTGGACGATTTCCAAGACACCGCTCCTCCACCAAGTGCAAAAATATATCCACTTGTGGACTTAGAATCAGTTGTGCCGGTGATCCAATTGGCATCACAATATCCTTCAATGACTGCAGGATACTTGTTATAATGCAATGCAACGTCTTGAGTGTATTTTAAATACCCCAAAACACGTTTCATTGCCATCCAATGGGTCTGATTGGGATTACTCGTGTATCGACTTAGTTTACTTATAGCACAAGCTATATCTGGTCGAGTACAATTCATGACGTACATCAAACTTCCCAAAACACGTGCATAATCCCGTTGCGACGTGCTTTGACCTTTGTTCTTCTTTAGAGCAAGGTTTACATCAATAGGAGTCTTTGAAATTTTAAAATCCAAATATTTAAATTTTTCAAGAACACTATTGATGTAGTGAGTTTGAGACAACGCCAGACCTTGAGGAGTTTTATGGATCTTAACACCCAGAATTAAGTCCGCAACTCCTAAGTCTTTCATATCAAATTTGCTAGTCAACATGCGTTTCGTAGCATTTATATTGGCAATGTTATTGCTCATTATCAACATGTCGTCCACATATAAGCAAACAATGACTACAAAATTAGGAGTGTTCTTAATGTAGACACATTTATCACACTCGTTAATTTTAAAGCCATTTGACAATATTGTATGATCAAATTTCGCATGCCATTGTTTAGGTGCTTGTTTCAGTCCATAAAGTGACTTAACAAGTTTACACACCATCTTTTCTTTACCTGGAACCACGAACCCTTCAGGTTGTTCCATGTAAATTTCTTCCTCCAAATCCCCGTTTAAGAACGCTGTCTTAACATCCATTTGATGGATTTGCAGATCATACACGGCGGCTAACGCTATTAACATACGAATGGAAGTAATTCTGGTTACCGGCGAGTATGTGTCAAAGTAGTCAAGACCTTCTTGTTGTCTATAGCCTTTAACAACAAGCCTTGCCTTGTACTTGTCAATAGTGCCATCAGCTTTCATTTTCCTTTTGAAAATCCACTTAGAACCTAATGGTTTTTTTCCAGGAGGAAGGTCAACCAACTCCCAAGTATGGTTGCTCAGAATAGATTCTATTTCACTATTGACTGCCTCTTTCCAAAATGGAGAGTCTGAAGAAGACATTGCTTCTTTAAACGTCCGAGGCTCATTTTCCAACAGAAAAGTGACAAAGTCATCTCCAAACAAAGTAGAAGTTCTTTGACGCTTGCTTCGTCTTGGTTCTTCCTCATTTGGTGAATTTCCTTTGGTTCCTTCCCGAGGTCGTTTGGATCTTTCACCAACTGACTCACATTCCTTCTTATACGGATATATAGTTTCAAAGAACTCAGCACTATCTGATTCCATCACCGTATTAACATGAATGTCGGGATTTTCTGATTTATGAACCAGAAACCGATATGCTTTACTGTTTATAGCATACCCAATGAAAACACAATCAACTGTTTTCGGTCCAATCTTAACCCTTTTGGGTTTTGGGACTTGCACTTTTGCCAAACACCCCCACACTTTGAAGTAATTCAAGTTGGGCTTCCTTCCTTTCCACTTTTCATATGGAATGGACAGTGTTTTGCTATGGGGAACTCGATTGAGTATTTGATTAGCCGTGAATATAGCTTCCCCCCACAAGTTCTGGGGTAGACCCGAACTGATTAACAAGGCATTCATCATCTCCTTTAATGTCCGATTTTTCCTTTCCGCAATCCCATGCCATATTCCAAACATATTTGTTCAAAAGGAGATTCATATTCTCCACCCCTATCACTTCTTATCATTTTGATTTTTTTGTTAAGTTGCGTTTCAACTTCATTTTTGTATTGCTTGAATGCGTCAATTGCCTCATCTTTACTACTAAGTAAATAAACATAGCAGCAACGAGTGCTATCGTCAATAAAAGTTATGAAAAACTTCTTTCCACCGCGAGATGGTATTGACTTCATGTCACAAATATCTGTATGAATTAAGTCTAATGGTTCAGAATCCCTTTCAATTGACTTGTAAGGGTGTTTAGCATATTTAGACTCAACACATATTTGACATTTTGACTTAGCGCAATCAAATTTAGGCAATACTTCCAAATTGATCATTTTTCGCAAGGTTTTATAATTGACATGTCCCAAACGAGAATGCCATAAATTATCCATTACATTGAGTTTGAAAAGGCCCTCAGTCAGGTAACCTTTTCCTACATACAGCTCATTCTTAGTTATTACAACTTTGTCAGAAACAAACACACACTTAAACCCGTTTTTCACAAGAAGTGCAGTAGACACCAAGTTCTTCCTAATTTCAGGAACGTGAAGAACATTGGTCAGAGTCACAACCTTGCCAGACGTCATCTTGAGGAATATCTTCCCATATCCTTCAATTTTGGCCGTTGCAGAATTGCCCATAGAGAGCGCCTCATCAGGTCCAGCGGGAGCATACGAAGCAAAGGCTTCCTTCACAGCACAAACATGGCGGGTGGCTCCTGAATCAATCCACCATTCCTTAGGATTTCCAACTAAGTTGCATTCAGAAATCATAGCACATAGATCAATGTCTTGCACTCCTTGGGCCAGTTTTGTCTCTTCAACCATGTTTGCTTGACCTTTTTCCTTTTTCCTGTCCTTCTTTGCAGCACGACAGTCTGCGGACTTATGTCCACTCTTGCCACAGTTGTAGCAATTTCCCTTGAACTTTTTCTTGCTGGGGTTTGTCTTCCCTCCAGAAGGCCTCTTTCTCTTATTTTGATTTGGAGTGTGCTCAACAATATTTGCTCCCGCTATTGCAGCACTTCCACGAGCCTTCTTTGCAGCAGATTTGTTGTCCTCTTCAATCCTCAAGCGTACAACCAAATCTTCAAGGGTCATCTCCTTGCGCTTGTGTTTCAAGTAATTTTTAAAGTCATTCCATGATGGAGGTAACTTTTTAATCATGGCTGCAACTTGAAACGCTTCATTAATCTTCAAACCTTCAAAGAAAAGTTTGTTAGCAATAATATAAATAATACTCTTAACAGAAGTATTAATCAAGATCAAACCTTCAGCAAGGAGATCATGGATAAGGACTTGAAGTTCTTGGACTTGGGACACAACAGATTTGTTATCCACCATTTTATAATCCAGAAATTTGGCAGCCACAAATTTCTTCAGTCCAGCGTCTTCAGTCTTATACTTCTTTTCTAGAATATCCCACAGTTTCTTAGACGTTTCAACATTACTGTAAACGTTGTACAGGTCATCTTCTAAGCCACTTAGAATGTAATTCTTGCATAGGAAGTCAGAATGCTTCCAAGCCTCAATCACAAGGAAGCGTTCGTTTTCAGGTGTTTCATCAGTCAGGACTGGAGCATCCTCATTGATAAACCTTTGCAGGCTTAAGGTGGTCAGATAAAAGAACATCTTTTGCTGCCACCTTTTAAAATCCACACCAGTAAACTTCCCCGGCTTTTCTGCAGGTGGCATAACCGTTGCAGCAGCACGGCTAGGCCCAGCAGCACCAGAAACTGCGGTAGCATTCGTATTCACAGCAGGGACAGTTTGTTCAGCTCCGTTAGTCATCTTTAGTAAGTGACACAAGCAGAAACAATATTAATAAACTGTTTAAACAATAGGAGTAGAAAAAACCACGAAGGCTTTTAATCCCCACAAACAGATTATTTCACAGTAATTAGGAGTAGAAAAAACCACGAAGGTTTTAGTCTCCACAGCAGATTAATATATTATAAACGAGTAAAAAACCACAAAGGTTTTAGTCTCCTTAACCAGTATTTATTTAAGTGCAGAAAATAAATAACATTAGATTTCTTAAGCTTGTTATTCCTGCAACCAAATAAATCAGAAGACAACAAACAGAAGTATATTATCAGTTGTTATGGGACAATCCCGAGCCCACAATTTACTTGTTCTCCTTAAGAAATCTAACCCCCTCACAGTTGCCCAAGGTTCACGGGTTAATTTCTCCCAGGATGGAACGGGATAACAGTTCTACTGTAGCGGCACTTCAAACAGTAGAACACTGCGAACTCAAAGAAAACGGAGCAAATCACACGACTTACTAAGACTTACTTAGTATGCAGAAAAGAGAGGAATGCAGTAAGAAGTTTTGTATTTCTGTGTTTTAGTGTGTTGAAATGTTGAAGACTGACCAGTTTATATAGCCATGGAAAATGGAAGGAAGAGTCACCACTAATGGCCACTAACACCACTAACTCTGCCACTAATGGCACCACTAATGGCCACTAACACCACTAACACTGCCACTAATGGCACCTGAATTCATTGCCACTAATGGCTGAATTCACTAAATGTCAGTAATGAATTGTCCACTAATGAGAAAACGTGGGAGAGTGGGAGAACGTGGAGGAATAACTACTCTGGATTAATCAGATTAATCCATTCAGATTTCTGTTACACAAACAGATTAAATATTAAATATTAATAATAAATTATTAATTAATTAATATTTTTAGTTTTTGTTGGTCCAAAAAATTAAGTCAATCAATCAATTGACCGAAATCCGAAGCCGAAGCCGAAGCCGAAGCCGAGACGAGCAAGCGACGACGACGGCGCGAGGCTTCCCTTCTTCTCAACCCTTTGAAGAGCTAAGAGAAGTGAATTTGTATTTAAACCCAACAAAAGTCTTTTCCTCTACCATTATGGGAGAATGTGCATTTCCTTACTAAAAGGAACCTTTTCACCTTCCCACCCATTTCCCATTCACACTCTATTTATTCCAAAATCCCAACAATAAGATTATCCAAATTGTTTCTAAAAGGTCATTTAATTTTGTTTTCCTCCTAAACATCAACCATGCATGTTGGGTTTGTTTTATATTTATGCACATGAAGAGTGAATACTCTCACCACCAAAGGTTAGAGGCCTCGAGTTTGAGTTCTATGTAAAAATCATCTTTAGTAGAAAGCACTTTACTTTTTATGTTTACTGTCACGAATTAGTCAAATCCCAAATTTGATACCAGACATTAGGGGCAAACCAAAAAGAAAGGAAAAAAAAAGAGTAGTATCCTTTCTTTTTTGACAATCTTCTTTTTATCGTATATGAAAGAATTACTCAATGTTACAAAACTCTTTTTTTATGGTAGCTGATGTGAATTTCAATATGAGAAATCAAACCCTCACCAACCATATAAAATTTAAATAGTAGCTGACCAACTGTACTCCTAAAAATTTTCTAATCTTACATACAAAACTACACCATCATTTTCTCAACTTGGTTGAAGACTTGAAGTTTTATTTTATATAGCACTCTATTTAGTGGAGTAACTAGCAAAGCGTAGAGGAGGCCGTTGTCAGTTGCCTAGATAGAGACATTGCCGCCTAGTAAGAGTTTTGTTAGGTAGCTATTTAACCTGACAAAATTACCAAAATGGCCAAACAAGGGCATCATTTTATATATTAAGTCCATTCTGCCCTTTATCAGATATTTTAGCCTTTAGATTTGAATCTAAAAACTTTCATAGAGCCCGTTTGGATAAGCTTATTTTAAGCAACTTATAAGCTAAAAGTGGCTGAAGTTAGCATTTTCTAACTCACTTTTGACTTTTTTTAAACACATAAGGGCTTATAAGTCCATGAATTTTTGAGTTACCAAACATTTACTAATTGACTAATGATCTTATAAGCCACTTTTAAGCTCACCCAAACGGAATCATAATCTCGCCCCTTGCATAGACAAGAATTAGTTATTCCCAAAAAAGATAGACGCAATTTTTTATGTAACTTGTTTGGAAAAGAATGCCACAATTTTAAATTTGAAAATAATTTAACTTCAAACTCCATATTTAACTTTAGTGAAACGATTTGTAGCAATACAAAAATTTATCGCTTATTTTAGACCACAAATTTAAATCTTATTTTCTTTCTTTACCTCTGATCCAACTCAAACTATACCTTAAAATATGGAACGAATGGAGTGCCTTCTTCCCTTCTCAAATATTTCAAGCACCATAATACCTAACCTGACAACATCAAATTCAACTGGAAGTCTTGTGGAGATGCTTGAAATCTAAAGGTATACTTGTGGCACACATCAGAACAATTAACGACATGTACGATAAAGTCAAGACCCGAGAGAGAACAACATGAAGAGACTCAAAACACTTCTCAGACGGAGATGGGGTTGTATCACAGTTCAGTGAGTAGCCCATTTTTATTTACTCTAGTGATGGATGAATTAACTCGAAATATTCAAGGAGGAGTACCATGGTGTATGTTATTTGCAGATAACATAGTTTCGGTTGACAGATCGCGGATGAGTTAATGATAAGCTGGAGGTTTGGAGACAGACTCTATAGTCTAAAGGTTTCAGGTTGAGCATGACGAAAATGAAGTATATGGAGTGCAAGTTTATCGATGCATCTCAGGAGTTAGACGTGGTAATAACGTTTGATGCACAAGTCATCCAAGAAAAGAAGCTTCAAGTATCTCAGGTCAATACTATAAGAAAATGGAAAGAATGACGATGATATCACATATTGTATAAGAGCGGGTTGGATGAAATAGAGGCTCGATTCCAGTATCTTATATGATATAAAAGCAGCACCTAGACTTAAGGGTAAGTTCAATAGAGTGGGTGTTAGACCAAAAATGTTGTATGGAGTTGAGTGTTGACCAGTCAAGAACGCTCACGTTCGGAAGATGCAAGTAACCGAAATAAGGATGCTTAGATGGATAAGTGGGAATACTAGAAAAGATAAGATTAGGAATTAAGTCATACGGGACAAGGTGGGAGCTACTTCAGTGGTGGACAAGATGTGGTAAGCGTGGCTGAGATAGTTTGGACATGTGAAAAGGGGAACATAGATGCATCAGTGAGGAGGTGTGAGCGGTTGACAGTGTGTGGGTCACAGAGAGGCAGAGGTAGACCAAAGACGAATTGGAATGAAGTGATTAGGCAGGACATGACGAAGCTTTAGATCACCGAGGACTTGACCTCATATATGGGAGTATGGAGGTCGATAATTTCTATGGAAGGTTAGTGGGTCGAGTGTTTTCTCTCCTTGCAATTAGATAACATAGTTATAGTGTGGGATTTTTGAGAACCTTATCATTATTATTGATACTTTTCTATTTTATTGGTACTGTTGTTTCATCTATTCGGTTGTTTTATATTTTTATATAATTGCTTTTTTTTTCTTGATATTTCTACCGTAGCATTTTATTTTGGTATTTCGTTTTTCCTTTCCTTTTCGGAACTCATTTTCAAAACTGTTTTCTTGAGCCGAGCCGAAAACAACATCTTTAACTACTAGAGAGTAAGGTCTGCATACATCTCACCTTTCCCAAATCTCATTTGTAAAATTATACTGTGTATGTTGTTATTAGCTATTTTATTACGATAAGGATTTTCATACGTAATAAATTACATTAAAGAAAGCACATCATCGATATTAATTGGAGTCATTTTTTCCTGAGGGCATAAATGGTATTCCACCTAGTTCAGCCGCATTTTGGAAACAAAGGTTTGGCCACTAAATTTTTTCCATTTTGTTATTTTATTACCAAAATAAGAGATTAAATAACTTATATGGTCATCCAAATTTGGCAATCTACCTATCAAAGTTATTTATATTTGATTTGTACGTATCAATAAAATCACTCAACTTATACCATTTATCCTACAAAGTCATCATAGCGAGAAAACTAATGAGATATTTTCATATCTCCCCTTAAGTTTAGTTTTGTTATGAGTTATGATAGTACAAGTACTTCTTTTATTGTAATTCTCTTTGTAATAATCCTTTTCATTTGTTTATCATTAATATAAGAAATTACTATTAGACTAATTTATTTTTTCTAATATATTCTTTTATTTAATTTATTTCATAAACAAGCTTATGTCAAAAATAAATTACTTCCAGACCTTACATAGGGATTTACGTAGGGCTTTTTTAGGATTTAAAATTATTACTTTTTTAATTGTGAAATTTTTCGGAATATTCTTGTGGATTATATAGGAATTTAATATTATTTGCAGAATGTTCTTATGGTATTTTTCCATAAAAATCTATAAGAATACCGTCACTATTACTTTTTATTTAAAAATCTCTTATGGATTTCTTGGGATCTTCACGGGAATCACTTACGGATATTTCCCTATGATAAACTACGAAAAAATTCCTTTTGTTCACGAATTTTTGCCAAAATATTATTTTGACCTTTTAGTATTTTTGCTAAAAAACCGAATGTAAATTACTTGCGAATAAAAGATCTCCCGATGACTTACTTGAGAAATTGTAAATCGTAAGTAATAATTATCTACGGAAGATTTTTTTAATAAAATATTTTTTTGCAGAAAAATCTGTGTGTAATTTGCACATAATCCGTAGGAAATTTTACATGTACTTTAAACTATCTTGTAGTGATGGTGAACAATATGGAGGATATAATTTCTTTCAAAGATATTTTTATAAAATTAATTAAATGTTCGTATATTACAAAGGACAAATTAGTTAGATCGCAATTTTTACACTGATAATAAATACGTTAAAAGAGTTGTTACGAAAATAATTAAGATAAGGTACATAAACATAATATCGTAAACTATAAAGGAAGCTAATATTCAGAAATTAAACTTGAGGTGAGTTCTTTAAAATTATGCCTTTAATTTTATAGTGTAATAACTTTATAAGTTAAATTGTGCTAAGTTGAATAATCTTATTGATACACATCAAGCATAAATGACTTTAATAGATAAATTTCAAAACATAAATAACCATATAAGTTATTAACTCCAAAACTAGATAAACCACATCGAGTTTTCTCCAAAAGTAATATAAACACTTTAATTATGTAAGTAATCATATAGACGTCATTTTTTAGTAGAAATGGCTCTTGCAAGCTCTTGATAGGGCGGAATTGTTTTACATGCAAATTTGAGAGCATGAAATTCCAGACACTATATGTTTCTTTAAATTTTTTTAATTTGGATCGATATCGGACTTTTCACATTCATTTCATACTCCTTTCCTATCTATGATTTTTTTCCTTTTTCTTCCTACCTCCAATTACGCAATCTAAAGAACCAAAATAAAAATAAATTTGAGAAATTGAGAGAGGTGCCATCAACTCATTGCCTCGCTATATCATTTGTTAGTAATATTTACGTATTGAATAAATTTAATACGAATTACTTTTAGAATGATTAACATGAAATTTAAAAATTAGGAAGGAGAAATCAAAACAAATCTATTTATCAAAGATCCAACTACTATATTACCAGCCGATGAACTATTCTGTGGTGCAAACTCGTGCCATTGCAACTCTCCATGATCCACCATCGTAATGAAGTAGGAGGGGACAACCATTTTTCTTTTAAAAAAAATTTATAAAGGTGTCATTGTTATTTTTAAAAGAAAAGGGGAGGGCACATTAGTAGCATTGTATTTTAGGGTGAAGTTTTTCGGAACGAAGAGTTTACGAGATATATTCTTTAAAAATAGATATTTATTTGGTTACTAACATAGTTAAGATTTGTACTTGACAGTTGAATTGGGTATCGAGCCGAGCTCGAGGCGAGTCCAATTGAGCATACTATGCTATCGAGTGGAGTCGAGCCCTAACTGAGTTATTTTAGAGGGATTGTCCATATATGTAAGGGAAAATCAAACAATATCAACTTTAAATTAATTAGTTAGTTTGTGGGAAAAAGAATAAATATTTAGGAAAAAGAGTAAATATTTAATTGAGTCAACATATTGGAAATTAGGAATTATCTTATTCTTTGTTTTTATCACCGAAGTAAGAATCATATTTGCATTACATTCTCTAAACCTCTCTGTAAACTCTGTTGCTAATGGCGGCTGTTTCAACTCACTCCACTGTATTCAACACCCTCCATAAACCCTCTAATTCCCATCTTGGTTTCTCCCAAGTTGTCAAATTTTCGCCAAAATTTCCCCTTTCAAAGCCCAAATCAGTTGTTTGTGTTTCTGCTATCAGAGCTGATGATAAACATGCAAATGAAGACCATTCTCTCACTACTTTGGACTCTTCTTCCTCTTCCACCAGACAAAAGTACGTTTTCTTGTCATAAAAATCACTTCTTGTTTTGTTTCTTAAACTATTAAACATCATGCAGGGTCCGGTAAAAGTATTGTAGGCAGCCTACCTGATGTAAATATCAGTGCTTGATTCCACGACTTGAATTCGTGACCTTTAAGGCACAGAGAGACAACTTTTACCGTTGCTCCAGGCTCCCCTTCTTGTTCTTAAACTATTAGAGTTCATTGTTTGTAAAGATTGAAATTTTTCTATCCACTGATAATAAACAATATTCACTAGTTATAATCATTTAAATCATAAAAGTGATCGAATTACTATTAACTTCGATAGGAATGATTTCTTTTGACACTTGTGGTCTGGTCTCATACATGCCATAACAAATGTGTAGTTGCAACACTTACTGAAATTTATGGTCTTAAATGTGCTATATTTGTGGGGCTATAAAAGCTTATCATTAAGGAAACTGTTGTTCTTTTTCGAATAGACTAAAAAAAATAATGTCTGGAACGGAGATAGTACATTTTCACTAGTTAAAAGATTTTAAATTGAACTAATCAAATTTGGACTTTGATAGGATGATTTCTATGTTAAATTGATAATATAACTATTGTTTTAGTAGTATTTAATTTTACTGTTACTTACATATTTTATTAGTCAAATCATGTCATAAGCTCCAATCAAATGGTGTATAATTGAGTTTTAAATGCTCAAATGTGAGAATAAGAATTATGAAGTTATGCTGGTGTAATTGCATGTGAGATGTGCTTACAGGGTGAGGCGCCATACGATTCAAGTGTTTGTTGGTGATGAAAGCGGAATGATCAATCGTATTGCGGGAGTCTTTGCTCGAAGAGGTTATAACATTGAGTCTCTTGCTGTTGGTCTAAACAAGGACAAGGCTCTTTTTACTATAGTGGTTTCTGGAACTGAAAGGGTGTTGCAGCAAGTTATGGAACAGTTGCAAAAGCTCGTGAATGTGATCAAGGTGATAACTTTTATCTTCATATGGTATTACAATTCATTTGTCAATCATTTAGGGGTTGTCTGGTAGGCTTAGGTTGTAGCATGAGAAAATCATGTCTTTGCTATGCTATTATAGCCTCTTGTTGGTGCATCGTATTAATATGTTGGATGTATGGCATTAGTACAATTATTTTGCAACCCGTTTAACATCTTCTTTGTACGCTTTGATTGAGGTCATAACAATTTTTGTATTAACAAGACCCACCCCTTATGCTAATGAATATTAGATGAACTACTAGTTTGCTGGATTGTTTATCTCATATGATGTCTAAATTAAAGCGGCCTCGCTACGGCCTGAATCTACAATTTGTCTCATTAAAGTATAGCTCAAACAGTTTTCACCAAAGTCTTAAGTTTTAGTTAGTAACATGAGTTTCCTTTTTTCTGTTCCTCTTTACATTTCTTTTTGTATTTGGTGCTTTAATTTAAGCTGTAAAAGTTTGTGGTCAGGTTGAAGATCTTTCCAAGGAGCCACAAGTTGAACGTGAACTAATGCTTATTAAGATCAGTGCAGATCCGCAGTACCGTGCAGAGGTTTTAATACTTCTTCCCTTGGTTCTAAGATTTCAGAGCAACATTTACAATTTTCCAATTTCACTATTATGTGATGATGGGTCTAAATCTTTTTTCAATACTAGGTTATGTGGTTGGTGGATGTTTTCCGGGCAAAAATTGTGGATATCTCTGATCAGTCACTGACTATTGAGGTGATGTTTGATGACATAGATCAAAATCCATCTTTTTCTTTCTTGAACTTGATGCTTGTGAACTGGATACCAAATGTTGACATGTTAATTGTTGCATAGATACCTAAACTTGGTTTCTGTTAAATGTATAGCTCTAATGTTAGGCAATTACTAATGCAGGGCTAGGGAGAAGGGAGAAATTGACAAAACTAGGAGATATGAAAGAAAGGAGAAAAAAGATATAGAAAGAATGAGTGAGAGAGACAAAACAAATTAGAGATGGAGAAAGAATAAAAGAAAGTAGAGAGGGAGATTTACCAAATATCAATTCTTCCGCATTACTCTAGTATCAAACAAAGTATGTAAATGTCTTATTTATAAAGTAGGAACTCTAGATAGTAAGAACTTGTATAATAAATAAAGTTGTATCTGTAACTAAAATAGACTACCTCAAATTAGTAGATGCAAACTTATTTCTAACTAAAAGATAATACTAGATAAATAATTGTTCAAGAAAAAAGAAAAAGTAAAAAAGAAAAACAAGGATAATATCAGTTAAAATTTTATATCTAAGATAAGATTATTTTTTGTTCTATTTTTAGAAAAATTTATTATGACTTGCGGTAGTGAGTATTTCCTATATCATTCCAAATGATTCATGGTGATCAAGGTAATTCTCGCGAGACTCTTTCATTTGATAGCGGTAAATTATATTCTTATGAAGCTTGTAATGTGCGGGCTAGGTGCACATCGTGGGTGCAAACCCTGTCACAGTCAAAAGTTTGGTATTTAAATGGAGAATAATTGAGGGCAGGCCCATTATCTACCAAGTTTCGAACTGTGTGCCTTTAGTTTTACCCTCGGGGATTTCTAGGTTATTAAAAAAATTATATTCTTATGAAGCAAACAACATCACGTATTGCTTTATTAGATCGTATGTCAGTCTCCTCTCATATCTACCGTTGCACGTCACTGTATTGGCCTAAATCAGTTTTGGACAACAAATCGAATTTGATCGGGTTTACAAGCAATGCCAAGTATCAAAGCCGAGCAAAAACAATGAATTAAAGTAAACAATCGAATAAAGAACAATGGAACGTTATATTTCAGTGATCACAATGTTGAGTACAAATTTCGACAGAGTTTTGGTATTATATGTTTTCTCCCTCACAATATAAAATGAGGTGCTATTTATAAACTAATGAATTGGAGAAGTTTCAGCCACGTTCTCCATGTTCCAGCCATAGCTATGCCCACTTCCTATTCCCGTGGAAGGCGTGATAGTGGGTTGAGATCACGGAGCAGCCACCCTGCTGAAGTAGAGGCTGTCTACCGAGGCTAAGATCTTTCACCTCGGGATCGTGAGCCCGATGACTCACCGAGGCTGTTGTTCCCGGGGGCATATTAGGAATCATGGCTTCGGATGATCACCTCTGTGGTTGAGCTGTTTTACCTCGGTGAGAATCTGGTGAACCTTCACTTGATGTGCTCCGCATCGTGTCCTCGAGGCTCCACGTGTCCGAACCATTTTTACGCAATACAGTCACCCACTCCAGTTGTTACCTGCATCCTTGCAAATACAGGTAATTGGCAACTCCGCGGCCAAGGTTTAATCATGCAGTAAAAATCACCGTGGGTTTGTTGATTCCTAATGCTTTTCTAGTATCTTGTGACATAATTTCAGGCGATCTCATGTGGTCAATCATGTATTCCCTCGATATAGCTGGCAATAATGCTTCTTTATGTACATCCACTGCGTACTTCTCCAAGTATGCAGACTTTCACCTCTGCTGCAAAAAGAGGTGAATATCAGGAAATGCACAGAGGTCCAAGGTCGACGCTAGTCTTGGAAATGTGTTGTGCATTTTATATTAGTAATATTGTACCAAAAAGAAAAATGAGACTAAGTTTTCTAGTCACATGGAGTTAGAATTAGGGAAAAAGAAAAACCATGGCCGAATTTGCCAAACATTGCAATCCTGTTTTTCCTTTGCCCAGATTAATTTAATTAGTTTCCTTGCTGAAAATTGTATGTCAATGGTGTTTACACTTTACTCATGGCTAAGTAAGTGCAGCAGTACCTGCACTTTCACCAAGATTCCTGCTTTGTCATAAGTGTTGAGGTTGTATTTCTGTAAACACACTTCAAGACACTTCAAGACTGTCAGATTGTTTAATTTATCATTGCTTAGTATTTATGAGCAGCATTGAACTTTCCTTAATGACATGGCTGAACTGTTAAAAAATACATTTGAATCAAAGTCAATCCGTATTTGAGATGCTTGTCATTTAAACAGGTAACTGGAGATCCAGGGAAGATGGTGGCTGTACAGAGGAACTTAAGTAAATTCGGAATTAGAGAAATTGCTCGTACAGGGAAGGTACCACAAAGGAAATCATTACAAGTTTGAGTTGCATATTCTTTTCCTATTTACTTTTTAGATTTGTTTGTTAAGTAATCACCGTTCACATGATTGGTTAAACCGTAGATTGCCTTGAGAAGGGAAAAGATGGGTGAATCTGCTCCTTTTTGGCGGTTTTCAGCAGCATCTTACCCAGATCTTGAAGGTGCGATGACTGCTGGTACTGTTTCGAGGACAACCAAGAGGACTACTAATGGAGAATCTAGGTCCATGGCTGAGGTATGCAATTTACTCAGGCAGTGCTTGTTTCGTTGTAGCAATATATTATTTTTCTTTCATGAATTTACAGGTTTCCTGTCGCATTGCCAACTGTTAGTTGGTAATTATCAGTAAGGCTGGAAACTTGTACTCACGGATGAAATAATATTTGAGAGATGAAATGAAATATGATTTCGGGGGGGGGGGGGGGGGGGGGAGAGTAAAAATTATCTGAATTCAGTTTATGATGGGTTATAAAAGAAATAGTCGACACTGCAAGATGTTAAAACAGATATGCTCAATAACTGAAAGTGTATAATGTATGTACTTGATTTATTTGACAGAGTTCTTTGAATTGTTGGAGCCAGTTACTTACTATTATTAATTGGTTTTTATTGCATCAAAGTCCCTTACACATGAAAAATACACTATCGAAATGTCTAGAGAGAAGATGGAATTCTTCAAAATGCATCTTTATAGTTAGTCGTACGGTTTAACACAGCTATGATCATAATATTGTGTGTCATTCACTGGCAAATTGGCAAGTCATTAGATTGGGCCTTTGTTAGCAAGATCCAAAATATGATAATAAAGCCTATCATGGTTCATATGGTTGAAGCATGCGTTCTGTGTTTTCTGAGATTTACCTTTTTCCATATGGAAAACTCTCATCATGCCCCTCTCCCCATCCCCCCTCCCTCCCCCCCCCCCCCAAAAAAAAAAAAAAAAAAAAAACATCTCACCACAACCCCGAGTAAGCCTGAATATCTGACTTTTGTTGCACTTTCTTTTTTCCAAATGAAGGGGGATGTTTATCCTGTCGAGACAGATGACAACTCTGGAGTCAGTCAAGTACTTGATGCTCACTGGGGTGTTCTAAATGATGAGGATGTAAGAAATGGTTAATTGTTCCTCAAAGGTGCCTTTGTTCCTTTCCAAATAATTTTTTTTTTTCATACCTTTGAAGATTTTGATGTGTCCTCTGAGCAAAGGGAATTTGACAATCTTGCCCTAATGTATGTGTATGTGCTCTTGATTGTACAATTTACAGGAAAGACTGTTTTGAAATCTAAATTTGCATTCTCCGATGAATTTCTCTTAGAAAATTGAAGGGATTTATTCTTTTATATGCATTTTCCCTCTATTATATATGGTGGGCTTATTGCTTTTTCTTTCTATAATGAAAGAATCGAAGGAATAGTTTGGATCTCTCCATCTTTGCCATAGCTGAAACTAGGATGGACCTGACAGGCATCAGGAAAGGTTTTACTACACCTCAATAGGGCTAAAATAAAATAATTTATCAGATTCTAAGCACCATATATGAAACTTGGTCTGTACCACCATCTGGCAAAAACTTAGTGCTAACTTGGATCTGTATCTGATTGATTAAAAAAAAGAAAAGAAAGAAAAAAACTACAGCATTGCTTCCTTATATCTCACTGATTGCATTTCCTATCTGACATAGCTTATGTCTTAGTTGTCTCTGTCTTTATGCTTGCTCGAGGAATTTCCATAGGGAAATGGCCCATAAATATGCTACAATTTTAATTTTTAAGGATGTCCATATTTAGACAGCTTTTGCTAGTCCTTTCATTCTTGAATTCCATATCTTTACGTTTTCCATGTTTTAACTATTAGTCCATTAAATTGATGTGAATGATGTTTACTTTAGTCTTTGGCTTGATTCTCCCAGACAAGTGGGCTCCGCTCACACACTTTGTCATTGCTTGTAAATGACTGTCCCGGAGTTCTCAACATAGTCACCGGAGTTTTTGCTCGACGAGGATATAACATCCAAGTACGTGCATATATTTGCTCTTCTTGTAACAGAACCTAAGTGTCCTTATCCTTTTGACTTTATATTTCTAGTGTTTCTTTTTGTATTTATTGTTTTCTCTTATTCTCTCCAGAGTTTAGCTGTTGGACATGCGGAAGTTGAGGGGCTTTCTCGTATTACAACTGTTGTTCCTGGTACAGATGAGTCAGTTAGCAAGTTGGTGCAGCAACTGTATAAGTTGATTGATATTCATGAGGTAAGTAGTCATCCTTCAGGAGTGCTCCGATGCACATGCACATTCTTCTTTGGAAAAATTGCATTTACTTGTCAACTATGGAATTTCTTGAGAGGAAAGGAAGTGCTGTGGTGTAATTATGGTGGTTTTTATTGGTCAGTTTTTCTTTTAGTTCACAAAATTGTGACGCATGAACTTCATAGTTTATCAGATAAAGCCGTCTAAATTGAGCATGAACTTCATAGTTTATTATGTTTCACCTGATTAATCACTGCACTTTTTTTTTTTTCTTTTCCTCCTTTGGGTGCTTTTATCTTCCTGTTGTACTGAACTGCTCATGGATTTACTTGACAGTTGATGAGTATGTAATCTTTCACATACAAGAGGTTGATGTGTATGCTTTGGATTTAGTGTTGTACATTACTCTCTCCTATTATTTGGAACTACAGTTTGATTTTTATTTGTTGTGATTCTTAATGACTATCATTTTCAGAATCTTTGCAATGAATGACCTTATTCCTTCGGAAATTTTGTTGTGTAGATTAGGGCTAAAAAAATGGTACTTATAGAAATACAGTGACTTACACCTTATCATGCCATGTGCCTCAATTTTCAACTATTCATGTCCAACAATGGACCAATTTGTCTATTTCTGGAAACAAATTTTGAAGTTGTTCCTCAGTTGGTTATGGAAACCAACTCAGAGAAACCAGAGAACAATCCTTTTGGTTCTGCTCTGGACTTATTTCCTCTGGTTAAAATGACATGCTGAGAATTTTCTATATTTTTTTTTCATAAGAAAGCCCATTTATCTTTCTCCAGACTTTTTATGAAAAACTCCTCTTTTTTTTTTTCTTCCTTTTTTTACTTAAAGAAAATAATTCCAAAACCAGATCCAAACATTTATTACCCAATCCAAAGCCAAACGAATAAGAGCCAAGTTTGTCTTACTTTCTTTAACCAAATACTGGTGTCCAGGTCCATGCATTAACTTGTTAGGACATCCTGTGGTCTAAGATAACATTGTTAATTTGCACATCCTGTTTGCAAACAAGCAGAAAATGATGAATGGATTTGTTGCATCCTTACAGGTTCGGGATATTACTCACCACCCATTTGCTGAGAGAGAATTAATGTTGATAAAGATTGCTGTGAATGCTGCAGCACGCCGCAATGTTCTTGATATTGCCAGCATTTTCAGAGCAAAAGCTGTTGATGTGTCTGACCATACCATAACTCTTGAGGTGAAGATTGCTTTGCACTTGTATTTTTAATTTGTCCTTTCTGGACTTGATTTACAGGGCCTTTTCTTTTGTAATGGGTGTATGGTACGTGTACTGGTCAAGAAACATTGAGTTTTTAAGTTTCTGATCTTTTATTTTTGTCTTTCAAGTGTGCCTGCTTCATCCTCCATCTCCCACCTTGTTGGTTTAATAAGTCCCTCCGGTCCTTTTTAGTTGTCATGTTTGACTTTGCACAAGAAAATATTAATTAAAAGTAGAACTTGTCCTTATTTATTGTTTTATCTCAATTTGTTACTACTCTTACTTTCACTATATTCATCTCTCCCCACATCTATTAGACTAAGGGTAAAGGTGGAAAGAATAACTTAATACACTCTTGATATTCTAAATTGACAAATATTTTTTACCAACTATTTTTAGCAAGTATAACAACTAAATAGGACCAGAGGGACTATGATTTTGCACTTTGATAAAGTTGACATGGACCTCTCTAATACTATGAACCGACTATTGCTTTTATGAACATGCAATTATTCACCATTTCCATTTTTATCCCTCTGGTTTGCTATGCCATTATAATGAACTTTTATTCTCTTTGCTTCTTCCAGCTTACAGGAGATTTGCACAAGATGGTTGCTTTGCAGCGGCTGCTAGAGCCTTACGGTATTTGTGAGGTCAGTTAGTTACGGGGTCCTGTTATTTCTATATTAAAATTATTCTCCAATAATATGCAAAGCAGCTTGCCCAAAATGAGGTCGTAAGTAGGGCTTTGCAGTACAGTGATTATGGTAGGACAGAGCATAATGAGGAATTGTAATACAAAGGCATAAGGGTCTGACGGGACTTTATCACGGGGTTTTCACTCGTTTTTTCAGTTCATGAGATTAATAAGGAAACTGGGTTCACAGTAAGAATACGGTCTTGTAATATGAAGGAAATATTGAACCTTTGTGAAGGAATGCCATTGACCTAAATGTATTGCATAATATATACAGTTTTCCATAGGAGATGTTCAACACCTCTAAGTATGAAAACTTCACATTAAATTAAGCAAAAATAAGATGGTAAGTCCAGAAAGAAAATAAAAAAGAGATAGAGGAGAGATTTGAAATGGGAAACATGAGGAGGGGGGGGGGGGGGGGGGGGATGTGAGTGGTTTGGCCACCATATGGCTGTACGGAAGGTAATTCTATTAGCTCAAGGAAGGAAAATAAAATAAATAGGAAACAGATTATATTGTGTTTCCCTTACTTAGCCTGCCAAACGACTGATTATGTTATTAAAGTTCAGGCAGTGGCTATTGCAGCATATATTTTACTACCAAAGTTTCTCTACATTTCCCAAAGCTCCGGTTCATGGGGCCAGCATGAATTTTATCTTACAATTTCAATGTGATTCTTCATCCAACAGGTAGCACGAACAGGGCGTCTGGCACTGGTACGTGAATCAGGGGTGGATTCGAAGTACCTACGAGGATATTCTTACCCTTTGTAGTCTAAGATCCTTGAACCAAAGGAAAAAGCCTGCTCGTTCGCGTAGATGTGTGTTTATGGATGGCTGAATAAAGTTGTCTGATACAGGAATGATCTGTGATCTCATGCCCCATGTATGACTCTGCAGATATCAAATCAAGTTTTCTTTCATAATAGCACATGCTTCATCGCTTTAGGTAGTTGCAAGTCTTTTGACAATGAAGAGGGTACATTTAAACCAGTACATAGACCAGGCTTTGATATCTCTTTTGTGAATGAGGCAGTCTCTCTGAAATACAATGAGTTTTAAGCTCTTTTTTCCCTTTTCTTTTCTCCTCTTTTCTTCAGCACATATAGATTTTCAATAAGCTTTGCTTAACATGATTGTCATTGCCATTTTCACAGAAAAGACTGAATTACAAGTGAATTTTTTTGCCATGTTGGCTTTTTGAGTTTGAAGTATATGGCTGTGCACTTATTCGTTTTCCTCTCTTCAGCTACTTTTCAACTGATGGTTGTGTTATCATCTCTACATTAGGTGAAAAATGGCATTTTGGGATGCCAACAGTAAGTGTTGCTAATGGAACAAAACTCAAATAGCTTCATTAATGAATGGAGATATTCCATAGGTAGGAGTATAAGATAGTAGGTTATTTCTCAAACTGCACGTAACAAGTCTAAAGCGAGTTTTGCAAGTTCAACTAAACTCATTGCTTACCACCTAGGACTGTGTCTACTTGTGCAAAATAAATGTGAAATGGATACATATGACAATCATTCTTGATCTACTAACTTTAGATTCTGGATTCGCCTATTGCTCATGTATTCTTAGTGATGAAAAAGTGCAAGAAGATTCAAATATGCATTTTATTCTTGTGAGACGAGCACAATCTGCTTGCCAATGTTGCGACCAGAGAATAGACCAATAAGTGCAGCTGGAGCACTTTCAAGGCCTTCAGCTATATCTTCCATATACACAATCTTCCCTTCTTTAATGTATGGTACAACTGTTTCCAAAAACTTTGGAAAGAGATGAATGTAATTATGAACTAAAAATCCTTCCATTCGGTTTCTTTTCATGATTAGGCAGTGCAAGTTGTGCGTTCCTTCAGCTTTCTCAAAGTTGTACTGTGAAATCATCCCACATACAGCAATCCTACCATGGAGTCTCATGTTGAGAAGCACTGCATCAAGCATCTTTCCACAGACATTGTCAAAGTATATGTCGATTCCATTTGGAAGGTACCTAACATAAACACAGAAAGTTGATGAAATACATAATTAAGGAAATCTGAAATTTGGATTAGTAAGATGCGCAGCACTGAGTTTGGTGAAAAAATGTGCTCAATTTCTATTTCCCTTTTCTCCAACTCGAGGATAAAACTACCAAATGCTATGGTAACATGAGCATATAGTGCAGGAATAACTGGTTCATGAAACAGACCTTTTCAGAGCTGCATCCAAATCTTCTTCCTCCTTATAATTGAAAGCTTCATCAAACCCCAATTTCTTCTTCAGTAGGTCAACCTTAAATCAGAGAGAGAGAGAGAGAGAGTCGAAGAGTGAGTCCAATTTTTCCAAATTTTGATATAGTTCTTGATGTGTTAACAACCACCACATCTATATACACGAAGGCTACTTAATTTACAAACCTTCTCTTTGGTTCCAGCACTTCCAACAACATAACAGCCTAACAATTTGGCAAATTGCCCGACGAGCTGTCCTACTGCTCCAGAGGCAGCTGAAACAAAAATAGTCTCTCCTTTCTTTGGATAACAAACCTCATAAAAGCCAGCATAAGCAGTCAATCCAATAAGACCTATCAAGAAACAACAAGTAGATATTACACAAGGAGTAAACCTTTGTTAGCTAGGCGTTGGAAAGGAATTTTGAAATATATTAAAATAACTTTACCCAAGACTCCTATATAATAGGAAAATGGAAGATCTGTATTCTCAATTTTAGTAAGAGTAATGTCTGGAGCTGCAATTACACTGTATTCTTCCCATCCAGTTCTTCCCCACACCAGATCACCTTTCTTCAAATTTGGATGGTCCGAATCCACTACTCTTGACACTCCATAACCCGACATAGGCTACACATAACATAAGTTACTAATGAAAATCAATAACAGCACTGAAGTTTTAAGATTATTAGCAGTGAAACATAAAATTAAAGAAAATTGAGAAATTATTATAAAGCATGCATTTACATGGCCAGGAGTGAAGGATTCAATGTAGCGGCCGTGAAGGGATGCTCGCATGCAACCTCTCATGTAAGGATCACAAGACAAGTATATATTCTTCACTAGTACTGCTTTGGAACCTGCTATAACCTTTAGTTTAATATCGATGGTCCTGAATTCCATGTCTGATTCTTTAGGAAAGCCAATGACATAATCCCTGAATATCACCTGCTTGTTGCTCACTTGTAATTCCTCTCCTTCTCCCATTTTCACCTTTCTCTTTCTGTGTCTACTTGAATATTATAGAGGTGACAACCACAAGTTTTTAATAGTAAGTAGGCCATGGCTGTGGCCTATGTTAACATTGAAGAGTACGGAGAACTTTGTTGGTTTTTGATACTATTGCTATGGCATGTATTGATGTATAGTAATACTACAGGTGTAGTCTCCAATGATAGTGGTTAAACTCTCTTCGCCTAAAACAATATTATATACATATAGTTGCCAAGATCATGACTAACAATAACAATAATATGAAAAGATGACTGTTCTATGTATTTTAGACATAATACAATAAATAAGTTTACATGTTGAAAAAAACGTTTAAGAAATGAGTATCGCTATAAAGTAGCAGTAATAAATATGATATTTAATGGGGGAAAATAACCCTGTATGGACACCTACTAGAGTTTTTAACAAATTATAGACTAATCTATTATTTTCTGTCCTGTATAAACAATTAAAGAATTGTGTTTCTTTTTCTTGCCGGTAATCAACATTATATCGTAATAAATAACTTTTTTCCTATTGTTAAGGGGTAACTGATATGTTCCCTCATTTACCGACTAAAATTAAGTTAACCATATTAGATTAACTAAAGAGCCATTAATTAGGAGATCTTATTATTAATTATTAAAAATAAAACATAAAAAAGGAATTAACAATAGGGTGGCTGTAGCATCAGCCATCATCTCTCTTATTTCTCGTTCCTTTTCTTCTAGCGTTTTGGCTAAACACAAAATTAATACCATTCCTTTTTCACTCTTTAAGTCTTTTTGGCCATTGAAATTAAAAGGTGTAATTCGAATTAGGGTAGCGGGCATTGAAAATTAACATATAACAGGTATAGGTTTACTCCGTGGCTTCTGAGTTTACTTTCCCAATGACACAACACAACTGAAAAATCAATGCTTTGTAGTCTGTCATAGACTCAATAATATTTTGAAAGATAATTTTGTGAGAAATACCCAATTTTTTATGGCTAAGAAGAAAGTGTTAATACTTGAACTCTTATTAGCCAACAAAGCCTTTAGTTGAGAGGGCAATCAGCATGGCGTCAATCTAAAGGTTATATGTAATGAATGAATGGTTGAAAGCTAACTAGATTATTAATGATTTTTATATTATAAATTAATTAATGAGCAAAATACATGGTGTTAATTATGGTTAGATATTAGTAATTATAGTTAAATAGAGAGATATGTGACATATGTTTATTGGGCGGGTGTTTCACAAATCTAATTTCGTCTCGCAATCTTTTCTATCCTCGTTTTGAATTTCATCAAATCAACTAACTTTCCTGCAATTAGAAAGTTGAAGGTGAACGTTACTGTTAGACATATAAGTGGGATTTTACAACACTTTGAGATTTTTTTTTTTTTTTTGTTTTGCTAATAAATTTTTAAGAAATTGTTCACTTCTAATCTATACCTACCATGCTACAGTTCATGGTTTTAAATTTGTATGGTGATTGTTAAATGTCAAATGCATGTGCATTGATCGATTTACAACGCATACTTTATGTGTATTTATGCACAGTATATATACAATGTATAATGACTTCGAATAACAAATGACAACTGAGACATAGTGGGTATTTAATACATATCATTTGTATTCATTACATATCTTATATATACGCAATGTATACATGTAACTATAAAATAGAAGTTGACTAATATGTATACGTATAATTAATGCGTATTCTATATATAAACATAGGTATATTGGACTAATTGCAAAAGTAATAATCAATGATAAAGACATATTTATATCTAATATATATACCCACACTACTAGAAATCAGGGGTTTTTCAACCAACCAAACGAGGCGGTCGGATAATGGGTGGTCGCACAAGGGTGTCCGACCGACTCGGTCCGACGTTCCGACCGATATGCGGTCGGACACCGATCGCACATTGTAATTTCTAGAATAAAATATATTGAACCAGGCGACCGAATCGGTTCGAGGTTGCAAAAATCTGGAAAAAAATTTCTTGAGTTAGGCGACCGACGCGGTCGGAAACTGTAATTTTTTCAAAATACCCAGATTTCGGACCAATTCAGTCGGAAATCTGGGTAAAACCTGCAATATAAAACCTGTAATTAGAGCTCCAGCACCTGTAAAAATAGTAAAAACATCACCCAGAAGAAGATTAGGCTTCTACAAGCCTTAATTTTTTTCTAAACAAGGCTTGTTGCCTTTAAACTAAAACTTTAACAATTTACATAACATCAATAATTCATAACGATTCAAACATGTTAAACTTAACAACAACAAGTCTAACAAGTTTATCAAAAACCAACCACAAGTCTAATACATGTCTAAAACATCAAGAATCCATTATGACTACTCTGTTGCCTCAGAACTAGACTCAGATGACGAGTTGTATTGACATTTGCTCTTGCCTTTCCCCCAGCTCTTGTTCTTGCTCTTGACCTTGCCCTTGCCCTTCTTTCCCTTGTCCAGTTGTCCGTACTACCACACACAATGTTCTGCATCATTTCCCGCACGACTCTCATATTTTCCTCATTGTGCAAACGATCTTCCTCACTTTTTCTCTTAAGCTCTTCGATTTCATTGCGCAATGAGAATTCCACCGAGGGACTAATTGAACTAGCAGGAGTGTAAGTGCCAAACAAAGCTGGATTTAGACGTCCGAGGCATACTGCGATCCAAGGCCGTAAGCACTTCCCTTCTTTACCCCGCCATTCACCTCCAACCATAGTACGGTTTCCTCCTCTAGTGTCATTTGAGCTGGGGTACTGCTACCACACTCTGATGCCTGACTTGCCATCCTTTCTTTATAAGCCGCAATAGCCTTTTCCTGAAAAAAAAAAAATTAATAACAAGAATTAGATTTACAATATTAACGGACATAATAACTTTAAAAGATTTAATTTAATAACTTACATATAGCTCTCTAGCGCGCTCCTCGACTGATGTGAGGTTAATCGAGCAACCATCCAAAAGCACTATCTAAGGCCAATAAAGAGCACTTCAAGGTCATGCATTGGAATGCCATGGAATGAGGAGCATCCGAGACACATTTCGAGGCGTTTCAAGAGCTCCCAGGAAGGGGCGGACCGCCCACATCACTAGGCGGACCGCCCACTTGAAATCAACTCTCTGGATCTCAACCAGGCGGACCGCCCCTTTCACTAGGCGGACCGCCCAGTTCTCTGTGAGTTCAAGAACAACACTGCAGAGGCAGAGTGCCTCCCCCAAGGGGCAGACCGCCCACTCCTTCTTTTGTTTGACGGGAATTCTATTTAAGTTGCTATGAAATTCCTAATGTAGCCATGCGTGGCCTATGACTTTTAAACCCACTTTGGGGGTATTTTAGGGCTTTCATTATGTATAGATGAAGCCTATAAATACTTCATTAGTCTTTCATTTCCATTAGTTAGCTTTAATGAATGATTGAACAAACTTTCAAGAGTAGACTCTTTGAATGAATGAAAGAGCCCTTTGTTGGTTTGAGTCTTCTAGGTGAACTAGTTGATCCCCAAACCCCTCGATCATTCTACTTGTGAGTTCATCGTATGACTCGAGGATAGTTTCTTAGCGTAGGTAAATCTTGGCACGATACGAGGGTTTCACGGAACAAGTTCTCCATGGATACCTTGTAAGGGGTCCAAGACGAGTCTCGCTCCTATCATTTTATTGTCTTTTCTTGTCTTTATTTTGACCTGTATCATCTTGGTATCAGAGCAAGGCTTGGGTTTTATTTCTACAAACCCCCGACCCTTGATTCTTTGTGCCTAGGTCGGTTTCTATCTTAATTTCTTGTTTGTTGTTATTGAAAAGAAGAAAAAAACCCAAAAAAAAAAAAAAAAAAATAGAAAAAGTTGAAAAACACCAAAAATTTGATCATGTGTTCTTGGATTGATGGACCCGTTGTGTGATTGATATCGGGGTTTGTTCCTTGTTGGAAACCCATGGATTTGGTACCAACAACTCTCGATTTGAAGTTGTAAAACAAGATTTGAAAATTTGAAACCTTTGTTCTTGAAAACCCTTCTATGAACTTGAAGAAAATGGTGATTTGATTGTTTTTTATTGGGGTTACATAAAAATCATTAGGGTTTGATTATTATGATTGAAAACACATTTGAGTACTTTCGGATTGCTGAAACAACGTGAGATTTGTTGGATTTTTGGGTGCTAAAGTCAAGAAACACGAAGTTGAAATCTGCTGAAAATTGCAGTAGGCGGGGTGCCTAGTATAGGAGGCGGACCGCCCACTTGGAGTGAGCTCTCTGGATTTTGGGCCGCCTGTTTTTAAGGCGGACTGCCCACTCCCTACTGAAGAGAAACGGGCGGACCGTCCACTTGAAAAGGGGTGGGGCGCCTACTTTCTTGAAGTGTGGTTCGGGTAGTTTCTTCTAGGTTCTCTTGTTTCATTGCTTGCATACCATCTAACTAGTGCTTCTCTAAGTAACTTTCCTACTTGGTACTAGTCTTTGAGTTTTTAGGCAACTCGTGCCTAGTTAGGAAATTAGAATTCGAAGAAGACTCGTAGTATCTTTTGACTCAAGTCCTCACTTTAAAGTGCTATTCATCCAATAGAGTCATATTAAATCCACTCACCCCAGAGTACACTTGACTTGTGGATTGAGTGATTGAGTTGTGATTTGTTGATCAACTACGTGAAGCTTCTAGATTCAAACTTGAATGAAATATCCACTACCACTAAACGAGTGAACCAAGTGCCATACACGTGAGGGTGTGAGTGAGGTGTTTTCACTAACGTTTATTGATTTCGTAGGTACAATGGCAAATGATGGAGATGATTCTGTTAAGAATGCCTTGGCCACCAATCATGGCTAAGTTGGAGGACATAACCTTGAGGCTTGAGACCGTTGAAAGAAGGACCCCGAGTGTCCCTCTTAAATCCGGAGAAGGCACAAGTCATAGCACTCCTATGACTCCCGGACACTTTGCGAAGATAGCCAAGAAATATGAGCTAAGGAATAATGTTGCTCCACAAGAGCGTGTGTTGGGCAATCCCCAACTAGTGGGCATTTCCCACAACTTGGGCAGTCCCCAAGGAAATGCTCCACTTCCAAGACCCGTTCGGAATGTTCCACTACTTGAGCAAATTGTTGAGGCTCAAGAAGGGGAGGAACCCGAGTATGGTGATGAGGCCTATGGTATGATGCTCACTATCAACCAAGGCGAGGTATGAATTGGGGTCGAAATGTGGATAGGGGTAGAGGCCGAAGTCGAGGGCCACCCATGAGATTTGATGGAGGGAATTCTAGGAGGGAATATGTTGCTTATGATGACCACTATGAAGGCCAACCGGATCCTAACCGTGGGGTACGTGACAACAATAACCTCAATAGTGTTAAGCTCAATCTTCCAACCTTCAAGGGAACTTGTGATCCGGAAACATACATGGAATGGGTACTACTCATGAAGAGCGTGTTTGACACCAATGAGATGATCGAGGAGAAGAAAGGCGTCTATGTTATTTCTACCTTTGAGGCCCGGATGGCATTGGATATGGATTCCGAGGGTGAAGAACAAGCCGTGATCCGTTTCAAGAATGGCTTGAGCTTTGGTATAGCTTCTCAATTGAGGTTGCATTATTATCTCTCACTTCAAGATATTTTTGAAGCCGTAATTGATGCCGAGAATTGGCTTAAGGGAGAGAAATACAAAAGCAACACTCCTACTCCCATGAGCAAGCCAAAGGAGTGGAAGACTCCAAATGCAAACTTTCCAAGTGCAAGTGCTAGCAAAGAAGTGAAGAAGCCATATGAGAAGTCTACACCATACTTGGAAGGTACTTCTAAAACTCGCTTGAGCAATCCTACTCCTACTTCTACTTCTACTCAATGCTATAAGTGCAAGGGCTATGGTCATTTTGCTAGAGATTGTCCTACTCGCAAGACCATGGTCGTGGTAGGTAATTTGGTGTATGAGCAAGATAGTGAGCCCGAGAATGAGGGAGTAGATGGGGATGAGGAAGTTTCTTGTGAAGAGGCTACCGAAGAAGGGGATGATCCTCAATTGTTCTTGGTGGTTAGGAGGAGCTTGAGTACCATTTTCATGGAAGAAGAGGTGGAAAATGATCAAAGAGAAAACCTCTTTCATGCTAGATGTCGTGTGATGGGGCAAGTGTGCTCAATGGTTGTTGATTCGGAAAGTTGTGCCAATGTAGTGAGCCAAACTTTGATTTCCCAATTGAAATTACCCACTCTAAAGTATCCAAAACTATATCGTTTACAATGGCTTAGTGAGTGTTATGAACTAAACATGGTGAAACAAGTGTTGATAGAGTTTAGCATTGGGAACTATAAAGATAAAATCATGTTTGATGTGGTCTCAATGCAAGCTTGCCATCTTTTGTTTGGGAGACTATGGCAATATGATAGGTGTGTAGTACATGATGGTCGGACCAACTCCTACATGGTCAAGCAAGATGGGAGGAAGCATGTGCTTAAACCTTTGACTCCAAGGCAAGTAAGTGAAGAGTGCAAGCGAATGAAGGAGTTGAGGGAGGCGGCTAAAGCAAAGTCACCCATTATACTTGAACCCGAGGCAAACAATCTTATTGTCTTGCCATTGCATGATGAAAATGAGAGTCCCTCCACTTCAAATGAGAGAGAAAAGAAAGAGAGAAGTGGGGGAGTGACCGGTGACAATCCTAGAGAGGAAAAAGGAGAGGATTTGAGGAGTAATGTGCGTGGATTGTCACCACAAACTACACTTGACCTTGAGGGAAAAATGAGAGAAAAGAGAGGTGAGGAAAGAAAAATTTAGAGTGAGAGCACCCATTGTTCTAACTATTCTCCATCTTCTACCTTTTCGAGTGTTAGTTCTTGTGTAGGTAAAATTGAAGACAAGCCAATGGAGCCTCAACCATGTGCTTGGAAGGAAAGACAAGAGGAGAAAAATCTTCAAAGTGAGCTTCATGAAGGAGGAGTTGCATATGACACTTCAAGCCTTGTGAGTGATCAAGGAAGTACTTCAAATGTAAGTGTTACTTCACCTTTTCATGAGCCTACTAACTATTTGACTTGTGAAGACTCAACACTAGTTGGTGTTTGTGATGCATCTAGTGAATATGCCACTAGTGAAGAGTCTAATAGTCAACTTGAGTGTGCTTGTGCATCACTATTAGAGAGAATTGCTAAGCCACATCATGATGTGAGCTTATTGTTTTTTGAATCTCTCTCTAGTGTAGATGTGAAAGTTGACTTTGATTGTGACCTTTGCTATGACATACCACCAACCTTTGACAAAGGGGAAGATGAAATAGTAGATCATACCCTTATTGATATGCTTCTATTTGGTGGACCAATGTGTTGTGGTAAGGATGAAAGTGACCTTGAGAAGTCCAAATTGCATGAATTGGACAAGGTTGTCTATGATGACTCCTCAAGTGAGAGTAATGAACCTAGTCTTGATAACTTGCCTATTCTTGATCATGATATTGAGATACATGCTTTTACTAATCCATTGTTTGAAAGCATCCTCATTAGTGGTAATGACTTGTATCAGACTAGGGTGGGTAGTCAAATGGAACCCCCATGGTGTGAAGGGTTTGACTCCTTAGGCAACCCATTGTGTGAGAGCTTGAATGAGGTAAATGACTCTTTGAGTGACCCTACTATTTCTTGTTTGGGTTATGATGAAGAAGAGGCCATTATCAATACCTTTCATGATAGTTTATCTTGTGGGAAGGGTTGCTTAGGTGATGAAATTGGAGGTGAAAAGGAATCCCTTGGTGTGAGTAAGTATACTCTAAAGAAGAGGAGTGGAGTACTTGATACTACTTGTAGGATGGGTTATTTGACTCATTCCACTCCACATGTTGATCACACCTTGAGGATTGATTGGTGTGTTGAACTTGAGCTTAAGGTTCAGGGGGATTTTGATAGTTTGATCTTGCATTTCCCATGTCACCATGACCTATTTGCTCGTTATTGTGTTGAGTGCATGTTCTCATTGAACCAAGCCCTTGATGGTCTCCTTAGAGATTTGATATTTGTGTTTATTATTGATGCTTGGTTATATCACAAGAGTGTATTTTCCATACTTCTTGCACTAACCTACTTTCGAAGTAGGAAGTTTGCTTGTGTTTGCTTGTCGTTGCTTGTAGATCCTAAGCTCCATGCTAAGGCAAGGAAGATCTTGGAAGAAGCCTATGACAAAGTGACGTTCAAGACGGACAATGAAGGAGAGTATTGGCCACCCCAAGAAGTTGATAATGCCATGAGAGACCACGCCTTGATTTCGAGGACGAAATCTTCTCAAGAAGGGGAGGATGATGCGGGGCAGATCGAGCAACCATCCAAAAGCACCATCCAAGGCCAAGGAAGAGCACTTCAAGGTCATGCATTGGAACGCCAAGGAAGGAGGAGCATCCGAGACACATTTCGAGGCGTTTCAAGAGCTCCCAGGAAGGGGCGGACCGCCCACTTCACTGGGCGGACCGCCCACTTCACTAGGCGGACCGCCTACTTGAAATCAACTCTCTGGATCTTACCCCTTTTACTAGGCGGACTGCCCAGTTCCCTGTGAGGCCAAGAACAACACAGCAGAGGCAGAGCGCCTCCCCCAAGGGGCGGACCGCCTACTCCTTCCTTTGTTTGACGGGAATTCTATTTAAGTTGCTATGAAATTCCTAATCTAGCCCTGCGTGGCCTATGACTTTTAAACCCACTTTGGGGGTACTTTAGGGCTTTCATTATATCTAGATGAAGCCTATAAATACTTCATTAGTCTTTCATTTCCATTAGTTAGCTTTGATGAATGATTGAACAAACTTTCAAGAGTAGAGACTCTTTGAATGAATGAAAGAACCCTTTATTGGTTCGAGTCTTCTAGGTGAGCTAGTTGATCCCCACCCCCCCCCCCCGATCATTCTACTTGTGAGTTCCTCGTGTGACGCGAGGGTAGTTTCTTACCGTAGGTAAATCTTGGTACGATACGAGGGTTTCACGGAACAAGTTCTCCGTGGATACCTTGTAGGGAGTCCGAGACGAGTCTCGCTCCTATCATTTTATCGTCTTTTCTTGTCTTTTATTTTTACCCGCATCATCGACCCACACTTCTTCTCCTTTTTTGTTTCTGTTTATATGCCTCTTCTTAAAGATTTCAGGCACACGTACTGGCCACCCTTCTTCCTTTTTCTACAAAATTAAAAAGATGATAAGTTAGATAGAAAATTAATGCGAGTTACATAAAACCATACATATAATAATTAATAAGTTACCAATAGCATCCGCTGAGTCGCTGCGCTAACCGAACCCCCGGTGTGCAGCGATCCACCCTTTTCGGAGGCTCGCGCGGCTTTTCCTTGGGCGCTCCTCTTCTTAAATTCACCACTATCCCAATATTCTAGATATTTTACCCAAACATGATCGTATATCCAATTGGGCTTCTTTCCTTTGGCCCGACTATCATACAGGTTATCTTTGACTCTATCTGCACATTTTCCAAGAAAATTGCTTTGGGTAATGCTATCAAAGGCAGGATGCCACTTACACTTTGTCTGAAATAATTAAAAATATTAGATTTGAAAAAAAGTGACACTTAACTAAATTATTAAAAAATAAAACATAGTTATTACCTTAAAATCGTCAAATATGGACAGCTTTACCCCAAAGGGTACCTTACCCCAGGATGGCCATGGCTCACTCCATCTAGATTTAATGCATAATGTGACTAAGGGAGTAGCCACGTGCGAGGGAGTAAAACTAGATCAAAATCAGTAGTGTTAATAAATATACTAAAAAATTAAACTTTACAATATTAAATACTTATAAAATAATACTTACCCACGACTACCCTCAGGATAAATCCTCACCCTCCCGTCATCATCATATGATCTTGGAGCACCAATGTAAAAAGGCGAGCTTGGATCATAATGTGGTACAGTAGGTGGTACCGAAGCGCTCACCGAGCTCGGATCAGAATGTGGTACAGTAGATCCAGAAGGAGTAGATGATGAAGGGGATGGTGATGGACTGGAAGATAGCGACGGCATGGATGATCAACTCATGCCATGCAGACGAAGAACATAACCAGGAGATATAGGAAGTGGCATGTCGGGGGAAAGGTAGCGGAAGGAGTGAAAAAACCTGGAGCATATGTAGACGGAGTATATGTAGGAAGCATATGAGGTACATGTGCAGGAGGAGTAGTATGACCTGAAGCAGGAGAGGTACTTTGAACCTTTCTTTTCCCTAGCCTTTTCCGTAGATGACACATCTATAAAATAAGCACAATAAATTAGCACAATATAAGTAAATTATATATTTATATGGAATACATTTATAAAGTAATGCAAATAATTGTAGTAAAGTAACAACAACAAACTACAAACATGTCAATCATCATCATTCGCGTCAAGGTCATCGGCTATTTCTTCTTCCTCGCTCGTCTCATCGTCATCAACAAATTCTTCCTTGCTTGTATCAACGTCATCCATATATTCATCCTCCTCGTTTGCCCTAGATGTTCCTTCTCCAAAATTAGTCATTTTTTTCCATGTACAACCACTGATACATCAAACTCTTCATAGAAACCTTCACTATGTTGCAGCTGATCGACTAACTCAATATCCGCAATCAAGGAAATGGTTGAAACCTCATTTTGATATGCAACATCTAATATATCATCTACCTCCACTCTTCCCACCGGCTTGCCTTTTAGAACAACCCACCAATTGGCCTTGACTTTGGATTTGGATTTGGCTTTGTTCTTTGTCGGTGGATAAGGAACGTACCACACTTGCTTCACATTCTGGGCAATGATGAAAGGATCATAATGTCCCTATAACCTTCTATGATTAACTTCAACTATTTTAGAACATGGGTCTACCCTCGTATCCTTGGGACTCGGATCAAACAACTTGCACCGAAAAAGCACCAATCTTTTATGAGGCCAACCTACTGTAAACTCTATTTCTAAAATCTCCTCAATCACACCATAGTAATCAAAGTCTACATCCTGATGTACAGTACCACCTTTCACACACACACCGCTGTTGTTGGTTTTCTTCTCCAAGGACCATTATTTAGTATAAAACTTGTACCCATTAACAAAGTACTTAGACATCCTCTTGTATTTATAATAAGGCTCGTGATGCGCCAAAAAAATATCATTAGTTAGATTAATGATGAAACTTGAATGTTAGGCTTTAATGTAAAAAAAAAAAAAACATCTTGTAAAAAGGCGTGACATCGGGAAAATTCAACAAAATATGTGTTGTAGCTGCTTTTCTGTCTCGGTCAGTGAACTTGCATACTTTGGTCATTAACTTTCCGCTACCAGGTTGATTGAATATAGAAAATGGTGGATAATTCAGATCATTGTTGTCTCCAACATCATGTCGATCCGGTCTATTTCGCAAACATAGCACATTTTGATTGAAATAATACGAACAAAAATGAGAAGTTTCTCTAGCCAGATATGCCTCACATATGGACCCCTCAATTTGGTTCCTGTTTTTCACGTCCCGCTTACACTTGCCAATAATTCTGCATAATACATTGTATTAATTAATTTACTTAAGATGAATTAAAAAAAAGAGTTAATAATAACTTAAGGGACCTTACCTCTCGAAAGGATACATCCATCTACAGTGTACCGAGCCTCCCAATAGTGCCTCTTCCACGAGGTGAATTAGAAGATGCTCCATTACATTAAAGAAACCAGGGGGAAAGATTTTTGTCAATTTAGTCGCGACAACAGGAAAGTTACTTTCCAACGACTTAAGATTCTCTTCCTTCAATGTGTTAGAACACAACTCCTTAAAAAATAGGCTCGTCTCTGTAAGGGGTTTCAAAACTTTATCAGGCAAGCCATTGAATGCAATTGAGAGCAAGTTTTCCATGAAGATGTGAAAATCGTGGCTTTTCATGTGAGTCAATTTTCCTTCTGTCATATCAACACACCTTTCTAAGTTTTATGAACATCCATCAGGCATCCTCAAATTCTTGACTCAATCACAAACAATTTTTCTCTCATCCAATCCGAATGTGTAACTAGCCTTGGGAAGCCAAATCGTGTTACCAAGTTGAGATAAGTGTAACTCAGGTCGCCTACAAAGTTCCTCAAGGTCCAACCTGGCCTTCACATTATCCTTTGTCTTGTTCCTGACATCCATCACATTATTAAAGACAGCCTCGAAAAAATTCTTCTCAATATGCATGGGATCCAGGTTATGTCGAAGAAGATTATCCTTCCAATAAGGCAACTCCCAGAAGATACTTTGTTTAGTCCAATTATGATCAATACCATAGCCAGGTGCTTTAGATGGCTGTTGATCAGTTACCTTAGGATACACCTTAACCCTATCCCATATTTCTCCTCCTGACAACCTTCGCGGAGGCTCCTCAAAATCAACTTGATTCTTCATAAATGCACTACTGTTATTCCTAAACGGATGATCCATTGGTAAGAATCGATGGCAACGTTCGAACTATGTAACCTTACCGCCATTTTTCAAAGTGAATGCTTTTGTATCTTCCATACAATAAGGGCAAGAGAGCTTACCAGCAATGGACCACCCAGACAACATTTTTCAAAGAAGCATGCAGTTGAAAGTTCTGTTTCATTGATATATCATATGTTTCCACACCTTCATACCACAATAACTTTAACTTATCAATCAAAGGCTGCAAAAATACATCAATCGAGGCTTTCAGGTTATGTGGCCCTGGGATAATGCAATTCAAAAACAGATAAGGACTAGTCATGCACATTTCTGGCAGAAAATTGTACGGCGTTACAAATACGGGCCAACAAGAATAAGGTGTAGACGAGACATCAAAAGGAGTGAACTCATCTGAACATAGACCCAACTTTATGTTTCTTGGTTCACTAGCAAATGCCGGATACACCTGATCAAAATTTTTTCATGCCTCACCATCTGACGGATGGCTTAGAATGTCTGGCTGTGTTGTACGATCATGGTGCCATCTCATATGAGGAGCAGAGCTCATCGACACATACAACCTCTTTAACCTAGGTATAAGGGGTAAGTAATGCATCGACTTAACAGGTATCTACTTCTTTTTAGGGTTTAGAACCGGCTTGTAACGAGGCTCCTCACAGAATTTACATTTATCTAATTCTGCATCATCCTTATAAAACAACATGCAACCGTTGACACAATAATGAATTCTCTGTGCAGAAAAGTCTAACGTGGAAAACAACTTCTTAGTGTGGTAATAATCAGCTGGTAATGCCATGTTAGTCAAATTGAGTTCATTCATAAGGTCAATGATGGAATCCATGGCTTCTTGAGATATACTAAAATCAGATTTAATACTTAACAATCTAGCAGCAACTGACAACTTGGAATGCACTGAGCCTTCGTACAATGGACGACTAGCTTCCTCCAACCGTTTGTAGAAGAGCTTTACATCATCATTAGGAACGTGCTCAACATTTGGTTGCGATGTACCCGGTTGGGATGGCTCCTCTGAGTACATCCCAAAAGCATCATTAACCATATCGTTCATTCGATAATTATCAAGATCATTCTCCACAAACGGACCACTCCCACCAACATAAGCATTTTAAAAATTAACATCACTACCCATATCCCTAGACTCTCCGTGATAAATCCAAACAGAATAATTTGGCATAAAACCATTCCTATAAAGATGCATTTCAACATCTTCCAAACTTTGTCCTTTTATGCAATTGCATTTCACACAAGGACACTTAATCTGGCCATACCGTATAAAATCATCAAGTGTTTTCACCTTTTCAATAAATTCTTGAACACCTATTGCAAATTCTTCCCTCATCCCCCGCCGCCCGTGATTATTTCTATTATACATCCAACTACGACTTTCATGTTCCATATCTACACAAAAATTACAAGTTTGAGATGCATATTAAATTGCAAAGATTTAAACAAAAATTACTTTGATACACTAAAAATTTTCATAAGATTAAGTAATTATATAATTTTCTAAGTCAATTACTTTTATATTACTAATTAATTTGTTCTCTAAGATTATCATTTAGTAATTAATAACACTTCTCAAAAATCAAATAAAATAGAAAAATATTAAAAACTAGATATTTAGAAATAATTTATTTCATTTACAAATATAATTAAGATATTTTAATTTGTGTAAATACTATATTACTTATAGCTAATGTCTCTTAAATTATTGTTAAGTTTGATAGTAGTTCAATTACTTACAATTTATGCTACGAGAAAGTTCTATATTTGTCCCTTTGTAAAACAAGTATCCCATTCTAAACAAATATTTAAAAAGATTCAAACTTTAGCAATTTAGTAGATAAAAAGAACCTAACTTTCTCTCTATGTTCCTAACTCTCTAACTATGTTTCTACTTAGAAATATGGTATTATATTAATATCTTTAATAATATAATTAAGTTGAAACAAATTTTATTAAGATATTGTATTAGCCTCATAGGTATTCCACTAGCTATATTCATTCTATCAACATTTACTTGCCCCAATCTTGGCATTCCAAAATATTTGAACACTTAAACATGGTCAAAACTAGCTATATATTAGTTAAAGATAACAAACTTTTATTGCAATTTTTCAATTCAAGATAATACTTTTTTCAATTCCAATAATTTGAAAAACTGCTTATCACTTGCTAATAACCCAAGTCCACCGAGGTCAAACTCGCCACCAACACAAACAAGCACAAAAATAAATATTGAGCCAAAAGGAACTAATTAAATTTTCCCATCTCCTAAATTCCTAGTAACAAATGTTTCAAATACTTTGCGAATCTTATTAACTTAGGCGAATCTAAACTAATCAAATTTTCAAATCTTTCATGAAATATCCTCAAACCAATACAATAAATGTCCTCAAATCTTTCATGAAAGAAAACTCATCCTACTCATATTTAGGATACAAGCTTACAACTTCAAGCCCAATTTCAACTTCAAGTGCACATTACAATTTTCATGAATTTTTGCTTTCAAAGGTTCATAAGTCATTCCCTACATTCCAAACAATTCAAGCAACAATTTCATGAAACCACCAACAATTCATCCTACTCAAAACTTAAATATTACTTCCAACAATTTCATAAAACCATAATTAAAATTGAAAAAAAAAACTGAAACACTTACCTGAAAAGCTGGTCCGCCAGGGTGGTCTGCTCCGCGGATCTGAAAAAAAAATTAAAAGTTAGGGTTTTGGAATTTGGGGAAAAATAAAAAGGAAAACAGTGAAAAATAAACTTACCTCGGATTTGTAGAGGTACATGGGTGAAGATTTATTGTTAGATTTGAGATTAGTGAGTGTTTTTGAGAGATTTGGGGGTGGGGGTCGGGTTTGAGGTAGAGGGGAATTGGGGAAAGAGAGATAATGAGGAAGAGAGAGAATGAGGAAGAAAGAGTTGTGGCCCGTTATTTTGTTTCAGGTATCTGACCGCTGCGGTCGGGTAATCTAAAAAAAAAAAATTTTTCATTACAATCCGACCGTCGAAGTCGGACACTTAAAAATAATAATTCATTAAAAAAATTAATTGATTTATCCGACCGCAGCGGTCGGGTAGGGTCTTCAGATCGATTTTCGGTCTGAAAAATGCGGTGGGAAAACTCTGATTTTTAGTAGTGCCAATATATAAATGACATATCAGATAATGAGTACTGAATGATATGTATACATTAATCAAAAAAAAAATTAACACAGATGTTTTTGACTTATTTGCTGATAAAATGTAATGCCTCATATATATTTAACGGCCACTCACCTAGAAAATAGGATAAAATCCCTCTGAACCCCTTACCAAAAATAGAGAAAATCTGGCTTGTGAATTAATATCAATAAATGGTAATAACAAAATCAACTCCTTATTTGATTTGAAGTACTCATGTTCGCATTAATCTTCAGAAGAAGTGCTCAAAACTTGATAGTTTTTATTTTTTACTGTTTAATATTCTTAATCTTAATAAAGCTAACCTTTTATGTTTATAACGAAAATATCAATCACTCAATTGCGAGTTGCTTCTATATTTTTTTCAAACCTCATCAATCGACTTTGTATATTGACCTTGGAGTTTATGTAATATATATTGGAGATAATGGTCAAAAACTCCCATAAACTATCATTTTTTTATTCGTTTAGTACTTAAACTATGAGTTGGTTACGTTACCCATGAATCAATTTTCATATTCAAAACCCTCTATAATGCCAAGTGGCATGGAGAGTGACTTCACTCTCTTTGTAGAGCATCCATACAATTAATTATGTAAAAGTAGCTGTTCTTATTTCTTATTTGGTGTTTTTTTTTTAATTTATTAGTTTTTTCTTTCAATTTTCCGTTAAAATCAGTAATATTTACCGTAGTTGAAAACTCATATTTTTAAAATAATAAATCTTACCAACAATAATAAACTTAATTATTATATAGAATTGAATTTACTCAACCATGATAAACTCAATTGAGAATGTTGCGTATTAAAATATTAAAATAATATAGTGCCTATTAAGGTTATATCTTTTTAATTAAATTGACTATTATTAACAAAATTTGGTTGTAGCTGATTATGTTGACAGAGCTACCAGGGTCGATCAAGACTCGTTTGATATCCAAGTCGTTTATCCTCAGCATGATGACCAACGCGTCGTGGTGGAGAAACATCATCTCATCACAGTCATCGTCATCGAATACTATTTCCTTTCCTGAGCCTCCAACTCGAGTTCTTTTCTCCATGGTAATCGACAGCTTTGCAAACTTCTTGGCGGCTGCGAAATTCACTCCATTCACCTCTGACCCCCGGTGATCATATTCACAACTCTTCGGGGGTGGCACCCGAGGTGGTTGTCCATCACCTCGGTTCTTTGTGTAGTTTTCTTTCCCTTTATCAGTGAGGAATTCAGCCAGCACGCCCTTCTTCAGCAAGTACGCCGCCTCGAGGCGCAAAGCTTTGCAGTCCTTGGTGCGATGACCATAGTCTGCGTGAAACTCGCAGTGTAGATTTTGAACTCTTTTGTCGGTGGGAGTCCTCATGTCGTTTAGTGCTCTTACCCCGGCCATCCCTTTCACTACATTGACCAACTCCGAGGTCGATATGTTGAGGTTGTAATCGGGGATACGGGGTAACTCCTTATTTTTTGAAACCAGAGCTGGGCTCGAGGGGTTTCTTTGGTTCGTACTGGGGTGAACTTTTCCACCGAGGTGTTGGCTTGCATGCGCATTTCCGAGCCTTTGACTAATGGGCTGCCACGATGAAGTGTACGGTTCATATCTTCCCTTCGAGTTTCCTCATGGCACCTCAGCGCGATATGAGGATTCAGACCGATTCTTGTAATTGTAGATTTGGCCATTATTTTTCCACTCAGCTTCCTCCAACCTGATCTTGGTGTATGCTCTGTTGTGCAAATCGTCCTATTTCAAGGTTTGGTACTGTTGGAGCTCTTTCCGCAACTCAGCGGCGGCCTCAGAGTTTCTAACATTAATGCATTTTTCGAACGCCATGATGACCAAAGTATCATCCATGGCAGGCAGCTCAATGTGTTCGGCATGAAAACGCTCGAGGAAGTCTTTGAGTGGCTCGCCAGTCCGTTGTTTAACTTCGAATATGTCCTCATTCCTTTGGAGGATTTTCTGTGCCCCGGTATGAGCTTTAATAAATGCGTTAACCAGCTCCTTAAAAGTAGAAATTGACCCCGCTGGTTAACGCATGTACCAGCATAATGCTCCCTTCTCCAAAGATTCGCCGAATTTTTTCAAAAACATCTACTCCTTTTCTATCTCCGTTAAATTGTTACTCAATACCATTGACATGTATTCGGTCACATGTTCAATGGAGTTGGTGCTGGAGCAGCCTCGGGCTTAAACGGCAATTGCCTGTATTGGTCAATATCAAGAGCAATTTGAGTCTTAGTTACCCCGGGGACGCTTTCAAGCATGCGCGCCTCAACACGAGCCTCAACTCGGGCTTCGATCTCCTTGCTCAGCTTTTCAACGTCTATCGAGGAGCTAGTTTCTGCCAGGGTAGGAATCGTCCCGAAGTATGGAGTGGTGCTTGATATTGTGTCCGAACCCCCAGATGTGGCCCTATTTTGAGGTCCCCCTGTTGTCGCGCCCGTAGGAACGAAGGGCGGGATGCCTCCACTTGGAACCACAGGCGGGACATTCAGAGTTGAGCTATTCCTCGCCTCTAACGAGGTACAAAATTCAGCATTAATGATAGCCTGCTCGGCTTGCTGCTCTTGAGAGCTTTCAGGGTGGAAACAACATAGGCCTGAAAGGCTTCGGTAAAAGCCGAAGAGGAAGAATTTGTTGCTGGTGATATTAGGGGTGCGTTGGAGTTTGGGTTTGATTGAATGCTAGCCTGTCCATCGGGAGTTGCCTGAGGTTCAGCAGGATTTCTACTATTGTCACCCATCTTGTCGAATAAAAACTGGAATCCAAACGAAAAAGACGTTCAACTTTGGGACAAAGCGTTTATGCTCGTATCCCCACAGACGGCCCTAATTTGTATTGGTCTAAACTTTTCTTAGGACACAAATCGAATTTGGATTGCGAATACAAGCACAACGATGTATCAAAGCCGAGATATGAGCAATAATGAGCGAGAAGATAAGTAAAAGAACATGATTTCAATATATGCCAGTGAGTACAAATTTTGACAGAGTTTCTGTATGTATTTCTGAATAGTTACATTGTAAAAATGAAAGCTATTTATAGATCATCGGATGTACTAGGCCATGATCCCACGTTCCCATTAAGCTCTGCGTGTCTCAACCTCTCGGGTAGTGGAGTTAATGGGCCGAAATAAGGGGAAAACTCTTTACTGCAGACGGCCTTATTTACCGAAGCTCAAGCTATTAGCTTCGAGTGCATGGCCTTGCAATCAACCAAGGTGACATTTCACCAAAGCAAAACATCTTGCTTCCTTTTCTCGGTCGTTAACTTCGGTCTCTGACTTCGGCGATCTATGGCTTACCTCGGCTCGCAACTTGCCAACACCTATTCGGTTAGCTCCAGATTATGTTACCGGAGTGCCACGTATTTTTACCCAATACAAATGTTACTGTTAGACATATAAGTGGGATTTCACAACACTTTGAGAATTATTGTTTTTTTGTTAATAAGTTTTTAAGAAATTGTTCACTTCTAATCTATTCCCTACCATGTTACAGTTCATGGTTTTAAATTTGTATGGTGATTGTTAAATGTCAAATGCATGTGCATTAATCGATTTACAATGCATATTTTATGTATATTTATGCAGAGTATATATACAATGTATGATGACTTTAAACAACAAATGACAACTGAGACATAGTGGGTATTTAATTCATATCATATGTATTCATTACATATCTTAGGTATACACGTAACTATAAAGTGGAAGTTGACTAATATGTATAACTAATGGGTATTCTATATATAACATAGGTGTATTGGACTAATTGCAAAAGTAACAATCAATGATAAATACATATTTATACTTAATATATATACCCAATATATAAATGACATGATTGGATAAAAGTATTGAATGATATGTATACATTATTCATATTTATGTTTAATAAAGATGTCTTTGACTTATTGATAAAATGTAATGCCTAATATATATTTAACGGCCACTCACCTAAAAAATAGGAGAAAATCCCTATGAACCCCTACCAAAAACAGAGAAACTCTGGCTTGTTAATTAATATCAATAAATGGTAAAAACAAAATCAGCTCCTTATTTTATTTGAAATACTCTGTTCACAGTAATCTTCAGAAAAAGTGCTCAAATTTGATCGTTTTTAGTTTTTACTGTTTAATATTCTTAAATCTTAATAAAGCTAATCTTTCATGTTTATAACGAAAATATCAATCACTCAATTGTGAGTTGCTTCTATATTTTTCGCAAACCTCATCAATCCGACTTTGTATATTGACCTTGGAGTTTGTGTAATACATATGAATTGTGATGTTTCATTTTCTTCAAGTGTAATTTTTGGGAGATCTCAGCAGAAACGCAAAACAACCACCTAAAAATCGGGCGATTTATTAATTTTCAAAATAAATAATATTTATTAACAAGATAACATCAAGTATGCATGTGCATTTCTATCATATTTACACAATATGCAACAAAAGTTGGTAACATCTAGTCTTTTGGCCATTTATGTTTTTGTCCCTAGCCTACCAGAAGCAAGTTTAACCAAATTTTCAAAAACTAACTATTTAATTTGAGAAGCATTTTTATCAAAATAGCTGTATTGGGTGAAAATTGTCGCCTTCGGTCAACACCTCGAGATGGTAGACCGAAGGGAACACGAGCTGATGCTCCGAAGAGAAGTAACCGATCTCGTGATTGAGTCACCGAAGTCAGTTTCCAACAGCGTGACCGAAGACAGGTTAGACTTCGGGCTTGGGTGACACGCCATCCTACCCGAACAGTAAGGTCAAACAACAGAAGCCTTGAGACAAGGCTTCGGTTACCACCTCGGTTCCAGCGGCTTTGCAGCCCACTACTTTGCCCCACTAACTTTTCCATATTGCTGCTCAGATTGTGGGGAATGCACTTGCTGATGGTGGAGAACGTGGGCAAGGCTCTTAGGCCTATAAATAGTAGCTCATTTTGTACTATAGGCATCCAGAAATTTGTACTAAAATGCTGCCCAAATTTGTAATCACATTCGTATATTACAATACAGTTTATTTTCTCGTTTTTACATCTTTTTCACGTGTTATTTCAACTTTGATACGAAGAATTGCTTGTATCCGAATCCAAATTCGATTTGTGCACCTAAACTGATTTAGGCCCATACAAATTGGCGCCGTCTGTGGGGATATAAGCAGTAACGCTTTGTTCCAAAGTTCCGCATTCATTTTTTGTCCAAAGTTTGCGATTCAACGTTATGACCGATTACAGTAACGGTGGTAACAATAACGATCGGGTTGACGTTCCGTTGAACCAACAACCCTTCGCCCCAATGACAACTGAAGAATTCCAGATGTACGTTGTCACCACGCTCAGAGCTCTCCAAAGTAAACAGGATGAGCAAGCTAGCATCAATGCTGAATTCCGCGCTTCATTGGAAGTGAGAAATAGCGCTGCTCCAAACAATGCCCAGCCTTCGGCCCCTGGTGGAGGCATCCCGCCCTTCGTTCCTCCGGGTGCGATAACAGGGGGACCTAACAACGGGGCCACGTCTGGGGGCTCGGGGAACAACCCAACCACCACGCCACACTTTGGGACGTTTCCTATCGTGGCAGAAACAACGTCCTCGGTCGACGTTGAAAGAATGAGTAGAGAAATCGAGGCTCGCATTGAGGCGCGCGTGGAAAAACGCCTCGAAGGCCTGCCGGGGATAAACAAGGAGGAAGACGACCTCGACATAGAGCAATACAGGGAGCAGCCCTATAAACCCGAAGCAGCTCCAGCCCCAACTCCCCCGGGCTTCAAACTCATATTCCTAAAAAAGTATGATGGGACGACTGATCCCAAGGAGCACATAAGGGAATACATGGCCATGGTGAAGAGCAATGACTTAACAGCTACGCAGCTCGAGTCGATGTTCTTAAAGAAGTTCGGTCAGCCGTTAGAAAAAGGGGCTCTTCGGTGGTATTTGTGCTTGCCAGCGGGGTCAATCTCCTCGTTTAAAGAAATGTCCAGCGCTTTTGTCAAGGCTCACACCGGGGCGCAAAAGATCCTCCAAAGGAAGGAGGATATCTGTGAGGTGAAGCAGCGGCCCGGTGAGCCCCTTAAAGAGTTTCTTGAGCGATTCCACGCTGAACGCATGGAGTTGCCTCGGATGGATGATACCTTGGCCATCATGGAATTTGAAAAGGGTATCAATAGTCGCAATTCTGGCGCTGCCGCTGAATTGCGTAAAGAATTACAACAATATCAGGTCCTGACGTGGGAGGATCTGCATAGACGCACTTACTCCAAAATTAGATTGGAGGAAGCGGAGTTCAAGAACCGAGGTTATCATCAACATAACCGAGGTGACTCTTCGAATCGCGCCGAGGCGCCACGAGGTAACTCGAAGGGGAGATATGAACCTTACACTTCGACGAGGCAGCATGTTAGCCAGAGGTTGGGAAACACCCTCGGTAATTCATACCCAGCCTCTCATATAAGCCAAAGGCTTGGGGGGAAGGTTCAACCCAACGTGAACTAAAGAAACCCCTCGAGCTCCGCTTCGGTTCCTAAAAAGGATCTTCCTCGGATCCAAGATTATAACTTCAACATATCGACCTCGGAGCTGGTCAATGTTGTCAAGGGGACAGCCGGGGTAAGGGTTCCCAAAGATATGAGGACCCCGGCAGACAAGAGAGACCATAATCTGCATTGTGAGTTCCACGCAGATTATGGCCACAGAACCGAGGACTGCAAAGCTTTGCGCCTCGAGGTAGCCCACCTACTGAAGAAGGGAGTCTTAGCCGACTTCCTCACTGATAAAGGGAAAGACAACTTTTCCAAGAACCGAGGTGATGGACAACCACCTCAAGCTCCACCCCCGGAGAGAGTAGTGAATGTTATAACCGGGGGGTCAGAAGTGAACGGCGTGAACTTCGCCGCAGCCAAAAAGTTCGCTAAGCTCTCCATCACCATGGAGAAAAGAACCCGACTTGGAGGCTCGGGCAATGATATTGTCTTCGACGACGACGGCTGTGATGGGATGATGTTCCCCCATCACGACGCTCTAGTTATCATGTTGAGGATCAACGACTCGGACATCAAAAGAGTCTTGATCGACCCCGGTAGCTCAGTTAACATAATTAGCTACGGGGCTGTTAAGAAGATGTGGCTGAAGGGGGAAGTTGTCCCCAAGTCAACAGTGTTAGCTGGCTTCAACAACTCCACGGAGAAAACATTGGGTGAGATCACACTTAAAACATTCGCCGAGGGAGTTACCAAGGAAATACTGTTCCAAGTTATGCCCGAGGATCTGGCTTACAATGTGATCCTCCGAAGGCCATGGATCCACTCCATGGAGGCTGTCCCTTCCACTCTACATCAAGTGATCAAATTCCCTACACCTTGGAGGGGTTCGATCAATCAAGGGGGAGCAACGAGTAGCAAGGGAGTGCTATTCAGTTGCGCTAAAGAGTGGAGTCGCCCCGGTTGGGCCTAAACAATAGCAACAACTGGATTCGGGGTCGAGCGGGGAGGACAACCGAGGGGAAGTCGAAAAGGTTCCAGCTTGTATTCAAGAACCTCGGAAGCAGAAAGCCGAGGACTCAACTATTGAAGAGTTGGAATCTTTCACCCTATCGAAATATTTCCCCGATAGGAAAGTATTTGTCGGCTCGGAGTTGGACCCAGAGTCGAAAAAGGCAATCATAGAAGTTTTAAAATCCAACCATGATTGCTTTGCATGGTCACATTCAGACATGACGGGTATCGATCCGGAGATCATGACCCACAAACTGAATGTAGACCCAAAATTTACCCCGGTGAAGCAGAAGAAAAGACCTCACGCCGGGGTCAAAAAGAAGGCGATCGAGGACGACACCGCCAAAGTGCAAGAAAACGGCTTCATTAGAGAAGTGAAATACCCCGAGTGGCTGGCCGATGTTGTGGTTGTACCGAAGAAGAATGGCAAGTGGAGAATGTGCGTAGATTACACTGACCTAAACAAAGCTTGCCCTAAAGACTCATATCCACTACCACAAATTGACAGGTTAATAGACTCCACGGCTGGACACAAACTATTAACTTTCCTGGATGCATACTCGGGGTATAACCAAATTCTCATGGACCCGAAGGACGAAGAGAAAACCTCGTTCATCACAGACCGAGGTACCTTCTGCTACAAAGTGATGCCCTTCGGTTTGAAGAACGCCGGGGCGACATACCAAAGGTTGGTATGTCGCATGTTTAAAGAGTACATTGGAAAGTCTGTGGAAGTCTACATAGACAATATGCTCATCAAGTAGATCCGAATGGAGGATCATTTGAATCATCTGAGGGAAGCTTTTGCTGTATTGAGGCAATATGGTATGAAATTGAACCCTGAGAAGTGCGCCTTCGGCGTAGGATCAGGCAAGTTCTTGGGTTTTATTGTCTCCGAACGAGGAATCGAAGCCAACCCAGATAAAATCAGAGCTATTGAGGAAATCCCCGAGGAGCTAACTGGGGTAAAGGAAGTTCAACGCTTGACTGGCCGAGTCGCTGCCTTGAGTCGTTTCATCTCAAGATCTTCGGAGCGATGCCACAAGTTCTTCTCCGTTTTCAGAAAAAACAATCACTTCGAGTGGACACCAGAGTGTAAACACGCGTTGAAAGATTTGAAACAATATTTGGCTAACGCACCGTTGCTTGCCAAGCCAAAGGAAGGAGATACATTGCTGGTTTATTTAGCGGTGTCCGAGGTGTCAGTCAGTGCTGTGCTGGTTCGGGAGGAAGATGGCAAACAGCAGTCCATCTATTATGTGAGCAAAACACTCCTCGATGCTGAAACCAGGTACCCACACTTGGAAAAATTAGCACTTGCTTTACTTATTACTGCTCGGAAACTACGGCCCTATTTTCAATGTCACCCAATAGCAGTAGTTTCAACCTTCCCCTTGAGAAATATGTTGCACAAACCAGAGTTATCGGGGAGGTTATCCAAATGGGCGGTAGAACTAAGCGAGTACGACCTTACTTATCAACCTCAGACTGCCATTAAGTCCCAAGTCTTGGCAGACTTCGTGGCTGATTTCAGCATCGCTATTTTGCCCGAGGCGGAAAGGGAAAACTCCATGACAAAAGGATCCCCTTCGGGACTGTGGGTACTATACACCGATGGGGCAACGAACTCCAAAAGTTCGGGGTTAGGCATCGTATTGAGGGCACCCACCGGGGAAAAAGTCAGGCATTCGGTTCGGTTCAAAAAGGTGACCAACAACGAAGCTGAATATGAGGCAGCTCTAGCAGGTTTGGAGTTGGCTAAAGAAATGGGGGTTGAAAGAATCGAACTGAGATGTGATTCACAATTGGTAGTCAACTACATCCTCGGTGATTATACGGCTCGGGAGCCCAGAATGCAGCTATACTTGGATCGAGCACAAAGGATCTTAGCACAGTTCCAAGAATGGCAAATTAAACAAGTGCCTCGGGAGGAAAATACCGAGGCTGACGCCTTGGCGAATCTTGGTTCGGCGATCAATGAAACCCACTCGGGGACTGACTCAGTGGTTCGGTTGCTCTCAGCTCAAATGAGAGAGATGAAGTTGCAAGTTAACTCAGTGGATAACCGTTGGGATTGGCGAAGTAAGTTCATCTCCTATTTCGACTCGGGGACTGTCCCCCAAGATAAAAAAGAAGCAAGGAAGTTGAGGACTCAAGCAGCCTCGTATCACTTGATCGAGGGCAATTGTACAAAAGGTTGTACTGCGGCCCGATGGCCAAATGCTTGGGTCCCGAGGAGGCTAGATATGAGATGGCTGAAGTGCACGAAGGCGAATGTGGCAACCACTCGGGGGGAAAATCCTTAGTGCGTAAGTTGTTAAAAGCTGGATATTATTGGCCCACAATAAGTGCCTATGTGAAGGCCTTCGTGCAAAAATGCGATAAATGCCAACGCCATGGGCGGATGATCCACCAACAGGCCGAGCCTCTTCATTCGGTGGTGTCACCATGGCCCTTCATGAAATGGGGAATGGATGTCGTGGGACCATTACCCAAAGGAAAAGGTGGTGTTCGTTTCATTTTAGTGTTGACCGATTACTTTACAAAATGGGTGGAAGCGGCGGCTCTCACCGAAGTAAAGCAAAAGCAAGTAATCGACTTCATCAGAAAGAATATCATCTATAGATTCGGCGTCCCAAGAGAAATTGCTTGTGACAACGGTAAACAGTTCATGAGGGCAGCCATCACCGATTTCTTCAAGCAATGGGGAATCAAAAGAATTGCCTCGACGCCCTATCACCCAAGTGCTAATGGCCAAGCTGAGTCTTCAAACAGTATCATAATTGAAAATTTGAAGAAAAGACTCGACGAGAAGAAAGGTCCTTGGCCCGAGGAGTTGCCCGGGGTACTATGGGCCATGCGAACAACAGAGAAGAGCAGCACCGGTGAGACTCCTTTTTCACTAGCCTATGGCATGGACTCTCTCATCCCCATAGAAGTGGGCGAACCAAGCCTTCGGTACGCTCACACAGCCGAAGACGCTAACCAAGAGGCAATGCGCATTGAGCTAGACTTGCTCGAAGAGAAGAGGGAATTAGCTTTGGTTCGACTTGTTGCCCAAAAAAGGCAGATCGAGGCTTACCTCAATAGGAAAGCTAAATTTAGAGACTTCAAGGTTGGAGATTATATGTTGAAAACTGTGAACCAATCAACAAAGGAAGATAACGGGGGAAAACTTATTGCAAATTGGGAAGGACCCTATAGGGTCAAAGCAATCGTTGGAAAAGGCTCTTACCAAATCGAGTCTCTTCAAGGAGAACCCGAACCCCTGAATTGGAACATCTCCCATCTGAAGCGATACTACTTTTAGCCGAGGTAAATATCTTTCAGTTCTTTTCCAGTTAAACAGCCCCGAGCCGAATGACGCTCCCATGGCATTTATAAAAAATGTACTAACTTGCTCCTCGTTCCGTCTTTTTGCTTGACTTTTTCAGGAAGCGAACCGAACCGTTTCCAGTGCTTGAATCTTCACCAAGATTCAGAACCAAACACTGGGGGGGGAGAGAGAAGGGTTGATAACGAGGTTGACATCGAACCTCCCAACCGAAGCTTATCTATCCGACAACCGGGGACTCATGCCCGAGGATTAGATTTAGTACATTGTAATTAGCCCGATAGCAGCGTGCGATCAATTTGCTTTTATTGAAAGTTTGTTTTTGTTTTTTCTACCCAAGGTCCGTTTCGACTTGGTTTCATGTAAACAGCCCTTTTCGGGCTCGTAGATATCAATAAAATGACTTTGTTTCCACTCATATGAAGTGACTTGGGTTCATTCATTTTATCTATATAAACCTTGCACACCGAAGCTGCACAATGCATCGACTCGAGGGCGAGACGTCGTCCTAAGTTTGCATCGATTGAATCTAGTCTAAGTTTTGCAAGCATATCATTTATTTCCAAAGTGTTCGGTATACATGAAAAGCCAACACACGAAACTCACAAAGCAAAGATAGTCTTTCATTAAAAGCCCGAAGGCTGGAATTATTTACATCTAAAAAATGACCCGAAGGTCCAAAACATAAGCATGAAAGCCCGAAGGCTAATGTCCAAAAAAGGCACGAAGGCTCAAAAACAAAGGAAAAACGTCAAAGTATTTGCAAAATACAAAGGCTACGCCCCATCGGCATCTCCACTGCCCTCTTCGGCGCTATCGCCTTCCTCATCATCTGATCCTTCGCTCGAAGGGAGTTCATCCACAATCCTTTGGGCCTCGGCAGCAGCTTCTCTTGCCCTGACAATTTCGTCTTCAAGCACGATCTGCCCGGCCTGAACCTGTTCAAGTGCGCTAAGCCTGGTTTTGACAACGGCCCATGTTTCTTCAAACTTTGCTTTTGTTGCCCTAACCTCGGCTCGCTCATTAAGGTATGCGATTCTACCTTCGAGCTTGGACACTTTGCCCCGAAGGGCCGTCATTTCATCCACTTGGCTTTGCAGCTCAACGAGTTTGGCGTTATACTCCCCAAGCTTGCTACGATACTTCTCGCCTGCTTCAAGCACTTCGGTCTTGGCCCTGAAAAGTTCGGCCTCAAGGCGGGCATTTTCAAGGCTCAACCTCGAGCACTCAGCAGTAAATTCACTTGTCGCAGCTTGGACACGAGCTTCAGCAGACTCCACAGCTACCCGAAGGTCAGCCTCAGCTTTCGCCGAGGCTTCATTAGCGCGTTCTAGCTCATTGTTCAAAATTGTGAATCGAGTCTCTAGCTCGGCAACTTGGCCCTTGAGAACTTTCTTTTGATCGTCCCAAGCGGCAGCAGCTGCTTGAAGCTCTTTAGCTCGGTCTCGCTCAAGGTGAACAGCTTGCAGTGCAAGGACCAAACTCTGCGTTTGAAACACGATGTCAGAACCCGCACAATAGAGAGATCAACCATGTAAAATGCAAACTAAAACTTACCCGAAGAGCTGAAGCGGCGGAGACGCCCATCAAACTCATGGGGCTGAGGTTCCGAAGGGCATGAGCTTCGGCAGGACCAAGTAAGCCATCAAGGGCCATGATATCCTCTTTCGTGGCATCTAGCAAGTTAGCATCGGGATATATCTCCAAAGCCCGAGATGCAATGTTGGTAGGCTTCGGCGAGGCTCGAGAAGCTTTAACCGTGCTTTTGATCAGGCCTTCACCCACTTTAGCCTTGCCATTTCGCTTTGCAGCCTCTTGGTCAGACTCCTCCACATGTATGACCTCGGTCGTCCCACCAACTTCGGGAATGGATTCGGAGGCTAGACCTGGCCTCTCCTCGGGGACCAGAGGGGGGAGCTCTTCGTCGCTGGGTACGTCAACAAGTCCCCGGCGCTTTGTGGTCATTGCTTCGGCAACAGGAGCAACAACCTCTTCTACCCGAGGACCTTTCACTTTGGCCGCCCGCTTCGAGGTGACCCTCTTACTTTTAGCACCTGGGGAAGGAAGGGAAGCAACTTGTTTAACATAAGTGTGTGTGGTGGTGGAAATGCAAGAAAATCGACCCAAGAAAACTTATTCACCTTGTGAGGTCCCCGGGCTAGATAAACCCTTGGCTTTGTCATCGATGAGCCGCTTCGCCAGGGTCGCCATTTGGGCAACGCCCTCGGCAATGTTGAGCACTGTCCTCTCTTTTTTCTTCTTCTCCTTCTTGCCTCTTTCCTCTTCCCCCCCCCCCCCCCCCCTTCGACGTCCATCTCTGCTTCCTCTTCCTCATCGGCGTCTCTCATAGCCTTGCTTGGAAGACCTGCATGAATATATCAAACCAAGAGAAATTAGAACCCAATGGCCCGAAGCGAGTCTAAGGGACCGAAGTCGTCAACGACTCACCATGCCTCTTGCACGCCCATTGGTTCTCTTCCAAACCGGCCAACACCATCCATTGCCGTTCGGGGCGCGTCTTCATTTGCATAGCCTCGGTAACCCACTCGAGCAAATTCCTTGGTGGGTTAACTGGGACTTTTTCAGCTGCAAACCAAAGATGAAAGGGTAAGCAACAGTTATGACAATCCAAAAACCGAGGGAAGAGCGGAAGCGGGCACTTACGTTGGGCATTCCATACTTCGGGAAAGCCAGGTTCGGTTGACAACAACCTCGTGGGGATGAGCACGTATCGATCGTTCCAACCTTGGTCCCCATGGTCCTCGCTCTTACTCAAAATGGCGTAAGAACCTCGAGGCAGAAGAGCAACTACCTCGCCTTTGTGAAAGTAAGGATAATAGAGTGAAATCAGATGTTGAAAAGTGAAAGGCAGACCGGCCTTGTTACTCAAATACTCGAGGGCTTGGACGACCCTCCAAACCCCGGGCCCAAGTTGGGCTAGACAGAGATTATAAGACCTGCAAAATACATCGATGATAGGATGTACTGGCAAGTTGAACCCTATGGTGAAAGGGTAGGTGAAAACCGAAGAATACCCTTCAACATGCGTAGACACCGCCGAACCAGGCGCGGGAATCCTAATCTCCACCTCGGGCCCCCAACGACAATCAGCCCGAACCGATTCAAGCCTCTCTTCGGTTATGATACTTGGTGTGATGTGAACGGGAATATTCCTCTTTTTCCCCTTTTGGGCATCTGATTGAGCGTGAACCTTTAAATCCTTGTCGTTGTTGAAACTAGAAGGAATCACCAATCGAGGGTCGATCTCGACCTCGAGAGGAATTTTCCTCTTCGATTTCTTTGACGGCCCAGCCTCGGTCTCGCCTCTGAGATCACTTGTCCCACTCACTTCGGCGACGCCAACCGAGCCGCCCACCTCCTTGGCACTGGTGACGTCGTCACCTCCAACGTCACCTTCATCCCCCTCGCGATCATCATCGCCTATGTCATGTCCCGCATGTAGACTCATTTCAGCCCTATCATGGCCAGCCCTCTCCTTCCGCCTCTTGGGAGCAGGAGCGGCAGACGTGGCCTCACCGCCACCACTCGCTTCAACCACCTGCAATGGTAGCACAGATACTATAGCTTCATCATTCATAGCCATGGCAGCAAAACGCTCTGCCCTTTCACCAGAGTCGCTTGAGCCATGGCCATAATTAGTAGCGGAGACACTAACAGACATGATGATAGTTAAAGAGGAGAAACGTTAGAGTCTGAGAGGTTAAATGCAGAAACAATTGGTGCAATGGCAATTCTGAAGTGTTGTTTTCTTCTTCTGATCGAAAATTTCAAGTAAAGAGGAGGAAGGCAAAATAGGCGTATTTATAGTGATCACACACGTGCAAGTGGGAAAGGCTAATGATGACTGAAACGTTGGAGAAAACAAAAAGACGGCATGACCGTTCGGAGACCTATCAAAAGCCGCCACGTAATGCAGAGCGGCGACCCGATAGATGTGCGACTTTTAAAATTCATGGATAGGGTTTTGCCACGTCGATTTCCCGCTTAAATTCATTCCACTCCTCGGCGACTTCGACGTCTACCGAAGAGTGGGGGGACTATCTGTATTGGGTGAAAATTGTCGCCTTCGGTCAACACCTCGAGATGGTAGACCGAAGGGAACACGAGCTGATGCTCCGAAGAGAAGTAACCGATCTCGTGATTGAGTCACCGAAGTCAGTTTCCAACAGCGTGACCGAAGACAGGTTAGACTTCGGGCTTGGGTGACACGCCATCCTACCCGAACAGTAAGGTCAGACAACAGAAGCCTTGAGACAAGGCTTCGGTTACCACCTCGGTTCCAGCGGCTTTGCAGCCCACTACTTTGCCCCACTAACTTTTCCATATTGCTGCTCAGATTGTGGGGAATGCACTTGCTGATGGTGGAGAACGTGGGCAAGGCTCTTAGGCCTATAAATACTCCCTCCGTCCCAATTTATGTGGCACCATTTGACCGGGCACGGAGTTTAAGAAAATAGAGGTTGACCTTGTTAAGTATCAATTTTACCCTTGAAAAAGTAAGAGAGAGAAGATTTGAGTAATAAAAAAGTTGTTGGTAGGTTTAAAAGTATGTAGGGCCCAACAAGGGTAAAATAGAGATGATGCATTAAATAGTTGTCAAATAAGGAAAGGTGCCACTTATTTTGGGACAAACAAAAAAGGAAATGGTGCCACATAAATTGGGACGGAGGGAGTAGTAGCTTATTTTGTACTATAGGCATCCAGAAATTTGTACTGAAACGCTGCCCAAATTTGTAATCACATTCGTATATTGCAATACAGTTTATTTTCTCGTTTTTACATCTTTTTCACGTGTTATTTCAACTTTGATACGAAGAATTGCTTGTATCCGAATCCAAATTCGATTTGTGTACCTAAACTAATTTAGGCCCATGCAATAGCTTTCTAAGGAAATACCATCGAAGAGTAATTAACTTTTAGGATATGGAATTATGGATTGTGAACGTCGATGTTCAAGCAAATTAAAGAACATGTAAGACTGTCATTTTTCTTCTACTTTTTGCAACAAATTTAGTAATGAATACACAATGGACCAATCGTTGGATTAGACTGAATAACCTATTCTTAGCTTAACTACGATAATGACATATAAACAATTTCCCCAAATTACTTTAATTTCTTATAACCGTTATTCAGTATTTTAACTCGATGTACTCCAAAATTTTTTTGTTTGCCATAACATTAATAGAATCCCAATCTTTTGTCGTCATACCTTATCTTGATAACTCCGACATTGATTAAAAATAAACCATTTTTTTCCCTTCCGTCTCGAATGTATTAGAACCAAGTTTGTTCATTCCTTCTCGTATAATAAATATATGCGGATGAGTTAAAGAAGAATTAGTTTTTACTTATATCTCATGCACATTCTCATTAAATTAAGAACTTTAAAAGGAAAGCAAAGACCAACTCCCTCTAAAATTTTAATATTTATTCATTTCTTTGCCCCACGGTTAGTGTTGAATAAAATGGTGCCTGCTCGAAACGCAGAGTAGGAATTGGCTAAATAGCTCAAAGCCTCAAACAGAGAAGACCAAAGGCTGGTTCAGCGTAGAGAATCTATCATTTTATCAAACTGACACATACCTAGAAACTGAGTTAAAATAAAAACCTCTTCTTATCTTAAACTTGATGACATCCCATCTCCACCTTAATTCTTTGGTAACGCCCAGACGCAATCCAAACTTGACTAGGATCTTGCACTGAGTAAGTAAAAGTCTGTAATGACGATGGAGGAAATTCACTTCTGGACAAAAGTTGTCACCTTTTGGAACAACCACCCTTGCTACAAAATGGAGGCAGTAGTCCCTAATCCCTCAATGTAACTGGACGACTCCGAGTGAAACACCTAAAAGTGAAATTAGTTTAGTCCAACTGACATCAAGGCTCGAGCAATCATTCATCCCACAGCATAACAAGAAATAAAACAATTTACAATAACATACAAGATTAAGCTCACTGCAATTACAAGATTTGGATGAAGTATAACCAGACTCAATTTTACACCCGCCCATCATACTTTGACATTTTATCAAAGCCAAAATGAAACAATTTGACTTAAAATCACACATTCTCATTGACATATTCATTTACGAAAGCCAAAGGGCATTGATGTTGGGCTTATATCTTGTGTCTCGGCATTGATTTCTTATATCTTTTGTGTATTTTCAGCGTATTATGTGCCCAACAATGTGAGATTTAAAGCAAAATACTAACTTGAGGTGTTTGGATGTTTTAGGAGCAAATTGAAGGAATTTGGAGCTTGATTTGGACAAGAACAAGGAAGAAGCAATGGGTACAGCGTTGGATGCTTGGCATGCTAGGCTGTATGGACTGGGAAGAGTGGAAATATTGAAGAAATTGGAAAAAGGAGCGCATACAGCCACGGATGCTTGGCATGCTCCGGTGTATGCGCCATAAACTAATCCCAGAGCTGCCAGGACTAGCTAAAAACGTGGGAGTAGGCATATTTCCTAGGATTAAAACCCTTGTAACGCTATTTTTCATGAAATTTTACGTATTTTTGGGAGGCAAGAACCATAGGAGAGGCTAGAGAACCAAGATTCATCAATTGAGTTGTAATTCTTCTTCCCTCTTTATTGTTTCATGGATTCTAGATTATTTTGTGAGAAAGCTAACTTGTCTATGAGTAGCTAAACCCCATTGTTCTAGGGTTATGGGTTAACCATGAAAGTTGTACTCTGAAGTTGGTTGAATTCTATTAAATTTATCAGATTGAGTTGTGTATTTAATTCTGCTCTGAATTACTTAATTTCCTGGCCAGTTGTTGAGTACTATCTATGAACCTAGGGTTGAACTCGAAAGTGGGAACCACAGGTTGCAATAGAATTAAATAGAGCGTGTTCTTGAACCCGGGCATCGGGGAATGGTTTCGCGGTTAGGATAGAAATATACCTAACAGTCACGCTTAATCCGTTTACAGGAAAAACACATGCATTCTTGTTAATCCTAATTCCATAGGCATATAGGCGTTAGGTTGGCTTGAATAGGCGAGCAGGGTATCGAAAGAGCTCTGTGAGTATAATTAACCCTGTGATTAGCAACTCAGATAAGTAAAATTAATTCAACTAGCGGATGAGTGCAACTGGATTGGTGATCGTCCCATAATCCTGGAATATTCCCTCTCACTGATATCTAGAACTCTTGAATTGTCTTGCATTCCATTTACTTCTATTACTTTTAGTTAATTAGTTAATTAAACACAACTTGAAATCTGGTTAAACTCTCTTGAACAATACTTGAATTGAAGTCTGTCTAGTTAATAGTTAATCATTAGTCCTCGTGGGAACGATACTTTCTTATCACTTTATTACTTGATCGACCGCGTATACTTGCGTGTGCGTTTGGAGCGACAAGTTTTTGGCGCCGTTGCCGGGGACTAAGATTTAATTAATTTCTAGATTAGCTTTTATTTGTTAATTGTTCAAGATTAATTTTTGGTTTTAGTTGTCTTTGGGTGTTTCAGGTTGTAGCTTGAATGCGAAGGAGCAAGAGTGGTGATAAACTCTACACTTTTGACCCGGAACCTAAAAGACTTTTTCACAGGCTAAGGAAGGAAGCCAGACTCAAAGCAAAGCTAGAGAAAGCTCCTATTTCTGAACCTGCAGAGATGGCTGGAAATCAAAACCGCGCGATACTGGATGTGGCCAGACCTACTCTCGATAACATGGCCAAGGCCATTGTGAGGCCCACCATTACTGGTAAATTTGAGCTGAAGGAGAGTATGATCCGACTATTCCAGTCTAATGGTCAGTTCGCGGGACTGTCAAATGAAGATCCTCAGCAGCACATGCAGAACTTTCTGGAGATCAGCGACACTTACAAATATGTTGATGTGTCGGATGAATACATACGGCTGACGATGTTCCCATTCACCTTGCTGGGTGAAGCAAAGAAGTGGCTCTTGGTCCAGCCACCGAACTCCATTAACTCTTGGGACGAATTGGCAAAGAAGTTTCTGATCAAATTCTTTCCATCGGGCAAAACTGCAAAGATCAGAGGTGAGATAGTGTCATTCAGTCAGAATTCATCAGAGGAGATAGGTGAAGCATGGGAAAGGTTCAAGGCATTGTTGAGAAGCTGCCCACACCATGGTCAATCAAAGGAGGTGTTGGGACATATTTTTGTTGAGGGGCTGCAGTCACATAGTAAAATCCTGCTAGATGCTTATTGTGGCGAACCAAGTCTAGAGAAGCAGTATGATGAGCTTGAGATCATTCTTAACAAAATTTCAGAAGGTAGTCAGCATTATCATGGTGACTCAGGCAGAGGTAAAAATCTCAAGCTAGGTGGAAAGGTGGAAGTGGATGTACTGACAGCTATGAGAGCTGAAATGGCAGCAATGCAACACTCTGTTAAGCAGCATCTTGATGCAGTACTAGTTCAGGTAAGCAAGCCACAACCACCAGCTCCACCCCAGGTTCAACAAGTGCAAGCAACTCCATACTGTGATGTGTGTGGTGGATCTGATCATATAAGTAATATTTGCACGGACAACCCAGAGTCTGCATTTTACATGGGTCAGCAGGGCAGGGGTTTCAACCAAAATGCTCAGTATGGCAACACTTATCCACCTAACTTTCGCAACCACCCCAACTTCTCATGGGGCGGTAATCAAGGTGGACAAGGCAGCAGACAACCTCAAGGTAATACTCAGCAGGTGCAGAATCCACCACAGCAGAAACAGCCTGAAACGTCGAAGATAGAGGCAATGATACAACAACTGGCTGTTGATCTGAATCAGAAAATTTCAACTCTACAGCAGAACCAGGACAGTGCCATTCGCTCTTTAGAAAAACAAATGGGACAGCTTGCCAGTAACCAAAATACAAGACCACTTGGTGCTTTGCCAAGCACTACTGATCCTAATCCTAAGGAACAAGTGCAAGCAGTGTCATTGCGAAATGGGAGAGAGCTGGAAGAATTGCCAAAGAAGCCAAAGCAGTCTCACCCTGACAAAGTAAAAGAGCCAGAGTCAGTAGTCGAAGTCGAGAAGGAGGCAGAAAAGCAAGAGGCAGTGATTGCTGCTAAACCACCACCTCCTTTTCCTCGAAGGCTGCAAAAGAATTTGCAAGATCCTGCAGTTACAAAGATTTTGGGCATACTCAGTCAGACTAGTATCAATATTCCATTGGTAGATGTGCTCCGGGGAATTCCAAAGTATGCTAAGTATATCAAAGACATAGTGTCATCAAAGAGGAAGCTCAATGAATTTGAAACTGTAGCACTTACTGAAGAGTGCACATCCAGAGTTCAGAACAAACTCCCTCAGAAGTTGAAGGATCCAGGTAGTTTCACCATTCCTATCCGTGTTGGCAACGTAGCAGTTGGTAGAGCCCTATGTGATCTCGGGGCTAGTATAAATCTTATGCCATTGTCTGTGTGCAACCAACTGGGTCTAGGCACTCCAAAGCCAACAACAGTCTCACTTCAGTTAGCTGATCGGTCTACTACTTATCCTGAGGGGGTGATTGAAGATGTACTGGTTCAGATTGGTCAATTTATTTTGCCTGCTGATTTTGTTATTCTGGACTATGAGGCAGACAAGGAAGTTCCTATCATTTTGGGACGGCCTTTCTTAGCCACTGGTGATGCTGTGATCCGGGTCCGAGAGGGAAAGATGACAATGAAGGTGGATGATCAGGAAGCAGTTTTTAATGTGTACAAGGCTCTAAAAATGCCTAACCATCATGAAGAGTTGTCTATGATCACAGTGAATGACCCGGAGGAGAAGTCGACTGACCCAGCTGATTATGTCAATGATGACTTGCAGCGAGCACTGATGTTGGGAGAAGAAACTGGTGAAGATGCTGACATAGAGGAGATATTGCAGCTCTTAAACTGTTCTTGTGAATTTATTATTGGGTTCCCTAAGTTTGAGCCTTTAGATAGACCGCTCGAGCCACCACCCAAGCCATCTATTGAAGAGGCGCCCAAGCTTGAGCTCAAACCTTTACCTGCGCATCTTCGGTATGCTTACTTGGGACAATCTGACACTTTACCTGTGATTATTTCTTCTCTGTTGTCTGACTTGCAGGTAGAAAAGCTGTTAAGAGTGCTACGAGAGCATAAGAGTGCTATTGGCTGGACTATAGCTGATATCAAGGGAATAAGCCCGGATTTCTGCATGCACAAGATCTTTATGGAGGACGGTTACAAGCCAAGTGTGGAGCATCAGCGTCGCCTTAATCCAATCATGAAAGACGTGGTAAAGAAAGAGGTGATTAAATGGTTAGATGCAGGTATAATTTTTCCTATCTCTGACAGCAAGTGGGTAAGTCCAGTACAATGTGTCCCTAAAAAGGGAGGGATGACAGTGGTGCAGAATGAGAATAATGAACTTATCCCCACAAGAACTGTTACGGGGTGGAGGGTGTGCATTGATTATCGAAAGTTGAATAAAGCCACCCGAAAGGATCACTTTCCCCTCCCCTTTATTGATCAGATGTTAGATAGGCTAGCCGGCCAAGAGTATTACTGTTTCCTTGATGGTTACTCTGGCTACAACCAAATATGGATTGCTCCCGAAGATCAGGAGAAAACTACTTTTACATGCCCTTACGGTACCTATGCCTATAGGAGGATGCCGTTCGGGCTATGTAATGCACCTGCGACTTTTCAAAGGTGTATGATGGCTATCTTCACTGATATGGTGGAAAAGTTTGTCGAAGTGTTCATGGATGACTTTTCTGTCTTCGGATCTTCTTTTGATGCTTGTCTAACTAACCTTGGTCTAGTGCTTGCTAGGTGTGAAGAAACTAACCTTGTTTTAAATTGGGAAAAATGTCATTTCATGGTTTGTGAAGGTATAGTTTTGGGACACAAGGTGTCCAGTGCTGGAATTGAGGTTGACAAGGCGAAGGTGGAGGCGGTTGAAAAATTACCCCCACCCACGTCTGTGAAGGGAGTCCGGAGTTTTCTCGGACATGCTGGCTTCTATAGGAGGTTTATTAAAGATTTTTCTAAGATTTCTACTCCTTTGTGCAGGTTACTTGAGAAAGAAGCAGCATTTGTGTTCGATGAGGCCTGTCTGAGGGCCTTTAATGAGCTTAAAGAGAAATTGGTCTCTGCGCCAATAATAGTGGCTCCTGATTGGACTGCACCATTTGAATTAATGTGTGATGCTAGCGATGTCGCTATTGGTGCAGTCCTGGGGCAAAGGAGGAACAAGGTGTTCCATTCCATTTACTACGCCAGCAAAACTCTTAATCCTGCCCAATTGAATTACACAGTTACTGAAAAAGAGTTGCTGGCAGTAGTGTATGCCTTTGATAAGTTTCGGGCATACTTGGTGGGAACCAAAGTTATTGTCTACACAGACCACGCAGCAATCAGGTACTTAATTGATAAAAAGGATGCTAAGCCTCGACTAATTCGTTGGGTGTTATTGCTGCAGGAATTTGACTTGGAGGTCCGAGACCGTAAGGGAACGGAAAATCAAGTAGCTGACCACCTATCTAGGTTGGAGAACCACAAGCATGTGGATGAGGGAGGGTTGATCACAGAAACCTTCCCAGATGAGCAACTTTTTGCCATCACCAATCACTCGGACCCATGGTATGCTGATTATGTCAACTATTTGGTAAGTGAGGCAGTGCCACCACATCTGACTGCAGAAGGTAAGCGTCGGTTCTTTCATGACGTGAGATTTTATGTTTGGGATGAACCGTTTTTGTTTAGAGTGTGTGCAGATCAGTTGGTGAGAAGATGCATTCCTGAGGAAGAGACGGAGGCTGTTCTGCAAGAGTGCCATGCATCTCCTTATGGGGGTCATCATGGTGGTGATAAAACAGCCGCCAAAGTACTTCAGTCTGGTTTCTATTGGCCGACACTGTTCAAAGATGCTCACGCTTTTGTAAAGAAGTGTGATCGGTGTCAAAGAACTGGCACAATCACCAGGAAGCAAGAGATGCCTCTACAAGGCATTCTAGAGGTGGAGATTTTTGATGTGTGGGGGATCGACTTCATGGGTCCCTTCCCCTCGTCGAATGGTCACAAGTATATTTTACTGGCAGTGGATTACGTGTCTAAGTGGGTAGAGGCTGTTGCTCTTCCTACTAATGATGCCAAGGTGGTGGTGAGTTTCGTCAAGAAGAACATTTTCACTAGGTTTGGAACTCCGCGGGCTTTGATTAGCGATGAAGGTACACACTTCTGTAATAAGTTGTTAAACAACCTTCTAGCTAAATACGGGGTCAAGCATAAGGTCGCCACCGCTTATCATCCGCAAACTAGTGGACAGGCTGAGGTATCCAATAGAGAGGTGAAGCAAATTCTTGAGAAAACTGTCAGTGCGAATAGGAAGGATTGGGCTACCAAGCTCGATGATGCACTCTGGGCATATAGGACAGCTTATAAGACCCCAACTGGGACTTCACCGTACAAGCTGGTATATGGGAAAGCGTGCCACTTGCCAGTCGAGCTTGAGCACAAGGCCTATTGGGCGATAAAGAAGCTAAATTTTGATATGGGCTTGGCGGGTGAGAAAAGATTGTTGCAACTCAATGAACTTGATGAGTTTAGGTTGCACGCGTATGAAAACGCCAAGTTATATAAGGAGAAGACTAAGCGGTGGCATGATAAGCGGATTCAGCATCGTCACTTTGAGCCGGGCCAACAAGTTCTTTTATTTAACTCCAGGTTGAAGCTCTTCCCTGGTAAGCTCAAGTCGAGGTGGTCTGGTCCGTTTGAAATTGTTAAGGTGATGCCCCATGGAGCGATTGCATTGCGAGCCCCGGGCTCGGATAAGTCGTTTCTAGTGAATGGGCAAAGAGTGAAGCGATATTGGGGAGGTGATGTCGATAGGCTTAAATCCTCCATTTCTTTAGTCGACCCTTGAAAAAGGGTTGTACTCGTCGTGCCGCGACGTTAAATCAAGCGCTTCATGGGAGGCAACCCATGTTTTATCGCTTTTAGAGTTAGTTAATTCGCTTTTTCATTTAAAATTAAATAAAACAAAAAAATAAAAAAAAAATGAAAAAAAAATTGAAAAGAACAAAAAGAATGGATTCTTGATGTGTTTAACGTGTTTGTGTAGTGTGTTTACAGGATGTCGAGGCTCAAAATAGGTTGGATCAACAAAATAGTCGATCTCGGACAACAAAATGGAGCAACGAAAGCAAGCAAGCTGTTTTGAGGCCAGCACAGCCTTGCATGCGTCGCATACTTGGCTGTGCTCAGTAAAACAATTTTACAAAAATGCAAGCAAGAGGCAGTGTTGCAAGGCGAATACGCTGGAGGCTGTTTCAGTTTTTTCTCACCAAAACAGTGCCCTGCGCGTCGCGCCAGGGACTGTGTGCAGCTGAAAGTTTTTCTCTGAGTTGCTGCCAGACAGGAGACAGTATTGTGGAGCTAAAACGCTGGACGCTGTATCCAGAACTTTAGCCAAAACAGGCCAGCGTGCGACGCGCAGTGAACTGTACGCAGCAGCAGTTTTTTTTCTTCCCTTTTCTCGCAGACTTTGTTTGGGACAGTGTTGTGGGACAGAAACTCGCTTCACTGTATGCCAAGGTAAGTTTTGTTTTATAAACTCCTAACACTACTTAAATACAACACAACACACACACAACACAAAACAAAAGAACAGAACACGGAAAGAACAAAACAAAAGAAAAAAAAACGGGAACGAAAGAAAACTGGGAAAAGCTCACGCTGAATCTTCTTGGTTGCTTTCCATCTCTCAGGTATGATTTCTTCTCCTCCCTCCTGTGCTTCTCTCTCATCTCTGAAGCTACCAGCACTGTGGTCGTGCTAGAACTATTTCCATCTCCCTCTTCCCTTAGGTTTAGTTTTTACTTAAAAGTTGTGATGAAACCATGCTTAAATTTGGTTTGTTTTGATTGGTATCTGCTGTGGGGGGTGCGGTGATGCACCATGATGAGTAGAAACGTAAGCTCCCGGAGTTGGGAGGTCCAAACATAAACAAAAAGTGCATACACAAGCTGTCCGATTTACTGCACATTAGGTGTTTGATAAAATTCCCCAATGAACAATTTGAGGTATTTGGTGAAGTCTGAGTAGCCAAATCAATTAGGGGGCATAAGTTGAACATATATTAGTTAGAATTGGGACATGGGGCTGATTTTAAAGTGTTCTCTCATGAACAACACTTAATGCACTTTATTCATACACTAGAAGTGTTGTTTTGCACTTTACTTGAGCGACCCATTGCCCCGTTGTGCAATTCACGGGCTGATTGTATTGCTTTGCTTAAAATGCTATTTCTCCATATTTTTTAGATGAAGTAGCGCATAAGTGTGGGGTGTGGAGACCCCGTTTGCACACGTTGGTGAATTTTAACCATGAGCATTGTTTTGAATAAAGAAGTGCGCGTCGAGGGAAGTCTGAGTACCTCACGAATATTACAATGAGCGTACTATGAGCATAACTTGACTACTTGTAGATTACACTTGAGCTTTAAGTGTGGGGTGCGTGCGCACCAATGAGAAGTAGACGACTAGCTTGAATTGGCTTAGTTTCTAGCTACTTTAAAGAGCTCGGGAATAACTCATTGGCTAATTTCACATTGTTTGAATGCAGGTATTCTATTATTAAATGGCGATTGCAAAGCAACCATCCAAGAGTGGTGGAAGCGGGGACGGTGGCCAACCACCACGGAATCAACCTGAGGGCAAGGATAAAAGGGAGCAACGCTCAAAGAAGAAACAAGATACACCTGCTCCGGATATGACCATTCCCGCCTCTCAGGTAACCACGGGCAAGAGGAAATCAATCATTGCTAAGGAAAAGCCCGTGGTAATCCGTGAAGGTGGTGCTTCTAGACCACCGGCCAAGAAAAGGAGAGCAGTTCAGGGTAAGGGAAAGAAACAAATGGAGGAGGATGATGAGGATGATGATGCTGAGGAGGAGTACACTTCTATTCCAGAGCCTGAGGACATTTCCTCTACTAGTGGCCCGATTGACAGGGCATTGTGGGAGGACACCTTTGAGAGCGAGAGTGCATATTTAGCATATCAGTGGATCCTTAAGAAGCAGATTACACAGGAAAGACCACTGAACTATCACGCATGCGAGAAGGCGTGCCCGGCTATTCTGGAGGTTGTTAAAGATAGGAAGTGGGACAGGTTTATGCAGGGTCCCACGGGAAAGGGCAATGTTACTGCTGTGCAGGAGCTATATGCGAACTGGATCAACCCGAGGAGCAGCATAGTCCGGGTTCGAGATGTTGATGTTGATATTTCTGCCCGGGCTATTAATGCACATTACAGGGTGACTGAAGTGGCAATGGATGAGTATAAGAAGATGCTTGCAGAGCCGGATTTTGCAGATGTCATTGAGGTACTATGTGACCCACCAGCTGTTCTGGATGATCGTGAATCTTCGAAGCCTGCTTGGTTACACAACACGCAGAGAAAATATGCCACTTTACCCAAGCGGTTTATGTCGAGGGAGAGTCGATCTTGGCTCAATTGGGTGTCTAACAGGATCATGCAGGCTGACCATCAGACGAATGTACTTCGGGAGCGGGTGCTTCTTATTTATGCTCTGATGACTGGAATAGTTCTGAACTTGGGTGAACTGATGTACGAGCAGATGATACGGACTCGTAAGGAGAAGACATTGAAGCTGTATTTTGTGCACACTCTGACAGCTTTGATGAGGAAGCACAGGGTACCATTCTATCCGGAGGATGATCTTTTGGAGGTGCCCACTGCTCATGACATCACTTCAGTGCTTGACCCGGTCGCGGCCAAAGCGGATAAGAGAACTACATCAGAGCGACTTGTGGGCTTTGAAGCCGAGCTAGCTAAGCTGAGAGAGGCGCAGCAGGCAGAGCTGACCCAGTTGAGACAGGAGCAGGCAGCTCGAGATACCCTGATGCAGAGCACACTGGCAGAGATCCTTGCCGCTATTCAGAGTCCCAGAGTGACGCGTTCCATTGGCGTCCAGACTGATGCAGGGTCCAGTGAGGAGGTTGTGGATTTGAGTGCTACTGATGGCACTGCTGCAGAGCCAGCTCCGGCTTCTGCCACTACTATGGAGGGGTCGCTGATTGATGCGATGGATGCAGCTGGCACTACCTTGTTGGATCCCTCCACTGCTCAGACTGCGGGTTCAGACCGGTCTGCCGCACCTCCAGACTCTGCGGTTTGAGGGAGCTTCTTGATACCCACTCTTGCTATTATTTTTGTATTTGTGCAGTGGGGACCATGCACTATTTTAAGTGTGGGGTGGGGTATCATGATTTGTACTTGTATATTTTTACTGCATTTAATTTTTTTTAGATTAGTGGCATAATCCTTGGGTTTTCTTCAAGCCACGGTTCTTTCCCAAGGATGCCTTTTGTTTTGAACCGGGTGTTTTTAGAAAAAATATATATATATATATATATATAGATATTTAAAATACAAAAAAATTTAGGAAATAGGAGTAGCTAAGTTGTAAGGATCTGTGCCTTCTCTGTGAATTGTTTGATACTGACATATTTAGTCCTTTACATGAGAGTTGAACTTCCCTAAAGATTTTTTTTGTGTGAGTTATATATTGGCTTGATAGTCAGTCTTGTTAGTGACTCCTCGGCTCAGGTTTCTGACTCTGAGTGCTGACTGAATAGCATGACTTGTCTCACTCGTTTTTGTTAGGTGTTGGAATTGTTTCGCCTTGAGTAGTTCATGTGCCATGAGTGGTGAGGTGCTTTTCTTTATTCTCGTGCTTGCATTATTGGTCTAGAACCTGCCCCGCGTGTGTTCAAAGCGAAATCCTAGGTTTGCTCTAGTCGGGAGATGATACAGGCCTTCTTTGATAAACCCTTTCTTTTGCAGCCTTGATTAGCCTACCCGTTCATATATATCCCTTGTAATCCTTTTTGAGCCTATTAGTTTTTTTTGTTGACACCCACATTACAAGCCTATTTCCTTGTTCTTAATCACCTTCTCTTTGAACCCGTACTCCTTAGAGCACTTTAATTGAAAAGATTGTTGTTAGTGGAGTTGTGGTTGGTGGAAATTGATGGCTTCTGAGTGGAGTCAATAAGAATAAATTTATGATGATATTTTTGGAGGAAAAAGTACATTGGCAAGGTTGAGGAAAAAAAATTGATAAATGTTGGAAAAAAAAAAGAAAAGAAAAGAATCAAAAGTGAAAGAAAAATAAAAAGAAAGCAAAAGAAAAAAATTCTCAATCCTTGCTAGTGCTGTGTACATTGAAAGAAAAAAATACTTAAAGGGAGGGAAGTGTTTGAATTGATGTTCGGATGGTAGCTCGGTTGTTTTTGTGAAGAGTTGGGCTATATAAGTGGAAGTGATGTATTAAAGTGCTTATGGAGGTAGTCATTTAACCATTACCCGTCCTTTGGCTTACATTACAACCCTTAAAGTCCTAGTTAATCCCGAATAGGAGCGAGCCTACATTAGTGGAGTCCTACACTACGGGCAAGCCTATGGTACCATTGTGTGTGGCACTTGAGATTCTTTTTGAGGGTGAGCGTATTCTTCCTATCTTGAAAGTCCCTTATAATTCAGTTGATATATTTTTGTGTGATTGGGACTAGACTTTGATTGGTGAGGGCACATGAATTATGAGAGGTTGGAGCTTTTATTAGGCCCTAATCTTGAATGAGTGGACATGTCGTGAGTAAGTTGGTGTGAAGAGTCATTTCTTGAGACTTGGTTGTTGCTACTTGACTGCTTGATAATCCTTGTTTTCTAAAAGTGTGGTGTGCAAATATGGGGAGTTGTGTGCTTGTATGTCTAGTGGCTAATTGTTGGTATCAACCTATTTCATAGGTGCACCTCCTTGAAGTTCTTGAGTTGGGTAGTTAAGACCTATTGAGTATAAGTGTGTTGGGTTTGTTTGTTCGGGGACGAACAAAGTTTAAGTGTGGGGTGTTGATGTTGGGCGTATATCTTGTGTCTCGGCATTGATTTCTTATATCTTTTGTGTATTTTCAGCGTATTATGTGCCCAACAATGTGAGATTTAAAGCAAAATACTAACTTGAGGTGTTTGGATGTTTTAGGAGCAAATTGAAGGAATTTGGAGCTTGATTTGGACAAGAACAAGGAAGAAGCAATGGGTACAGCGTTGGATGCTTGGCATGCTAGGCTGTATGGACTGGGAAGAGTGGAAATATTGAAGAAATTGGAAAAAGGAGCGCATACAGCCACGGATGCTTGGCATGCTCCGGTGTATGCGCCATAAACTAATCCCAGAGCTGCCAGGACTAGCTAAAAACGTGGGAGTAGGCATATTTCCTAGGATTAAAACCCTTGTAACGCTATTTTTCATGAAATTTTACGTATTTTTGGGAGGCAAGAACCATAGGAGAGGCTAGAGAACCAAGATTCATCAATTGAGTTGTAATTCTTCTTCCCTCTTTATTGTTTCATGGATTCTAGATTATTTTGTGAGAAAGCTAACTTGTCTATGAGTAGCTAAACCCCATTGTTCTAGGGTTATGGGTTAACCATGAAAGTTGTACTCTGAAGTTGGTTGAATTCTATTAAATTTATCAGATTGAGTTGTGTATTTAATTCTGCTCTGAATTACTTAATTTCCTGGCCAGTTGTTGAGTACTATCTATGAACCTAGGGTTGAACTCGAAAGTGGGAACCACAGGTTGCAATAGAATTAAATAGAGCGTGTTCTTGAACCCGGGCATCGGGGAATGGTTTCGCGGTTAGGATAGAAATATACCTAACAGTCACGCTTAATCCGTTTACAGGAAAAACACATGCATTCTTGTTAATCCTAATTCCATAGGCATATAGGCGTTAGGTTGGCTTGAATAGGCGAGCAGGGTATCGAAAGAGCTCTGTGAGTATAATTAACCCTGTGATTAGCAACTCAGATAAGTAAAATTAATTCAACTAGCGGATGAGTGCAACTGGATTGGTGATCGTCCCATAATCCTGGAATATTCCCTCTCACTGATATCTAGAACTCTTGAATTGTCTTGCATTCCATTTACTTCTATTACTTTTAGTTAATTAGTTAATTAAACACAACTTGAAATCTGGTTAAACTCTCTTGAACAATACTTGAATTGAAGTCTGTCTAGTTAATAGTTAATCATTAGTCCTCGTGGGAACGATACTTTCTTATCACTTTATTACTTGATCGACCGCGTATACTTGCGTGTGCGTTTGGAGCGACAGGCATCACTAAGTGAAAGCATGTTACACATCGACCGCCTTGCAACACTGCCTCTTGCTTGCATTTTTGTAAAATTGTTTTACTGAGCACAGCCAAGTATGCGACGCATGCAAGGCTGTGCTGGCCTCAAAACAGCTTACTTGCGCGTGCTGGCCACTATTTGCTCCTGGATGCATGTTACACATCAATCATGTCAAACTTCAAAACGAGATGCATAGATTTGATGTTAACTATCTTAAGTACAAATAATGGTGCATATGTCAAATAACCTCTGCTCATTTCAGAAGCTGCACTACTAGATTGTCTATTTAGGTTCATTTCATTTGCATTTTATGAAACAGTAAATACAGGCAGCTAACGATAAGAGATCATCCATCAAGAAGTTTTCTTTTCATCCTCTTTCCTTTTTTGTTAAACTTTTTCCTCTTCCTCTTTTTTCTTTTTGACAAAACAGTATATTAGTGTAAGCTTCCTTAAACTTAGATATTTACCATAATTAGGGATAAAGGTCTTACCATCATTAGACATGGAATGTGACAATGGGATGGTTCAGATCTTAAAATGCCATAGGATAAAATATTCTAAGAGACTCTGCACGCATCTCATGGGGGACAGACGAGGAAAGGGCAAAGAAACTGATTTGCAAGTTCAAAAGGGATGGCAAGAGGATAATAAGCCAAGTTACAAGGAAAATTGTCATATATAAAAAGAAAGGCAACAAAACAAGACTAAAGAGCATGAGCTCCAAACGAAGGGACATGCCATTAACTATGATGGCAAAGAAGCTAATGGAAAGTTAAATACAGGGAACGAAATTGGTAAGACAGTTTACTCTATATTTTTCGAAGAACTGAAGGTAGATTTTGCTTGCTGCAAAGGGTGGATGGGCCAGGCTGTAAATTAGAATGGAATCAATGTATACTAACTGTCTATGGGTTGAATTTTTGTGGATTGCGGTCTAGCTGTCTATTGGTTGAATTTTGTGGATTGCAGTTTTCACTGCCAAGAAAAAGTAAAATAAGACCTTTACAATTTTTTTTATTGGGAGATTTTTACAAAATCTCTCAAGCATAGCAGCTCTTAGCTCACAGGACAAACAGTCCTGTGATAAGTAAGAACATCAACTATCGTGGTAACTACATCCAGGAGCAAATAGCAATTCCTGGAAGAAAATAAGAACATTGCAGCTAGGAACTCCAAATGGAAAAACAACATTGACAGAGAACTTAACCAATTGAAAGAAGAAGGTAAACAATATAGGAGGTTGACTCATGGGTCTCAGGTTCATCATAACATTGGTTTCATCCAGATTTGTTTTTACTAAAAAGGTGAGAAACACCTATGAAAATATTGAGGATAGACAAGTTCAAAAACCTTTATTTTATTCACAAAAAAATAGATATTTTTCTCATGCGCCAGAGAGACCCACAAGAAACCAAAGAAAGGCCTCTGGGACAAAACTATATAAAAATTCCCCAGTCCGTTGGACAACGAAACTACAACCAATTTCCCATCAGACCATAGATGTCATCACACCTACCAGACCACCTTCCCCTATTCTCCAGATTATCTCAGTCTTTATTGGTTATAGGCAAATGCACATTTAAAAGAGAGATTCATGCATAAAGATTATAATCTCCGACTTCAGAATGGAAAAAACTGAATATGGGTGGAATCAACTGGCTGTTTTATAATAAAACAACTTCATTTCCTCAAAAAGAATTTTAAGAAGATATTTACAATTGCCCTCACGAATGCCTACAGGCTCACTGGACGAAGGAGAAGTAATGCAAAGATAATCAATTCTCATTGTAACTACATCCAGGTGCATAACTCAAAAATAGAGAAACAATAGTTAATCAAGACCTTTTACCAATACAATCTGATGAAGAAAAAGTGAGACAAATATAGGAAGAGGTAGACTCTTGGGCCTCAGACATTCACCATACTATTGGTTTCCTCCATTTTGGTTTACTGAGATATGAAAAACACCTAATTTAGCAAACTATGAAAAGGATAGCGCACACCATAAAGTTCTGTTATATTCACAAAAACAAGAAATAAAAAACTGTGAGTGCCGAAGATGCAATTAAGAAACTAGGAACCAAACAGAGGCTTTTCCCAAAAGTTAAAAAAATAATTGCCCGTCAGATCATACATGTCCTCAGACCTCAAACCATGTTCTATATATATTTTCAAAACAACTTATGGTTCTAGGCAGATGCACATCTAAAAGATAAATTACTGCATAAATATATAATCTTTGACTTCAGAATGCAAAAACTAAAGGGAAAATGACAGATCACATCTCTCATATTATTCTGCTACATAAAAACATTCCCATCATCGTCTTCCGGAAAATTTGATTCAGAAATTCTCACCTGAAATTTGTCGAAAATTACAGGAATCATGTAGCAATGGCTGTCTTCTTCTTCCCTTTCTTGCTATCAACTGGTGTTTCCTTCCCTAGGATCATTCTTCGTAGAATATCAGCTTGCTTTGTGTTTCCCTCTTGATTGAGGCTCTTAATCAACTCCTCACAACTCTTGTGATCCTTAACTCCTCCTTTTTCCATCATCTTACACAAAATAGAATATGCGTTAAGCGTCTTCCCGGCAGATACAAGAGAATCCAGCACCTTATCATAGCTTGAAAAGTCTATGGTGCAATCTCTCTCTAAACCAAAATCTAACAGCTTTACAGCAGCAGTTGTCTTTCCTTTTTCACATAGAACAGACAAGAGACCATCAAGATCAGGTGAGAGACCACTCTGTAACAACAATTCAATTCTTCCAAGGGCCTCCTCGACATGGCCCCTGATAAGGAGGGCTTCTAAAATGGTACCAATTAAATCCATGTGTTCTTTCACTCCCTTCTCCAACATAACCTTCATCACTCGACTTGCAGTTTGAACCCTTCCATCTCCCATCAGGCTCTCCATCACTGATCTATACAACGACGACTCCGGGTTATGTCCATGTTCAAGCATATTGTCCAAAGCTGTTTTAGCATCAGCAGGCTCCCCTTTCTTCAGATAGCACTCAACAAGTGACTTGTGAGAAATACCGTCAGAAAGAACCTTTCTCCTGCCCATAATTTTCAAAAGTTCAAAGGCCGAATCAGGAGCCCCTTCTCTCGAGTGCCCACAGACAAGATTGTTAAAGGCAACAGGATCTTGAACACCAATTTTCAACAACTGTCGAAAAAGAGTTTCAGCCTTGCCTGTCTGGCCGTTATTGCATAGGTAATCGATAATTAGGTTATACGCACTAGGTTCCATAGGCAAACTACTCTGTGGCTGCAGGATGACCTCTCTCTCAATAAGCTTATCCAACAACTTGACAGCACGATCGTAGGTACCGGCCTTGCAGAAGTTCTCAATCAGGACACCATAATGCCCGGCCTCAGTGGGAGCATTCAACCTGATCATAGTTTTCAAAACATCAGCTGCAGCATCTAAATCACCCACCTCACACTGTCCAGAGATTAATCTTATAAATACATCGTTATCCTTGGGCGCAATGTACTTCTCTTCCATCTCCCTCAAAATCATTCGAGCTTCGGACATTTTCTTTGCATCACATAGACCAGGTAACAGTGTAGAATACGTAACAGCATTTGGTGTAATACCAAAATGCTTCATCTCCTCAAACAATCTCAACGCATCATCTACTCGCCCAACAGAACCATACCCTGTAATCAACGTGGTATAACTAATCACATTCGGTTCTAAATTCCTCGCCTTCATTTCCACGAAATACTTCTCCGCCTCCTCTATCTTCTTAACCCGGTTGTACCCATTAATCATAGTATTATACGTCACAACATCAGGCATAATCTCTTTACTCTTCATATCCTCAAAGAACCTAACCGCAGTCTCCACTTTAGACGACAAAAAGAACCCCCAAATCAATAAATTATATGTATGCTTAGTTGGTTCAATCCCTTCATTAACCATCTTATTAAAATACCTCTTCGCCATCATATACCTCCCACGTCGCGTGATCACATTAAACAAAGCATTGTACGAATTAACGCCCCGTTCAACGCCCAACTCCTCCATCTTCTGAAACAACTTAACACTCTCTTGAACTATCCCAGCTTTACCATAACTATCAATCATTAAAACCCAAAACTCCTCGTCCCATTCGATGCCTTTTTTTGGCATATCTAACAATATACACCTAGCATGATTCAACTTCTCAGCTCTACCTAAAATCTGAATAATTTTAAAATGGGTTTCTCTATCATGCTTAAAAAGACCAGATCTTTCAACCCACCTAAAGAATTGTAGCGCGTGTTCTGAGTTTCTTGAACTGTGTAGTACATTGTACACAAGTTCTTGATTGAAACATGGTACGAGGTTTCGGATGGAGTTTTGTAACCGTGTTGTCCACGCGCGAGATGACATCATCCTGCATATTAGATCTTCTAGCTTTTCTTCTTGTCGATGGTGATGGGGTTTTCTTGGAATTCGGGTTTGGGTATTCGGGTCATTTGGGTTAATCGATTCGGAGCTGTAATGGATACGGGTTGTGGATCTTAAAGTGGAGAGCTTGAAACGAGTTGCTGTTCTTGATGCACAAAGTGATGAAGCCATTTTTGAGTGTGTGTTTTGAGTGTTTGTGTGTGTAAAATGAAGAGAAATGGTGGAGGGGTTTAACCTCAGGTATGGAGGCGATGGTGTGCTGGGGTAGGGTTTAGTGAAACTGGTTTTTTTTGTTTTTTTTTGGGGGGGGGGGGGGGGAAGGGGGGAGGGGATACCAAAGAAAAATGAGTTCTTTTTTGTTTTTTCAGAAATAATACTCTCCTCTCCTATAGGGGTGGGCATATAGCCCGAAATACCGAATTCCGCACCGAACCGAATTAGTTCGGTATTTCAGTATCGGTATTTCGGTATTCGGTACGGAATTCGGTATGAAATTTCAGTATTTCAGAATTTCAGTTCGGAATATGGTAAGAGGGTTTCAGAATTTCAGAATTCCGAAATTCCGAACTTTTTTTTTTGGGTATGTTATGTAATTTGTATAATACTCTAAATCATCATACCAAAATCCAAATGGCCCAACGGCCCCAACCTAACCCATTTCAATAAAGATTCACTTTGACCAAATTAAAATCAAAGCTACTATTTCTTCTCCAACTCTGACCGTATTTCTTCAGACCAAAACCACTTTGACCATCACTTTGATGTAATTTGTAAGTAGGAAAGAAGAATTCTTACGACGATGAATATGATCTAATTCTACTTGTATATGTGAGTTCATTCTCATGAAACTTTATTGTGAATCAACTTTAAGAAAAAGTAACTTTACTGTCATATTTTAAAATTTTAAAGTTTCTATCTTTCCTCTTCCCTAATTAAATATTAGTAATGGTGGTAGAACTCTTAAGGCTCCAGCTTTCTCTGTTGCATATCTTCCATTAAATGATTACTTTTAAGCTTAAGATTGACTAAATTAGCCAATTTAAGAACTCCAAATTACTACCAGGATTGTCAATTAAATTAATTGTTAGACTAACATAGACGATACTAAAAGAAACTGAAATAAGAAAAATCATGGATAAACACTACAATAAAACTGTAAATATATTAACAAGTTACGATAATGGTGTTTTCTAGAATCCTAGTAGTAGAATTTATGCATAGCAGACATTGTGAATTTGTTTCGTTGATGTAGATTGCAAGTCAATTTTTATTTGGTATACTGTATACCGCACCGAATAAAACCGAACCGAAATATAAAATACCGAACTGTACTGAAGTAGTTTGGTATGGTATTTGGTATCGACCCTTTGGAAACCGTATACCGAAATACCGAACTGTATTTGATAAAACCGTTCCGAAATACTGAACGCCCACCCCTACTCTCCTATATGTCAGGATTAATTTTTGGATAAAGTGATAGTAGAAAGTGGAGAAGAATTAGCTAAAAGACCCTTCAAAGTGTTGAACAAAAACTAGAGGGGGAGGGGGGGTTACCAAAGAAAAATGAGTTCTTTTTTGTTTTTGCAGAAATAATACTCTCCTCTCCTATATGTCAGGATTAATTTTTGGATAAAGTGATACTAAAAAGTGGGGAAGAATTAGCTAAAAGACCCTTCAAAGTGTTGAACAAGAGTTAGATTAGAATTTTTAGAAATTTGTGGGTGCAAAACATTAAATCTTTTGGGTGTAAAATATAAAAAATTATTGTGAACTCATTTGAATTAAAAGAAACTACCGGGTAATTTAAAACATAACGGATGCTTAATCTACTCAACTAGGTCGATCGTAAACAGTCAAAGAACTATTCCCATTTTTTCTCTCAACCTCCCCTATTTTTCTCTCTGAAAACCGTATGCACGATCTCACAACCTCTGTGAGTGTCCAGTTTGAGTTATTTAAAGCATCGTTGTGGGTTCATTGCACATTGTCGAGCAAGAGCGGAACAGGTATGCAACTCGATTTCGTTAAGATTTTTAGTTGAAATTTAACTATTTTGTTAGATTAATGGCTATGGTGCATCTTTACATTGAGCTTTGGGGTGGTGGGTTTGGTTATTTTACAGTTTTATACGCGAGAGCCGATTTAAGATTTTTTTTTTTTTTTTTTTAGCAAAATCCACTAAGCTTAGAGCTTAGTGGCTATTTTTATTAATAATATCAAACAAAAACAATAAATGAGGTCTTTACAATCTCGAAATAAATACGAACTAGCTAAGACTAAAACTAATGAACGCCTAAGTGGTGGTAAGATAGCATCTTATCCAAACGTCGCATCCACTTCATTGGGTTGAGCATTATAAAATGCTAATACCACCAATCGAAATGAAATTAACACCTTGATATAATACTTTACAAGGTTTACCTCACTACTTAGGCCAAATACATCTAATAATCTAATTAGTAGCTAATTAATGAGCTACTAATATAATGTTATATGTTAATGCGAGTAGACACATAAGACCAATATTCTAACTTGCTTCCGTGAAGTCCAAGCACGAACCAACCAATTTCAACCCACGAAAACACCCCGAGCAACGAACAAACGAAGGCAGAAAATTTGCCTTGCGCTTTTGGGGGCGCGGCGCGAGCCCCAACGCGCCCAAAATTTTGCCCGTCATGCATTCGTAAACGCGGCGCGGGCCTAAAGCGTGCAGCATTTTGAACATTCTGTGAAGGCCGGCGCGGCAGGGGGCGCGGCGCGCCGGCCAAAGCGCCTGGAATTTCTGCCTTAGTCGTTTTTCGTGTCTCCAAAGCGTGAACTGATTCCAAAGCCAAGCAGCAGCTGTTCCAATTCTCACATAGCTGAAATTGATACTAACCATAGCTTGGGAGTGTACCAATAGTATCTTGAAACCATCATCCAAGTGAGTGAATCGTCCATTCCAAAGCCGTGCATAGATCCATTCCAAACACCATGAACATTAACTATGAAAGCACCTACAAAAAAGAACACAAAGTTAGTAAAAAAATCCTCCATGCTCTCCTCCCTAAGGATTCGAGCATGAAGGAGAGTTCCACCCCCCCCCCCCCCCCCCCCCGTGTGTCTAAACACTCCTCCTCGGCTTAGTGCGGATATACGGCTCATTGCACTTGTCCCCATTTACCAACCTCCTACCCACACTATCCAAGTCATGAAACGAATTAACAATGACATCTCCTTGATCTAACGCCAAATTCACCAAATAATCCGCCACTTTGTTCCCCTCTCTAAAAACATGCACCACCTCTACTTCCATTCCCTCCATCAAGCTCCAAATTCTTCAATTTCTTGAACAATTTGCCAAGGCACCTCCCAAACCTTAGTCACCACATTTTTTAGCAACAATGAGTCTGTCTCAGCAATAACATGTGCATAAGGAATAGAAGCCACATACCTCAAGGCCATAAGAATTGCCAATGCCTCCGCTTGAATATTTGTGGTCATGAAATCCTCCATCTCCTTAGCACAAGCATGCAAGAAATCTCCCCTCTCATCTCGAACACAAAAAGCCCACGAACTAGGTCCCGGGTTACCTCTAGACGCACCATCCGTATTACATTTGATCCACACCACCTGAGGCGGACTCCAAACAACCTTTGTCATCACTAAAGCAGGCGTATGATCTCTCAACACCGGAAGCAAGTCCTCCCACCTACCTGGCGCATGCCGAAAGTTCCTCCTGCGAACTCTCAACAACATAATGATATGCTGCATAACGAGATACACCACCCTGCGAGCCGAAGTCGACCCACCATGCCTCATAACATTCCTCCACTTCAACAATTCCCATACAATAAAGATGGGAATAGCATGGTAGATCAACCTCAGGACCGGGCCAACAGGAGCATCCCACCACAGATTAATCACTTGTGTCAAGTGCAGCCCATCAAAATTAAGACCTGCAGCGCCTCCAAAATATTTCCATACATACCTCGCTACAGGTGCAGTAAGAAAAACGTGAGAGACAGTCTCCACGTCAGGGTCCACACAGCAATGACACCTAGAGGGGAACTGAATTCCCCACCTCTTTAGCATATCATCCGGTGGCAACTTAAACTTCCACAGCCTCCATAATAAAAATGACATTTTAGAAGGAATACCTTTGATCCAAATGTGCTTGTAAAGGTCACTCTGCTTCTTCTTCTGCCTCACCAAGTGATAAGCTGAACGAACTGAGAAGGTACCCCGAGACTCCAGCTTCCAATATGGCCTATCCCGCTGCTCAGGACACATAGGAGGCTTAATATTCTGAATCACATGCTCTGCAAGGTCGTCAGGTAACAGCTCCCTAAGGCGCTGCTCAAGCCATTCTCCACCCTCAGCTACTTCATAGACGCACACTACAGTCTCATCACATTCAAAATCAAGCGGAACTGCATGGTACAAAGGACCAAGACCAGTCCAGTTATCAAGCCAGAAGTAAGCATTGGCCTTCTTCAGCTGCCATACTATCTCATGATCCATCACGGATCTGCTCTGCAGCATTTTCTTCCAAGTATAAGTCCCCTCCTTCCATGGAACCACCAAAGAATGATGCTTTTTCAAATACTTGTTGCTCATATAAGTCCTCCATAAAGAATCCTTGGTGTGAAAATTCCACCACAGCTTTGCAAAAAGCGCCTTGGAGACATCATACAAGCTCCTAAAACCAACACCACCTTCATTCAACGGGTGGCACAGAGTCTTCCACGAAGCCCAATGCCTGCTGTCCTGACCCACAGAGTTACTCCAAAAGAACTTGGCAAACATCCTGTGAAGATGAGCCACCACCCCAGCAGGGAGATCACAGGTAGATAACAAGTGAATGGGCATACTCTGAAGCACTGAAGAAATCAGAGTCGCCTGTCCACCTATAGAAAGCAGCTTACCAGTCCAGGAGTCCAGCTTTTTCTGCACCTTTTCCACCAACTCGTTGTAGTGACAGTTCTTCCTCCTAGCATAATAAATAGGAACTCCAAGATACTTGAAAGGGAAATCCCCCCTCGGTATCTCTGTCACATCAAGCACCCTGTCAACTAACAAGTGTGGAACCTTACCATGCAAGTACACATTACTCTTCTCCTTATTGATTTTCTGTCCGCTGGCCAGCTCATAACTAGACAAAGTGTCCATCACCATCTTCAACGAGTCCTCATCAGCTGACGAAAAAATAATCATATCATCTGCATAGGCCAAGTGATTGAGGTGCGGACTCCAGATAGGCATCCCATACTGCACAAAATTATCATCCCTGTGCAGCGCATTCAGAGCTCTGCAAAGGCACTCTGCAGCAAGCAAAAACAAAGTGGGAGATAAAGGATCACCCTGCTTCACCCCTCTGGAAGACTGGAAAAACCCATAGGGCTGACCATTTACAAGGACAGAGTACCAGTTGTTGCACAAAATCCTGTAAATCATCCCAACAAATGTTTCACCAAATCCCATCTTCTTCAGAGCCTTTATCAGGAACATCCAAGAAACTCTGTCATACACCTTAGCCATGTCAAGCTTAATTACCACATTCGCAGGCTTGCCCCTAACAGCAATATCGTGCACAATTTCCTGCACCAGTAATATATTCTCAAATATGCTCCTCCCTTTCACAAAGCCAGACTGCTGGGGCGAAATGATCCCATGCAATAGGACGGACAGCCTATCATGAATCACCCTGGAGAACACCTTGTTGCTGAAGTTGCTCAAACTAATCGGCCTCATATATGAAAAAGTAGTGAAATCTCTCCTTTTAGGCAATAAAACCAGATTAGTAGCAATAATATACCTCGACATAAAGTGACCCCGAAAGAATGCCTGCACCATTCTCACCACATCAGGACCTATGATGTCCCAACACGACTGATAAAAAGCACCCATAAAACCATCCGGGCCCCCTGCAGATTCAGCATTCAAACCAAAAACAGCCTTCTTCACCTCCTGTTCGTCTGGGTCAGCAATAAGAGCAGCATCCTGGTCCTGTGTAATAAGTCTAGGCAAGTGATCAAGAATAGAAAAATCATCTGGCGCCGTATCACAAGTAAACTGAGCCTGAAAAAATCTAATTGCCTCCTGGGCAATTTCTACATCACTTTCCAGCAAAGTACCAGCAGCATCTTCAATCCTCCTAATCTGCAACACCTTCATTTTCCCATTTACATGAGCATGGAAAAATTTGGTGTTCCTGTCCCCATCCTTGAACCACTCCATCCCAGCTTTCTGCTTCCAAAATTGCTCCTCTATCACATAGAATCTGATCAACTCAGCATTAACCCGCTGCAATCTCTCCCTGTTGTACCCAGTTGGGTGCTCCTCGAACTCCTGTTCATAGACCCGGACCACCTCCTCCAAAGTAGCAATCTGCCTAAAAATGTTGCCATAAGTCTCCCTGCTCCATACAGAAAGTGCCTTTTTCAACTTTTTCAACTTGCAGTTAAAGTTGTAAAAAGGATCAGAATCAAAATTTTCAGCCCAATTATGTCTGACAACATCCAGGAAGGTCTCATGCTGCACCCAAAAATTTAGAAACCTGAACGGCTTCTTCATATTTGGAGCGCCCATGTTCGGCAACAGCAACAACGGAGCATGGTCAGACCCCTGCCTAATCAAGTGCTCTACCGCAAACTGAGGAAATAAATCCTGAAAAGCCTGATTCACAAGACACCTGTCAAGCCTTTTAAAAATACAAGCATCATCCGATCTACCATTCCACCAGGTGTACATGCTGCCCTTGAATCCCATGTCAGACAGCTGACAAGTATTGATGCAGTGCACAAAATCTTCCACCTCCGGGTAATAAATTGGCAGGCCCCCAAAATTTTCAAGCTCATCAATTATGACATTGAAATCACCCCCAACAAGCCAAGGTAATGTCATGTCACTACCTTGATAATACAGCATATCCCACAGTTCCACCCGGCTAAAATGATCAGTGCTAGCATACGCCAATGACACCACAAATTCCAGCAACCCATCCAAGTGTGTCAGTTTCAAAGACAGCATTTGTGATGTATCATACACCACTTCCACATGAAATTCAGCATCTACAAATACCCATATTTTACCATTAAAACTATGCCAAGAAGAACCCATACCTAGCCGTAGTCGATATTTGTCAATATGCCTGAAGTGCTGGAACGGTTCCATTAACACAATGAATGAGAAGTGCTTCTGCCTGTGCATTGTCACCACCCTATCAAAGGCCTGCCGAGTATTGACAGACCTTATATTCCATATAAGTGATGTATTCATTGACGACCAGAGGCTTTCGACCCCGCTCTCCTAGTTGACACCCCACCCGGCGGTGGGATGCTTTTCTGACGCCTTCCCCGAACCTGCTTTGCTTTCTTAGTCTGCTGAGCTACCTGCTTAGGAGATAAATCACCCTTCCCAGCAGCATTAACATAATTTTGAGCCGTAGACTCAGTGTCTAGCTCATCATCCTCACCAATATCCACCTGCTTTTCAGCAGGCTTATCAAACAAATGCGCCAAAGGTGATGCAGGCTCAAAGTTTTTTGCAACCAGCTGTGCATTCCTGCGTTTGGCACTGTCATAGGCTGCTTTCAACTCCTCCAACTCCATCTCAGTAGCTAGCCTCCCTTCTGACAACACCGGACTAGCACTAACCACATCCAGTAACTTGCCAGGTTCTCCCTGCGCCTTTACAGGACTACCCTGTGAAATTTCAGCAATAGCATTTTTCGGACTTGGAACATATGCTGCATTGTCAAATTTATCATCCTTGACACTGCTATCCCTTGACATAGCACCCTCTAGCCCTATGTAATCATCAATCGGGTCCTCTTCATAATTTTCAGGAACATCAGCATCAGTTTCACTATCCTCCCCGTAATCTACCAGGTCGTCATCATCATCTGAATCACCTATCTCCAGGTCATCACCATCAATCTCAACATCTTCAGTGATCTTGATTGCCAGAGAATTAGATGGAACTTCCTGCTGGGAAGTATTTTCAAGCACAGGAACAGCAGAAACAGGCTTAACTGCAGCAACAGGACCTCCCTGTGGAGCTATTACACCAGCTAATTCACCCTGATTTTGCTGCTGAAGCTGAGGATTAGCCAGCTGTTTCCCATCATTTCCTCCTGTTTCCTTAGTAGATTTAGGCAAAGGAATATTACCTTTCCCAGCTAGTTTCTGAGCTGCAGGACCATTCTTTGCTGCATTTTTCTGAACACCCTGCCCTGCTGAATTTTTTTGAACATTGCTTGCCTGACCATCATCTGTTGCCTGAACTATAGCCTTGTTGCCCAAATTTCCAACTTCCTGACTCTCCTCCTCCTGCAATGCTGCAAATTTATTAGTCCCTGCCTGGACCAAAGCCAATTTGTCACCAGCTTTCGCACCAACTTTTGTATTTTTTTCATTGACATTCTTAGCTTTCTTTTTTGCTGCTTCCTTCCACTCACCTGCATTGTTCACATTACCAACAGTCTTACCACTAGTCAGAATACGCAGAGGAGGTGCTGGAACCACTGCATTAGCCTTTGACACATTTGAATCCCGAACCTCATTATCATTACGAGTCTCCCAGAGCTCCGGGTGAATTACCTTACAATTATTTTCATCATGACCCTGCAACCTACAAATTTTGCAATACAGTGGCAGGTGATCATACATAATATCAACCCAAGTAGAGGTTATCTCACCAGTGTCATCATCCTCTTCATTAATCAAAATACGGGAAGGGTGTTTTGCTAACAAATCCAATTCAACCTTGACCCTGGCACAACTTGGTCTAGTTTTATTCAAAATTGCAGTGTCAACTTTCAAAGGTGTTCCCACTGTTGAAGCAATAGAAAAAATAAACTCCGTTGCAAAAAAGTTTGGAGGTAAATTTGGAAAGCTAATCCATGCAAGAGCCATTGAAGTCTCAATATCAGGCTTCCAATGTCTAGTCCACTTCAAAGATCTCATAGGAAACGATCTACCTCTAAACTTAATCCAGTAAGCAGGTGTTGACAAAAAATTAACATAGTCCTCCATAGAACTCAGTCTAATCAAAACATACCTGCTGTCCAAGTAACCAATATTGCATTCACTCTTGATTCCACATTGGCCCGGGATGATTTTACGTAAATTTTCCAAATCAGGCCTACCATATGAAAATTTTCCAATAACTGCAAATTGTAACTGCTCCTTTGTAAGAGATTGCTTCACCTAAGATGTTTTTCAATTTAATTGAGCTACTCCTTGAGCATAAACAACCGTACGAAATAGTCTTTGATCAATTTGTTGTTTTTGAACCTGGGGTTTCAAAATATGGGACCATGAAGGGGGTTGATTGTTATTATTTTGGGGTGTTTGCGTAGTGGGTGGGGTGGGATTGGGTTGAACAACCCCTGGGGAGGGGGGGCTGCCCAACCGGTTGCGCAGTCATGGCCGGAGTTGCAAGGGTGGTGCGCCGATTTCTCCACCAAATCGCCCAAAATCGCCTATGGGGGGGGGGGGGAGAGAGAACGGTTTTTTTTTTTGGGTTTGGGTTTAGGGTTTTTTTTTCGATTTAGGATTTAGGGTTTATTTTTGGGGGTTTTTTGTTTACCTTTCATAATTATAATGTGATTTGTGGGTAATTCCTGTGTAGGTGTATAAATAACTAGGATAAAGCACACCGTTCCAAAGAATAAAGGTCCATGAACTTTGGCCCAGCGTAGAATGGATGAGGAAGGAAAGAAGAGAGATCAGGAAAAAAATATACATACACGTCGGTGGTCCCTGCGTAAATCAGCGCAAGAGGCTTGGGTGTCTGCGAACGTTCCCAAATAATTTGTCGAAAAGAAAAGAAAAAGGGTAGAGAAACATATGGATAGTGCTGAGACAACCACATATAAAGATGTTGGTGGAGGAGAAACTGAAGTGGGTGACAATTCGAGTTCGTGGGTTCAAAATGAGCATCTGCTGGTACGTTTGATCAAATTGATGCCTTTGGAGATGAGTCTGAGGCTGATGTTGGTGTTGGTGGTGGTTCTGCTGAAAAAAAATAAAAAGGAAAGACTGTTGTTGATATTGATAATGATGATGATGATGATGAGTCTGGGGAGGTAGGCACGAAGAGTGCAAGACAAGAGAGAAGAGAAGATGAAGAGGATGAGGAAAATGCTTGTGCACATGCACAGGAAGGGGATGATGGAGTTGATGAAGGGGTTGATGAGGATGATTCTGGTGCTGAGAACAAAAAGAAAAAGGAAGAACTGAACAGAGAGGATGAAGAGGATGTGCATCCTCTTCATAGGTTGAGTATACCAAAGAAGATCATTGACATAGATGTGAGCAGCTTCAGGTTCAAAACCTGTATGTCATCATTTGAATCTTTTAGTGCAAAGATCTCTGTGAGATCTTCAATTAACAAGTTTTATGACTTTAAGAAAAAGTTTACAGGATTGGGGATTGAGAAGATGTTTAAGAACTCGATTTTTGGTGATTTCTTAAGCATTTCTTAGAATTGGACCTTTAATGGTCAGTTGGTGCATTTCTGTGCTTTTAAGGACTATAAGGCAGTTCAACAAAAGGCATGAAATGTGGTTCTTGCTGGATGGGAAGCCAGTTTGTTTTGGCTTGAGGGAGTTTTATCTGATAACTGGCTTGAATTGTTGTCAAGAGCCAGATAAGAAAGTGAAGGTCAAGTACTTGACAAGGGGTGAAGGTTTTTGGGAGAAGGTGTGTGGAGGTGGGGATGTGAGGGCTGAAAATCTGCTGTATTTAATGGAACAGCCAGAATTCCCAAAGGAAGAGAAGCTGAAGCTGGCTTTGTTGTGGTTCCTACATACAATATCAATGGCCAAGGACAAAACCAAGAATAGGGAGAAATTATGGATTCAGTGTGTGGATGACCTGGAGTTCTTCAGCAAGTACCTTTGGGGTAGGTTGTGCTATGACCTGACAGTTGAATACCCCTACAATAAAGTTGATTTAGCAAAATCCTATCGACAGTATGTAGAGGAAAAAAATTGTTATATTATTATCCAGTTTTCTTAAGTATAATTATGTTAAAACTTATGTATTATGACTGTGGCATTCATGACAGACATGGATATATGAGACAGTCCCCTTAGTTGGCTGTACAGCTGGCAAGTCTGAACAGTCTCCCCTGTCAATCCCAAGGATCTTGAGATGGCACTGAACAAGAAAATATGTTGGAGATATTCATGTAGGCCAGCAAGGAGCTACATAGGTATATGTGTCAATTTCATTTCATTAATTATTTTATAATTTAATGATGATGTTTGGTTATATAATTCTTTTAATGCATGTAAAATGGTAGGTTTTGCATCATTTCTTGATCCCAACTGTGCAAGAGTTGAGTGTTGCAAAATATTTGTGGCTTCTCATATTGATGAGGTCAAGGATGTTGCACTGGACAAGCTAAGGGCTCAGGTGGAGGGGTCACAGGCATAAGGTACATTGTGGAGGAGTATGATGATGGGGAAGCAATGGAAAACCAAAAAGATGGTGGTGATGGTGGTAGGAGGGGAACTTGCAGGCACTGTAGCAATGTGGAAGGTGTGCTAGAAAGTATACTGGTAATGAATGAAGACATTTTGAAGTTGATGAAAGAGGAAAAGGAGAAGAGGGAAAGGAAAACCAAGTAGAGGATGTTGATGAAGAGGAAGCTGTTCAAGCTGAGGAAGATTGTGAAGAAAAAAAAAGAAAGGTATGTACCTCAATTACTCATATTCTGATTTATTTTATGTGTATCTAAGTATTTCTATTTACTTGTAGTGCATGTTGAAGTGGAAGAGGAAGAGAAGAATGAAGAGAAGAATGATGAAGAGTTTAGAGAAAGATATGCTGCAATCGAAGAAGAAGAAGAAGAAGAAGAAGAAGAAGAAGAAGAAGAAGAAGAGAAAAATGATGCTCAAGTTGATGGAGCAGATGAAGAGATGACTGGAGAGGTGAATGAGAAAGATGCTGCAGTTGAGGAAGAAGCAAAAAATGAAGCTCCTGTTAATGGAGAAGATGCAGAGATGCAAGAAAGGGTTGCTGATGAAGCTCCAATTGATGGAGAAGTTGCAGAGATAAGGTGGGGATAATATAGCAGAGAGTGAAGAGATTGTAAAGAATGTGATTGTTGAAGAGAATCGAGAGACAGAAGTAGCAGTGCCGATGGATGAAGCTGATGCAGCAGCAGTGCAGGTGGATGAAGCTGATGTGTTTGTGAATCAAGTAGTTGTGAGTCTGAATGATCAATTAGCTTCAGAGGATAGTGGAGCAGATAATATTTGACAGTATTAATGCTTGGTTTTGTATAAAGTCACAGTTGAATTGGTTGTTGTTTTGTTTATTGGTGACAGTAGTTGACAGTTGAATTAGTTGACAGTTAACTTAGAACCTCATAAAATTTTGATATTATGGTTAGCCATGGACAAGTCTATGGTGGCTAACCTTGTTTTTGGTTAGTTTATGGATATTAAGTATTGGTTTATTAATGCAACTTGTTAGGAATTCAAACACGTAGTTCATTGTTCAATGTTTCAACTTTCGTTTGCAACTGATAACATGTTTGTACTTATGTGCTTGCAACTTAAACAACATCGAAGCCTTTTTAACATGAATAGCCATACGAACACAACAATTACAACATACAAATTTACACATCTCCGGTTAGATTACAAAATTTACACTATGTCAAAATATTACACATCTCCGGTTAGATTACAAAATTTACACAGTGTCAAAATATTACATACATGTACAACCGGGATGTCTAAAACACTAATATTTACATAATAAAACTAAGAGACCCATTTAATAAAGGAGCATATTACAGAATAAGCAACCAGTAACTTAATCAACTTCTTCAGTCGATCCCTCTTCATTTCAGCTTCTTCCCTCTTCATTTCAGCTTCTCCTAGCATGATTTTCAGAAAAATCGTTTGCTCTTCACACTTACTCAACAGTTCTCTCACTAGAGCACGATTTTCTTCAGTTTCTTTTAGCTTTCTAACTAAGCTTCCAATCACCCTTGATGCTGCTTCAGGTAATGGTGCATCAAACCACCTAAAATAGTCACACCCGCCACTTTGCTGTATTGTTTAACAAAACCCAAGAAAAAATCAGTACAGTAACAATTAAAGCGAAAACAAACACAGAACTATAATGTATAAATAACATACTTTTGGAGTTTTACAACTCCAGAATCTACGGTCAGGGTTTGAAACAGTACAATAGGTCTTCAATCTCGTATATTAGCTAAAAAGATAGACATGGGGTTCGTCTGGTACGTTTGAGCTCGTTGAACCTTGACTCATGATGTTATTAGACTTGTGAATTTATGTGAGTGGAAGAGAAGATTTTGAAGGATTGAAGAAGATGTCTGTTTATATTTTAGGGGTTGGGTTTGATTTGTAAAATAGAACTTTTAATTGTGGGTTTTGAGAAAATATCAGCTTTTTATATTTGGGGGTTGTGTTAAAATTTTCAATTTTTTTTAAGGGAGGCGGGAAATTGGGGTGGGATGCCGTTTAAATTTTTCACTTTTGGTCTAAGCCACGTGCCCTGGAGCATGACATGTTAAGTGTTTGGGGTTTGGGATTTGGGATTAGGGTTTAGGGTTAGGGTTAGCGATAATCGACGAATTGTAGTAGATAATCAACCTTGTCTCTTGAAAATTAACATATGAATTTTTTCTCAAATCCAAAATAGGTAATATTATAATTATTCATTGTAAAGTGTATAAATGATGTTATAATGGATTGCATTGACTTAATACATACTTATACTTAAGTTATGTAGTATTTATTCCATCATTCATGGTGTAACAAGACATATGAGTCGTAATACTTTGGCATTGCTTAACAAGAATTGACGTAATAGGCTTATGTATAGATGAGTATTATCCTTGTAGGCATCAATGGATTGTTATAATGTATTAAAGTGAGAAATAATATTATATGGATACATTATACCAACATTTGGGGTGTATCAAGATATATGAGTCGTAACACTAAGGCATTGCTTAACAAGAATAGACATAGTAGGCTTATATATACATGAGCTTTACCCTTTTAAGCATCAATATGTTGTTTAAATGTATCAATGGGAGCTATAATACTCAAATGGGTACAATATACCAACATTTGAGATGTAACAACACACAGTAGTCATGGTTTTTTAATTTTATGTGAAATTATACTAAGCCACGTGCCCTGGAGCATGACATGTTAAGTGTTTGGGGTTTGGGATTTGGGATTAGGGTTTAGGGTTAGGGTTAGCGATAATCGACGAATTGTAGTAGATAATCAACCTTGTCTCTTGAAAATTAACATATGAATTTTTTCTCAAATCCAAAATAGGTAATATTATAATTATTCATTGTAAAGTGTATAAATGATGTTATAATGGATTGCATTGACTTAATACATACTTATACTTAAGTTATGTAGTATTTATTCCATCATTCATGGTGTAACAAGACATATGAGTCGTAATACTTTGGCATTGCTTAACAAGAATTGACGTAATAGGCTTATGTATAGATGAGTAATATCCTTGTAGGCATCAATGGATTGTTATAATGTATTAAAGTGAGAAATAATATTATATGGATACATTATACCAACATTTGGGGTGTATCAAGATATATGAGTCGTAACACTAAGGCATTGCTTAACAAGAATAGACATAGTAGGCTTATATATACATGAGCTTTACCCTTTTAAGCATCAATATGTTGTTTAAATGTATCAATGGGAGCTATAATACTCAAATGGGTACAATATACCAACATTTGAGATGTAACAACACACATTAGTCATGGTTTTTTAATTTTATGTGAAATTATACTAGGTCGATAATCAACTTTTTTGTGGTTGAGTTGGTTAATAGTCGATTGTCGATCCTGCACCTTTGTTTAGACAAATTGTTTGTCATATTTATATTCGTTCATCGACTGCTCTGTTAGTTGATAGTCGATTAAGGACCTTTGTGCAGTCAACTCTTGTCTTTTTTTGGACCTTATTTGGGATCCGTTATATTAGTTTATAACTGATTTAATGTGAAATTGAGCAAGGTTGATAATCAACGTCTCTATTGATTGATTTGGTTAATAGTCGATTACCTTTGTCCAGTCAATTCCTGACTTTTCTGATATGTTTCCTTTTTTCAGATAATTCTCCCCTTACTTAAATATTTTACTTATTACTTAATATTTATTTTATTTACCTTTTTTAGTAAAATTCACTTTTCTTATTATTTAAATATTATGGTTATTTATTGTTTTACTTTTATCTTTTTCTATTTATTTTATTTTCGTATTACTTAAATACTTTTGTTTTTGCTCCCTTTCTAATTGTTTCTATTTTGCGAACCTATCTATCGATTCATCTACTTGGTGTTGGTTGATTATACACCAAAATGAAGTTTGGACAGTTCATCAAGAATATGAAAATAATGGGGGAGCGGAAAATTGAATAAGAAATTAAAGGAACAACCAAATATAATAACAATAATGCCCGGGGGGGTTTTTCATTAAAAATATTTTTTTCTAAAAAAAGAGTAATCATAATGAAAGCTCTTCTTTTTTACATTTTAATTTTTTTTTTAAAAACTAATTATTATGAGGGGAGGGGGAGGAGTGATGTAGTTGTCCAGATCCTCCCGTACCGGTTCCATGAGCACCCTCAATATCCTGGCCATATGGCTGATGTTTATCTCCTGCCTCCTACGATCATCAGCCAGGGGGGCGGATAAGCCTATCTATGTAAGCACGAATCAGCAGCACCTCTAGGTCATTGTTCCTGAGAATAAGAATTCCTCCATTGCCATTGTTGTTATTGGTGTTTCTGGGGGCACTTCCACTTGCAGCGCCTGGAGCTCTTGCCATTTTAATTTGAGAGTGATTCTTGAGTTTTGTTATGGATTCATGGATCTGAATGTCTCTATTTATAGGCTCCAAATGATTCCAATCAATGCAACCTTTAGTGTTCCCAGAAAAAGGTCTCATCGTTTTTCAATGGCAATTATGAACAACCACTTCGTTTAACCCAATTCCGGTTGCTTTCAGTGACGGGGCGCACATCTGTATTAAATGCATAAAGTAACTTTATCAACTGCATTGTGTCAATTAATCTACGTTATTTTTTTGCCATAATCAACTCATATAATGTCTATTAGTCAAAAATATAAATATTCAATTGATTGTAAATATGTCCAACATTTGGTGAAATAAATAATGTCATTTTTATTAAAAAAAATACTTAAAATAGAAATAAAATACATTAATGAAATTATTACAATCAGTTCAAATTGTTCCAACGAATATCACAGTACCAAATTAGGACAAACACATCTAACAGTACTATAATACACCAGATTGTTACAACTTAAGCTAATACACCTAATCAGAATTGCAAGGTTGATTATCAATCTCGTAACAAAGCAAGGCCGGTTGTCCTCCTATGACCACTTCTCTTGCAGTTTGAACATCTATTTTGCCTCTTCCTTGAGAAAAATATTTCACCAACTGAGGGAAAACAAATTAATTCTCCTTCTACCATTTTTGGGATCGACCATCGACGGAAGAATTCTTCTATGAACTATCTTTGGAGGAACCATCCACTCTTGCTCTGGTGGCATTGGATAAACATTTTCTTCATACGCACACATGTAAGTCTGAAGCCTATAAAATGGACAAGTGTAATGGTATGCGCTAGCACCATATTTATCTCCTTACAATATTCTTAACACTGCAAATGCATGCTTGCATGGTATCTTGTCCAGGTCAAACTCCCGGCATATACACGTTCTGAAATGAAGATTGACAGTGTGGGATAGGACATCTCCAACCACATTGTACTTTAGCACTTCCACGTTCCCGCCTGCATGATAAGCAATCAATTTGTTGCCTTCAAGCATATTCTGATTCAATTTTGTTCCAGGACTAGGCACAAAAATGGTGTTTTGTTTCTTCATATCCTCCCGCCTCTCATTGAACTTGTCAGTAAACCTTCGAGTAATAGCATTGTACAGTCCCAAGATGGGGTATTCTCTCTCGTCCTTGAACATTGCGTTGAGGGACTCGGAAAGGTTTGTGGTCATTACATCGTACCTGTTTCCTGGAAAGAATGCTCTCGTCCACCTATGAAAGCCCACTTCATCCTTAAGACAAGCAGTTGCAACAGGGCATTTTGACGCGAGCTGGTTAAAAGCATCGTTGAACACTTCAACACGGTACGCCTTCGCAGCGGTATAATAATCCTTCAAAAATGATCCACACTTGAACCTTGTGCGCAAGTTCTCAGCAAGGTGCTTGGTGCAACAACCATGATGGGCTAAGGTGTACACCATTTTAATCCCATTTGCTATGGCCTTGGCGCGATCAGAAATTATGCACAGATCCGGTGTATTGGGGACTACGTGAGCCAGCTGTTCAAAGAAGAATTGTCATGAGTTATCGCACTTCTTGTCTACCACACAGAAAGCCAATGGATAAATATAGTTCTCCGTGTCTTGCGCGACATCCGTCAACAAAACACCGCCATAGGTGGACGATAAATGTGTCCTATCGACTGATATCACCTTTCTCATATATGTAAACCCTTTAATCCAAGCTCCGTAAGCTACAAAAAATATACTTGAACCTCCCCTGTTCATCAACCCTCAACCCAGTCTTGCTGCCAGGATTTAGACTTTCCAACACAAAACTATACGCATCTAAAACTGCGTAACTATGCTCCGGACTGCCCCTGACTAAAGCCTTTGCAATTTCTCTTCCTTTCCAGCACTTCCAATAACTTACCTTGCTATTCAGTTGTTGATCCAAAGCACTCTTGATATCTTTTATCGTCAACCCTTTGCCTTTAATAAACCTATTCTTGAAATATTCTACGATGACATCCGCTGAAGCATGTGGATGATGGCTTGGTAGATGTTGCACTCCACATGTGTGCTCTTTAATGTATTTGGTGATCACAAACCTGTTGGAATTAACATACTTCATGGCGTGCACCATACACCTGCAACGCGCTTCTACACACGCCACGACATATAGGGATTTAGTACTCTTTTTGTTTTGAATGTGAATGGCTTCTTTATTGAACCCATCTTCAAAGCCACAACCAGGTTCTTCTTGGTATCGAAGGTTTCCCCAGTTTGAAAACCTGTGCAATCATCAACCCCATCCAAGTTGCTGCCTTGAGTGGGAGCAGATTCACCAACACAGTTGCTCCCATTTACAACGGGATCTCCAACCTCTGGATCTTCAATAGCATTTTCTTCTTCACTATCCATATCACCAGCAGTATCACCAACTCCAACATCACTGCTATAATCACTTGTACTCTCATTGAATAATGGTGGTCGTGATGGTCTTGCAGAAGCAGCAGCAACATTAGTGGTAGCATTTGAACCTGCTTCAGAGCTCTCGACAACAAATATCTCATGCCTACTACCATTATTTCCAACATCGAGCTTATAGACATGAAAATCATTATCATTCCTTATAAAAGAAGGAGCTACCTTATCCCTTGTAGGAGCAGCACTAAAAACATAACTAATTGACACCTCGCTGTGATGACACGTTAAATTACCGCGATTGATTAATTGGTCAATTAATTGATCGTAGGTACAATCCAAACTTAATGCAATATGTACTGTTATCTTTGTCTTAGGTTGCCAATTCCAACATTTTGGAGTTTCAACCCATTTACCCAAAAAGTCAGCACCTACTACTATGAAACCCCCCATCTACTTCAATAAAGTCTATGATCAACCAAATGTGGTCGATGGTCGATGAAATAATACAGTAGTTCTGCAATAATGGCGAACAAATAAAAAAGAGCTTGAACTTCTTACCAGCAAAAGAAATCAAAGGATGTATGTGTAATGACGAATGCCCAGTCCAATTTACCTCAGATGTCAATCCACATTACACGCATTGAGATATTACAGCCTCAAAAATAAATTTCCAGAAAAATGGGATCCAAACGAGAAAACAGTTAAAAATCGAGACGAGGCAGTACTTGATGAGTGAAATGGAGCAAAAATCGAAGCTCAAGCTGCCATTGAAGGCACGAGTCATTTTGGGCGGGAAAGCTTTGAGGGAAGTAGAAGGTAAATGGAGCCCCTAGAGGTTTTGGTGGGAAGGATTTAATTATTTTTTCTGTTTTAGGAAAATAATAATAGTTTATATAGTAGACCAAAGTATATTTTTTAGAACTTGGGGGCTGGGGGTTTAAGCATTAAGAACTTGGTAAAGTGGACTAAAGTTAAACGGTCATTAAGGAATTAAATGTTATACACCCAATTATTAAGAGTTGAGGGTTATTCCCTAGTTTTTCTTCATATCACGGGCCTTTTAGCCAAAGCATCCTGGAAAGTGGAAATGAACAACAAACTTGAAGTGAAGTGTGTGGGTGGTAAGGCTGTCTAATGGTCTGGTTTCAACAAGATTAAAATCGGACTAGTAACCAGATAAGTCCGAGCAGGCCTCTTATGATCGAACCAAATTGGCGCCTATTGTATTCGAGCTCTGAATCGAACCGACTTTCAAATCGGTAGGATCGACACCCCTAAGGGCCCGACTAAAGTCATACAGAACTGGTACAGGTAGCAGAAAATATTTAAAAATAAATTAATTTTCCATCCAAATTGTTTTTTGGCTAAATAATCGTTGGCCAACAGTCATTTTGGTTCCCCTCCCCCACCCCCAACACCACATATCCCCCCTCCCCAAATTATTTTTACATATAAATACCTTATTATATCATCATTTTTTCATACTAATTTTAAGTTCTCTCTAATTCTCTTTACCTCTCTCTAATATTGGTATCTATTTGGCTACTTGCTATCAATTTTAACTGTTAAATTATATATTGATTGGAGTGGAGTAGGAAACTAGCTGGATCAAATTTCAACTTTCATCTTAATTTTACGGTTCTATTTGATAAACTCGTTTAAACTCTCTTTCAATTCTTGAATATTAATTCTAACATATAGTATTTTTTGCTTGCTTAAATCATAATATCTGGATATATTAGAGAAACTATTGGATGTGGTCATCTTGATAAGGGTAAAAGACCTGGTGGGAGTTCTAGTAATCCTTATGATATGAAAATTAACAACAAGAAAGTAAAATAACAAGAATTAAAGCAAGACCCAATTAATTATAAAAGGATTAAGGAAGTGGATTAGGAAAAAGTGGCCTAATCACCCCCGTAATTGTCTAAACAAGAGAACCTATACTAATTGATCCTCAATTAGTCTAAGCGTAATTGCAAATCAAGGAAATCAATGTGTGCTTAAGCAAACAAGCTTAGCCAATAATCACTCAAGTTTAATGTCATCAATTTCTACCCTAAAATAATAAACTATAAGGGCTAGGGGTTCTAAAAATGGCACAATCTCCCTTAATTACCCTTAACAATGGGCCTTCAATAAGTCATTAGCTGAAACATGACATTCTGATCAAGGTTGCAGCGCGATCGTGCTGGAGCAGGCGCTATCTCGCTGCTTAATAAATCAGAGCCTCGCAATCGCAACGATGGTCGCGCGATCGCAAAGGCATGGACCTTCATCCAATGTCAACCTTCTGCGCGATTGCGTCTGAGGACTCACGATTGCGCTGCTCTTCATTTCCTTCTTACGTGATCGCGGTCGATGATGCACGATCGCGATGGTCACCTTTTTTTCCCTTGTGGGATCGCGTCTGAATGCTCGCGGTCGCGATGAACACTATCTGAATCTGAGGCAGTAAGCATGCAGAAATGTCCTGATACATCCAACATCTAACCCATCAGCTCCATTTGTGCAAATATGGCCTGCAACTGTTGCAACTCCCGAGCTTGGCTCCCCTTGAATGACTTGCTCGTGCATCGGGTTGCATCATTCTCCCCGTCTTGAGAAGAATCCGTCCGTGGATTCGCTTATTCTTCGAATTTAAAGGGAGACAAGTCACACAGGTTGAAAGTGTTGTGCACTTGGTAGTTGCTTGGCAAGTCAACCTTGTATGCGTTGTCGTTGAGGCGTTCAAGGATTTGAAATAGACCATCGCCTCTAGGCATCAATTTGCTCGCCCGCTTGTTGGGAAAACTATCCTTCCGGAAGTGAACCCAAACCCAATCACCGGGCTCGAAGATAACCTTCTTTCTTCCTTTGTTAGCTCTTTTGACAACATCTTGATTTTTCTTTTCGAGTTGTTTCCTTACTTGCTCGTGAAGTTGCTTCATCTCTTGGGCTCTCACCTTTGCATCTAAGCTTAAAACAACAACCCTAGACAAAGGCATAAGATCCAACGGGGTAAGGGGGTTAAAACTATACACAACCTCGAAAGGCGTCATGCAAGTAGAAGTATGCATGATCCTATTATATGCAAATTCAATCGAAGGTATGTGTTCTTCCCAAGAATCAAGTTTCCCCTTAACCAATGCTCTAAGCATGGCACCCAAGGTTCTATTGACAACCTCGGTTTGGCCATTAGTTTGGGGGTGGCAAGAAATGGAGAATAGTAACTTAGTGCCAAGCCGCTCCCATAATTCCTTCCAAAAATGACTAAGGAACTTGGGATCCCTATCACTCACAATAGTCTTTTGGACCCCATGCAATTTGAGTACATGTTCAACAAACAAATTGGCTACATAGGATGCATCATCAATCTTATGATATGGAATGAAATGAGCGATTTGGAAAATCTATCAACTACCACAAAGATGCTATTTTTTCCCCTCTTGGTCCTAGGCAATCCAAGAGGGGTGAGTACAAACCATGTGGAAGTAGCTTTGACTTAGCTTGTCTACACTCCAAGCATTTGCCACACACCCTCACAACATCCACCCTCATCTTAGGCCAATAAAATTGCTCTTTAATAATCTCCATGGTCTTGCCCACTTAAAAATGCCCCATTAGTTCCCCATTAGGTGCCTCTCTCACTAGCAAGTCCCTCCAAGATGAACTAGGCACACACAACTTCCCATTTCTAAACAAAAATCCTTCAAACTTATGAAACCTCTTCTTCTCCACATCATCACTAGGTTCCTCCTCACCACACATTCTATTGAGCCTTCTCCCCCTTTTCTCTAATTCACAATTAGCATAGAGTTCCCCAAACTCCGGATCATTGGCATACATCTCCTTCATACTTTCAAAACCTATGAGCTTGGACCCCAAAGTATTCAACAACACTTGTCTTCTTGATTGTACCACAAACTTCCTTGACAAGGCATCTGCCACCATATTTTATTTCCCCTTTTTGTAATGGATGACATAAAGAAAGGTTTCAAGGAATTCCACCCATTTGGCATGTCTCACATTCAACTTCTCTTGGGATTTGAGGTGTTTCAAAGATTGGTGGTCGGTTCTAATGACAAATTCTTTGGACCAAAGATAATGTTGCCAATGAGCCAATGCCCTCACCAAGGCATACAACTCTTTATCATAAGTTGAGTATTTAGTGGTTTCTCCCTTGAGTTTCACACTAAAATAGGCAATGTGTTTTTGATCTTGCATCAACACGGCTCCAATTCCTACCCCACTAGCATCACACTTAATTTCAAAGGTTTTATCAAAGTTTGGTGATTGAAGGAGTGGAGCTAAGCACTTCTTTCAATTTTGCAAAAGCTTCTTCTTGCTCCTTCCCCCACACAAATTCCTTATCCTTCCTTATCACTTCGGTTAATGGTGCGACTATTGTACTAAATCCCCTCACAAGCCTCCTATAAAAGCTAGCCAACCCATGGAAACTTCTCACATCACCTATGCTTTTAGGAGTGGGCCAGTCCCTAATGGCCTCCACTTTAGCCTCATCTACTTCCACCCCATTTGCACTTACCACAAAACCAAGAAACACAACTTTTTCATCACAAAAGAGCACTTTTTTCAAATTAGAAAACAATTTCTCCTTTCTCAAAACATCAAGCACTTGTTTCAAATGATTAGCATGTTCATCAATAGATTTGCTATATATAAGAATGTCATTAAAGTAAACTACGATAAATTTTCCAATGAAAGATTTGAGTACATGATTCATCAACCTCATAAAGGTTGAAGGAGCATTGGACAAGCCAAAAAGCATGACAAGCCACTTATAAAGACCAAAGTTAGTCTTGAAAGTCGTCTTCTACTCATCATCCGGTTTCATCTGGATTTGGTGGTATCTATTCCTCAAGTCAACTTTTTAGAACACACAAGAACCACATAACTCATCAAGCATATCATCTAACCTAGGGATAGGATGATGATACTTTAGCGTTATCTTGTTGATGGCTCTACAATCCATACACATGCGCCAAGTCCCAATTTTCTTTGGCACTAGGATTACCGGGACCGCACATGGGCTCAAGCTTTCTTGCACAAGTCCTCTTTCAAGCAACTCCTCCACTTGCTTTTGGAGCTATTTAGTGGCATCTGGATTGCTTCTATAAGCGGCCTTGTTGGGAAATTGGGAGCCCGAATAAGGTCAATTTGATGCTCAATGCCTCTTAGTGGTGGCAATCTATTAGGCAACTCCTCGAAAAAGATATCTTCATAACCTTGCAAAAGAGAAGAAATAGAACTAGGCAAAGAAGGGGTTAGTTCATTCGTAACCAAAACATAGTCCTTGTGTAGGAGGAGAATCATGGGCATTCCCTCCTCCACATCTTTCAAACACTCCTTCTTGGACAAGAACAAGTTCATTCCCTCTTTTGTTTCCTCACTTTTTTGTGTGACAACTTCCACTCTCTTATCCTCTACAACTCCCTCTTTCTTTTCTTTCTCTCTTTTCAACTTCAAGTACCTCATCTTCCTATAGCCCTCACTCACTTGAGCCAGAGTCAATGGATTGAGAATAAACTTCTGACCCTTCAATTCCAAGGTATACTTATTAGTCTTGCCATCATGCTTTGCCAAACGGTCATATTGCCAAGGCTTACCAAGTAAAATATGACAAGCTTGCATCAGAACCACATCAAATAGAAGCTTATCATGGTAGTCCCCAATCTTGAATTTGATTAAAGCCTACTTAATCACCTTTAGCTCGCCACACTCGTTCAACCGTTGTAGCTTGTAAGATTGTGGACGTTTTCTAGTGGGTAGTTTGAATTGTTCCATCAAAGCTGTGCTCACAACATTGATACAACTACCACTATCAATAATTAGAGAATAAATAATCCCTTGAACCTTGTAATATGCATGTGAAAAATTCTCCCTTTGATTCGACTCCTCCTTCACTTGCACCCCTATTATTCTCCTTACAACAAGAGTAGTCTATGGGTCTTCCTCTAATTGCTCACCTTCCCTTTGCCCTCGTCAAAATCATCATCACATGGCATATTCCTATCTATCTCCTCTACATCACTACCACCCGTTTCAAAGCCCCCATCACCCAAAGCAACAATAGCTCTCATATTTGGATAATCTCTCATCATGTGGCCTCGGCCATTGCATTTATAATATTGAATATTAGACAAACTTTCAAGTTTAGCTTTGTTACCTCCCATCTTTGGCTCTTCTCTGGGCTTGGCTTAGCCAAATTGGCCTTTGAACTCTCGCTTGGGCTCCTTTTCTTTGTACCATGGGGTATAGGCCTTCACATTATCCTTTCCTTTGTTCCAAGTGGTAGAGGTGTTTTTGGACTTGTAGGACTTGTCCAATTTAAGTCCTTTCTCCACCTTAAGCACCGCTTAAAAAGAATCATACAAGCAATCATATGGGTGCAATTCCATGGGAGAAGAGATTTCCTTATTCAAGCCTCCACAAAATTTTGGAATAAGGAATCGATCACCATCTTGAATGTTGGCCCTTGTCCTTGTCTTCTCAAACTCATCAAAGTATTCTGGCACACTCTTGTTCCCTTGCCTCAAGTTATTGAATTTCTTGATCAACTCATCTTCATATTTGGTGGGTAGAAATCGAGCCTCCATCATGGCTTTCAAAGCAGCCCATCCACCATTTGCAATTAGTCCTTGGGTTTCCCTTTGCTTTCATTTAGACTCCCACCAAGTAGAAGCATAATTTTCAAATTGAGTAATGGCATACTTGACCTTTGTGGCTTCTTGAACATTGTTGGTTTGAAAGATCCTCTCCATCTTGACAACCCACTCTAGATACTCCTCCGGATCACTTTCTCCTTGGAAAGTCGGTAGATTGATCTTGATGGTGTTCAAACCTCTATCATCATTATGATGTGTCCGATGTCCACCATGACCCTCATAGTCATAGTAGTCCTTTTCACGTTCCGTCCTCCCTTGGTAACCTCTCCAAAATTGACCTCCTCGACCCCTATTTCCCCTTTGTCGTGCATCCCCTGGATAGTGAAAGGGGTCATCATCATAGTTCTCATGGGAATGAAAGGACTCATCATCATATGGGCACTCATTTTGTGGAGGCACCCTTCCTTCACGCCTTGGAGTCTCATCCCTTGGTGGTTCATTTCTTGGAAGATCATGAGTGGCATACTTTGCTTGTGGAGTGTCATTTGGAGAGTAGGTATCTGGAATAATGATCGTTAGCCCGAGAGATCCGGCTAGGTCCATCACCCCGCACCCCCACGGTTGGAGGTGTTTCAACCACTTGCTTTCCTATTTCCCGAAGCCTATCTTTTCGGGATAGGTCATCAACCGTATCCTTAATCCCCTTGAATTCATCTTGTATTGAATTAACACTCGCCGTCAAGGCTTGCAATATGGTTTTGAGTTCCATGTCCGCCTCGACTTCTTTTTGAGCCATCGTACCTATAAACAAGTAAACAAACAAGGTCAGTAGAAAGAGTCCTCACCAAGTCGCTCCCTAAGTATTTACGCTCGATTTGATTGCACTCAATCCACTCGTATTTACACTCAACGATTGGCTTTTACTCGCTCTAATACTCTCACTACACTTGCCTTTTTCCACTCTTGGCTGTTGCAAGTTTGTTCTTTGCACACAAGTCCGACTTAACAATCAAACTCAATCTAATTCGGGATGGAAAGGAATTGTTGTAGCAAGAACGGACAATTGAAGCTAACGGATGGAATTTAGAAAAAGTCAAAGAAAGGAAAGAAGAAAGGCACGAATCTAATTGGCGCGAATCAGATTCAGATTAGGATGAAATTTTGTTCATGATCTAGAAACTCACTGTACTTGATGCTGAAATTGGGCTCTGGTTGATTGGAAACTGTTCTGGGGCTGTTGCGAGCAATCTGTCTAAGAAACTGTTTTCCCGAAAATTTATTGTTCAATGCGATCGTGTGAGACACGTCGCGATCGTGATGAGAACCTTGCAGCTTTGGGCGCTATCATGTAAGACAGTCGCGATCGCGTAGAGCTTTTAATTCTTGCCCTACGCTATCGCGCTTGGTTGCGTGCAATCGCATAGGCTTCTGGGTTTGAAGCAGAACCCATTTCTCAAGCCCTCTTTTCCACTTGAATCTTCACAAACCACTGTATTTTTGCTCCAAATTTGAGATTTATACTCCTTATTAGTCCGTGAACAAACCCAAGTAGTTGAATATTCAATAGCAACAACCAAATTCAAAAAGCCCCAGTTCTTGTTGAAGAACCCTAATTTATGAATCTTCAATTCAGCACCTCAAATGATGTTTGTTGTTTAATTCCTTCAAGGAATAGCTTCTAGGATCAAATATCTTCAGTTGGTAATAAAAATTTCACCCAAAAGAAACCTAAACCTAAGACTCTTTTTTTTTTTTTTTTGATTTTTGACTTTTTAATTTTTTAATTTTTTTGTGGTTTTTCAGATTTGATAAACAAAAATTGGTTAGTGTTTATGAGAACAAGCACTATACCAGCTCTGATACCAAATGATACGAAAATTAACAGCAAGAAAGTAAAATAACAAGAATTAAAGCAAGACCTAATTGATTAGAAAAGGATTAAGGAAGTGGATTAGGGAAAAGTGGCCTAATCACCCCCGTAATTGTCTAAGCAAGAGAACCTATACTAATTGATCCTCAATTAGTCTAAGCATAATTACAAATCAAGGAAATCAATGTGTGCTTAAGCAAACAAGCCTAGCCAATAATCACTCAAGTTTAATGTCATCAATGTCTACCCTAAAATAATGAACTATAAGGGCTTTATATAGGGGTTCTAAAACTGGCACAATCTGCCTAAATTACCCTTAACAATGGGCCTTCAATAAGTCATTAGCTGAAACATGGCATTCTGATCTACGTTACAGCGCGATCGCGCTGGAGCAGGCGCTATCAAGCTGCTTAATACATTAGTGCCTCGCGATCGCGGTTATGGTCACGCGATCGCGAAGGCATGGGCCTTCATCCAATGTCAGCCTTATGCGCAATCGCGTCTGAGGACTCCGATCGCGCTGTTCTTCATTTCCTTTTTGCGCGATCGCGGTTGATGATGCGCAATCGCGATGGTCACCGTTTTTCCCTTGCGGGATCGCGTCTGAATGCTCGCGATTGCAATGAACACTCTCTGAATCTGAGGTAGTAAGCATGCAAAAATGTCCTGAATCCTCCAACATCTGATCTAGCAGCTCCATTTGTGCAAATGTGGCATGCAACTGTTGCAACTCCCGAGCTTGGCTCCTTTTGAATGGCTTGCTCGTGCATCGGGTTGCATCATCTTATATAGATGAATACATTCACGCAGATGAATTTCAGTATTATCATAACTTTATTGTTAATGAACAACGAAATAATGAAACACTAGAAGCATAGTGCCAAGAATTTGATATCACTGAAGGAGTTAATCTAGATGAAACACCTACTAGTCAATCTCAATCAAGTTCACTTGAAACTTAGTCTGAAATACCTATTACGCCTCCTACTAGAATCCCAGTACCACGAAAGGATAGATCAGAGGTGTGAGAATTTACTACGCAACCGTTTGAATAAAAAAGTTAAGCTTAATCTTTGTAAACAAGTTTGGGAATTTAAAAGTGGAGGACATGATGGGGAAGGAGGAAGTTGAGAACACACATGCAAAAAGATCACAAGGAAAATTAGGCTAATAGATATGCATCAGGTTCCCAATTCATGGCTCTCTCGGTTCGAAAAACCAAAATAAGAGGTTCGAACCATTCCAGAACAATTCCAAAATGACGGGACTTCAAAATGAATATCGGACGTCAGATGGTAAAAAGTAAATAAATAATCCTCTCTCCTCCATCATTAGGATTAATTTTTGGACAGCTCAATAAAAAGATGGTGGAAGTGAACTACTACAAACTTCAAGTTAAGTGTGTGGGTGGGTCTACCGTATATGTGTGTGTATATATTTAAGTGAATAATGATAAAAATTGTTCATCCCAATTTATATTGTGGTGTTTGAACATACAGTAGTTTAAGATATTAATTTGATTCATATTTTGTTTCAGTGATTATGAAAGAGAGTAATACTAATTAGGTTAATAAAGAAAATATCTATCAATATTTAGATTTTAGGTAGACTACGGCTTTAAATTCTTGAATTAGATAGAATTAAATAAATTGGTGTTAAAATTTTGTATGTTCCAAAATAAAAAAAGTGCTATCACATATATTTACGTGATATCATATATAATAAAGACAGCATTACGATGACATGTACAATAACAATAATTACGTGTTTCAATAATAATAATTATTGGGATTAAGCATAGGAATCATCAATACTCGTTTTGCCCCATTTGCATTTTTTTCTTGTCGATATTAAAAAAGAGAAGATGACATAGCATATAGAATGAGAATGATGCTCTGAATGTCCGGTTTAACGGTCCGTTATAGGAGGATGTGTGGCACTTTCAGAAGGGGGAATCAAGCTAAGTTGTCACATAAATTTCTATACAAACTAAAAAGATTCACAGTGGAACGCTGTCCCTAGTGAAAAGTACTTAATGCCAACAGAGTAAATTGGTATGATCTTGTATGGGCATAAATAAGTTTTAGGATTACAAATCGAATTTGGATTCGAATATAAGCAATTCTTCGTATCAAAGTTGAATAAATACACGAAAAAGATGTAAATGCGGAAAAATAACTGTATTTCAATATATGATTGTGAGTACAAATTTGGGCAGAGTTTCAGTATCAATTTCTGGATCCCTATGATACAAAATGAACTACTATTTATAGGCCTAAGGGCCTTGCCAGCATCATAACAGAGGATAGGCTTGAAGCTGTTCGGCCAGACTGCCATTGGGGGCCCGAGGTAGAGGTTAGGATCCCGGCACCGGACTCGGCTGTTTCTACGCATGTCGAGGGATACTCTTCGGTTTTCACCTACCCCTTCACTATAGGGTTTAACTTGCCAGTACACCCCATCATCGACGTGTTTTGTAGGTCTTACAATCTATGTTTAGCCCAATTAGGGCCCGGGGTTTGGAGGGTTGTTCAGGCCCTTGAATATTTGAGCGACATAGCTGGGTTGCCTTTCACTTTTCAGCATCTGATCTCTCTCTACTACCCCTACTTTCATAAAGCTGGGGTGGTTGCCCTCTTGCCTCGGGGGTCTTACGCGATTCTGAACAAGAGCGAGGACCATGGGGACCGAGGTTGGAATGACCGGTACGTGCTCATCCCTATGAGGCTGCTGTCAACCGAACCTGGTTTTCTCGAAGTGTGGAATGCTCAACGTAAGTGTCTACTTTTGGTTTTCCTTCGGCTTTGGATTGTCATAGTTGGCACTTATCTTTTTATCCATGATTTGCAGCTGAAAAGGTTCCAATTAACCCACCGAAGAACTTGCTCGAGTGAGTTACCGAGGTTATGCAGGCGAAGACGCGCCCAAACCGACATTGGATGATACTAGCTGGTTTAAAAGAGAACCGATGGGTGTGCAAGAGGCATGGTAAGTTGTGTCAATGTTTGCGATTTTTATTTTTTATTTGCTTCGAGCCGTCATAGTCTAATATTTTCCCCATTTATGCAGGTCTCCCAAATAGAGCCGTCAAAGATGCTAAGGAGGAAGAAGAAGCCGAGGTGGAGGGTGAGGGGGAAGGAGAGGAGAGAGGTGGTAAGAAAGAAAAGAAGAAGAGAGAAAGGATGGTGCTTGACATCACCGAGGGCGTTGCCAAGATGGCGGACTTGGCGAAGCGGATTATTGAAGAGAAGAAAGCCAAAGGTTCGCCAAGCCAAGGGACCTCACAAGGTGATGAAATTTTCTTAGGTCGGTTTTTGTGCGTCTCCACCTCTTACCTTTCTCATGTTAAACAAATTGCTTCCCTTCCTTCCCCAGGTTCCAAAAGAAAGAGGGCTGTGTCAAAACGAGCGGCCAAGGCGAAGGGACCTCGGGTCGAGGAAGCTGCTGCTCCTGTTGCCGAGGCAACGATTACAAAACGTCGGGGACTTGTTGATGAGCCTAGCGATTAAGAGCTTCCTCCCTTGGCTTCCGAGGTAAGGCCAGAGCCGGCCTCTGAGGCGATTCCAGAGCCGAGACCCGAGGTTGTTGGGACAACCGAGGTGATAAACGTGGAAGAACTTGATCAGGAAGCTGCAAAGCGAAAAGGCAAGGCTAGAGTGGGCGAAGGCTTGATTAAGAGCACGGTTAAGGCCTCTCGAGCTTTACCGAAGCCTTCCTGCACCGCACCTCGGGCCTTGAAAATATACCCTGATGCCAATCTGCTGGACGCCACAAAAGAGGATGTTGCAGCCCTTGATGGCATGCTTAGCCCCGTCGAAGCTCATACCCTTCAGAATCTTAGCCCGATGAGTTTGATGGGTGTCTCTGCCGCTTCTGCCCTTCGGGTAAGTTTTAGCGTGTGTTTTGCGTAGTTTGTTTTGCCATTTTTCTGGTATTGACGCTTTGTCTTGAACGCAGAGTTTGGTTCTTGCATTGCAAGCTCTTCATCTCGAGCGTGAGCGAGCCAAAGAGATCCAGGTAGCTGCCGCTGCTTGGGATGAACAGAAGAAAGGTCTTAAAGGGAAAGTTACCGAGCTGGAGGCACGATTTGCAATCCTGAATGAAGAGCTGGAGCGTGCCAATGAAGCCTCAGCCAAGGCCGAAGCTGATCTTCGCGGGGTTGCGGAATCTGCCGAAGCTCGACTCCAAGCCGTGACGAACGAGTTTACTGCAGAGCGTTCGAGGTTGAGCCTTGAAAATGCTTGCCTTGAGGCTGAGCTCTTCAGGGCCAAGACTAAAGTGCTTGAAGCAGGTGAGAAATATCGCAGTAAACTTGAAGAATACAACACCAAGCTCGTTGGGTTGCAAAGCTTAGTAGACCAAGTACCATCCCTTCGGGGCAAGATCTCCAAGCTTGAGGGCAGGATTGCGTACCTCAATGAGCGGGCCGAAGTCAAGGCAACGAGGGCGAAGTTTGAAGAGACATGGGCCGTTGTCAAGACCAGGCTTAGCACACTTGAGCAAGTCCAGGCTGGGCAGATTGTACTTGAAGAGGAGATTGCCAAGGCGAGGGAGGCTGCTGCCGAGGCCCAAAGGATTGTGGATGAACTCCCTTCGAGCGAGGGCTCAGACGACGGCGGGCCCGAAGGTGAGGACGAAGGCGAAAGTGCCGAAGAGGGCAGTGAAGATGCCGATGGGGCGCAGCCTTAGTGGCGGGGTTTGATAAACATTTTGATGTACTATTTTGTTTCAGGCCTTCGTGCCTTTAGGGACATTAGCCTTTGGGCTTTCATGTATGCATGACTTTTGACCTTCGGGTCGTTTTTGTCTAATGAATGAAGCCAGCCTTCGGGCCGTTTGATGTGATATTGGAATTTTTATTTTCGTGCTGGTTTTGTATATACCGAACACCTTGTTAAAAATAGATAATTTGCTTGCAAGACTTGACTGAATTTAATCGATGCAATCTTAGGACGACGTCTCGTCCTCGAGTCGATGCATTGTGCAGCTTCGGTGTGCAAGATTTACGCAGATAAAATAAATATAAGATCAAAGTCATTTCATTGATATCAACGAGCCAGAAATAGGCTATTTACATAAAACCAAGTCGAAGCAGACCTTGGGTAAAAAAAAAAAAACAACGTTGACAAAAATTGACAGTATGCCGCTACCGGGCGAAATTACAATGTACTAAATCTATTCCTCGGGCATAAGTCCCCGGTTATCGGATAGATAAGCTTCGGTTGGGAAGCTCGATGTCGACCTCGGTGTCAACCCTTCTCACTCCCCCCCCAGTTTTCGGTTGTGAATCTTGATGAAGATCCGAGCACTGGAAATCGTTCGGTTCGCTTCCTGAAGAGGTCAAGCAAAAAGATGGAACGAGGAGCAAGTTAGTACAGTTCGATCGAGGCCATAGGAGCGTTGTTCGGCTCGGGGCTGTGGATGAATTTAAAAAGATTGAAAAGCATTTACCTCGACTAGAAGTAGTACCGCTTCAGGTTGGAAATATTCCAATTCAGAGGTTCGGGTTCGCCTTGCAGATTCTCAATTTGATAGGATCCCTTTCCAACGATTGCTTTGACTCTGTAGGGTCCTTCCCAATTTGCAACAAGTTTTCCCCCGTATTCTTCCTTTGTTGATTGGTTTGTAGTTTTTAGTACATAGTCTCCAACTTTGAAGTCTCTGAGTTTGGTTTTCCTATTGAGGTACGCCTCGATCTGTCTTTTTTGGGAAACTAGCCGAACCAGAGCTAATTCCCTTTTTTCCTCGAGCAGGTCCAATTCTATGCGCATTGCCTGTTGGTTTGCATCCTCGGTAGTGTGGGCATACCAAAGGCTTGGTTCACCCACTTCTACGGGAATGAGGAAATCCATGCCGTAAGCAAGTGAGAAAGGAGTCTCACTGGTGCTATTTTTCTCCGTTGTTCGCATGGCCCATAGCACCCCGGGCAGCTCCTCGGGCCAAGGACGTTTTTTCTCATCGAGTCTTTTCTTGAGATTTTCAATTATAATTCTATTCGAAGACTCAGCTTGGCCATTGGCACTTGGGTGATAAGGAGTTGAAGCAATTATTTTGATCCCCCACTGCTTGAAGAAATCAATGATGGCTGCCCCCATGAATTGTTTACCGTTGTCACAGGCAATCTCTCTTGGGACGCCGAACCTGTAGATGATGTTCTTCTTGATGAAGTCGATTACCTGCTTTTGCTTTACCTCGGTGAGAGCCACTGCTTCCACCCATTTTGTGAAGTAATCGGTTAGCACTAAAATGAAGCGAACACCACCCTTTCCCTTGGGCAATGGTCCAACAATGTCCATCCCCCATTTCATGAAGGGGCATGGTGACACCACTGAGTGTAGAGGCTCGGCCTGTTGGTGGATCATCCACCCATGGCGTTGGCACTTTTCACATTTATGCACGAAGGCTTTCACATCGGCACTGATTGTGGGCCAGTAATACCCAGCTCTTAATAACTTACGCACCAAGGACTTCCCCCCAAGTGGTTGCAACCCTCGCCTTCGTGCACTTCGGTCATCACGTACCTTGCCTCATCGGGACCCAAATATTTGGCCATCGGGCCGCAATATAACCTTTTATACAGATTACCCTCGATCAGGTGATACGAGGCTGCTTGGGTCCTTAACTTCTTTGCTTTTTTTTTTTTTTGTCTTGGGGAACAGTCCCCGAGTCGAAGTAAGAGATGAACTTACTCCGCCAATCCCATCTGTTGTCCACTGAGTTGACCTGCAACTTCATCTCTCTCATTTGTGCGGACAACAACCGAACCACTGAGTTAGTCCCTGAGTGAGCTTCGTCGATCGCCGAACCTAGGTTTGCTAAGGCATCAGCCTCGGTATTTTCCTCCCGAGGCACTTGTTTAACTTGACATTCTTGGAATTGGGCCAAGATTCTTTGTGCACGATCCAAGTACAACTGCATTCTGGGCTCCCGAGCCGTATAATCACCGAGGACCTGGTTCACTACCAACTGTGAGTCGCACCTCAGTTCGATTCTTTCCACCCCCATTTCTTTAGCCAGCTCCAAACCTGCTAAAGCTGCCTCGTACTCGGCCTCATTGTTGGTCACTTTCTTGAACTGAACCGAGTGCCTGACTTTCTCCCCCGTTGGTGCTCTCAAGACTATGCCTAAACCTGAACCTTTGGAGTTTGTTGCTCCATCGGTGTGAAGTATCCATAGTCCCGAGGAGGTTCCTTTTGCCATGGAGTTTTCCTTTTCCGCCTCGGGCAGAATCCCAATACTAAAGTCGGCCACGAAGTCGGCTAGGACTTGAGACTTAATGGCTGTCCGAGGTTGATAAGTGATATCATACTCGCTCAACTCTACCGCCCATTTTGATAACCTCCCCGATAACTTAGGTTTATGCAATATACTCCTTAAAGGGAAGGTTGAAACTACCGCTATTAGATGACATTGAAAATAGGGTCGTAGTTTCCGAGCAGTGACAAGTAAAGCAAGTGCTAATTTTTCCAAGTGTGGGTACCTGGTTTCAGCGTCGAGAAGTCTCTTGCTCACATAGTAGATGGGCTGCTGCTTGCCATCTTCTTCCCGAACCAACACAGCGCTGACAGACACCTCGGACACGGCCAAATAGACCAGTAATGTTTCACCTTCTTTTGGCTTGGCAAGCAATGGTGTGTTAGCCAAATATTGTTTCAAATCTTTCAACGCTTGTTTACACTCCGGTGTCCATTCGAAGTGATTGTTTTTTCTCAAAACGGAGAAGAACTTGTGGCATCGCTCCGAGGACCTTGAGATAAATCGACTCAAGGCGGCGACTCGGCCAGTCAAGCATTGAACTTCTTTCACCCCAGTCAGCTCCTCGGGGATCTCTTCAATAGCTTTGATTTTGTCTGGGTTAGCCTAGATTCCTCGTTCAGAGACAATGAATCCCAAAAATTTTCCTGATCTAACGCCGAAGGCGCACTTTTCAGGATTCAATTTCATGACGTATTGCCTCAAAACAGCAAAGGCTTCTCTCAGATGATTCAAATGATCCTCCATTTGGATCGATTTGATGAGCATATCATCTATGTAGACCTCCATAGACCTTCCAATATACTCCTTGAACATGCGACATACCAACCTTTGGTAGGTCGCCCCGGCGTTCTTCAGACCGAAGGGCATCACCTTATAACAGAAAGTACCTCGGTCAGTGATGAAAGAGGTCTTTTCTTCGTCCTTCGGGTCCATGAAGATCTGATTATAGCCCGAATATTCATCTAAAAAGGTCAATAGTTTATGTCCAGCCGTGGAGTCTATTAACCTGTCAATTTGTGGCAATGGATATGAGTCTTTGGGGCAAGCTTTGTTTAAGTCGGTGTAGTCTACACACATTCTCCACTTGCCATTCTTCTTCCGTACGACCACCACATTGGCCAGCCATTCGGGGTATTTCACCTCTCTTATAAAACCATTTTCTTGTAGCTTGGTGGTTTCATCCTCGATCGCCTTCTTTTTGACCCCGGCATGAGGTCTTTTCTTCTGCTTTACCGGGGTGAATTTTGGGTCTACATTCAGCTTGTTAGTCATGATCTCCGGATCGATACCCGTCATGTCTGAATGGGACCAAGCAAAACAGTCATGGTTGGACTTCAAAACTTCAATAATCACCTTTTTTGACTCCGGGTCCAACTCCGAGCCGACAAACACTTTTCTATCGGGGAACTCTTTCAATAGGGTGAAAGATTCCAATTCCTCAACGGTTGAATCCTTGGCCTTTTGCTTCCGAGGCTCTTGAATACAAACTGGAATCTTTTCGACTTCCCCTCGGGCGTCCTCCCCGCTTGACCCCGGTTGCTGTCGTTGCTATTGCTTTGGCCCGATCGGGGCGACTCCACTCTTTAATGCAACCTAATAGCACTCCCTCGCTACTTGTTGCTCTCCTTTGATTGATCGAACTCCCCAAGGTGTAGGGAATTTAATCACTTGATGCAAGGTGGAGGGGACAACTTCCATGGAGTGGATCCATGGCCTTCCGAGGATCACATTGTATGCCAAATCCTCGGGCATGACTTGGAACAGTGTTTCCTTAATAACCCCCTCGGCGAATGTCTTGAGTGTGATCTCATCCAACGTTTTCTCCGTGGAGTTGTTAAAGCCGGCTAACACTGTTGATTGGGGGACAACCTCCCCTTTCAGCCACATTTTCTTAACAGCCCCGTAGCTGATTATATTGACCGAGCTACCGGGGTCGATCAAGACTCTTTTGATGTTAGAGTCGTTGATTCTCAGCATGATGACCAAAGCATCGTGATGGGGGAACATCATCCCATCACAGTCATCATCGTCAAACATGATTTCTTTACCCGAGCAACCAATTCGGGTTCTTTTCTCCATGGTGATGGATAGCTTGGCGAATTTCTTGGCCGCGGTAAAATTCACGCCGTTCACCTCTGATCCCCCGGTAATGACATTCACTACTCTCTCCGAGGGTGGAGACCGAGGTGGTTGCCCATCACCTCGGTTCTCGGAGAAATTGTCTTTCCCCTTGTCAGTAAGGAAGTCGGCCAAGACTCCCTTCTTCAGCAAGTGAGCTACCTCGAGGCGCAAAGCTTTGCAATCCTTGGTCCTGTGGCCGTAATCTGCATGGAATTCACAGAGCAGATTATGGTCTCTTTTATCCGCCGGGGTCCTCATGTCCTTGGGAACCCTTACCCTGGCTGTCCCTTTGACTACATTGACCAGCTCCGAGGTCGATATATTGAAGTTGTAGTCTTGGATCCGAGGTAGATCCTTTTTTGTAGCCGAAGCTAGGCTTGAGGGATTTCTTTGGTTCGTATTGGGTTGAACCTTCCCTCCGAGCCGTTGGCTTATGTGTGAATTTGGGTATGAATTGCCGAAGGAGTTTCCCAGCCTCTGGCTGACATACTGCCTTGTCGGGGTATATGGCTCATACCTCCCCTTCGGGTTGCTTCGTGACGCCTCGGCGCAGTGCGAAGATTCGCCTCGGTTTCTATGATGATAACCTCGGCTTTTGAATTCGGCCTCCTCCAATCTAATTTTGGAGTAAGTGCGCTTGTGTAGATCGTCCCATGTTAGGACCTGATATTGTTGGAGTTCTTTTCGCAATTCAGTGGCAGCGTCAGAATTGCGAATATTGATACCTTTTTCAAATGCCATGATGGCCAAGGTACCATCCATCCGAGGTAATTCCATGCGCTCGGCGTGGAATCGCTCAAGAAATTCTTTGAGTGGCTCACCGGGCTTTTGTTTCACTTCGCATATAACCTCCATCCTTTGGAGGATCTTTTGTGCCCCGGTGTGCGCCTTGACGAAGGCGCTAGACATTTCCTTAAAGGTGGAAATCGACCCCACAGGCAGGCACATATACCAACGTAGAGCCCCATTCTCCAAGGACTCACCAAATTATTTCAAGAACATCGACTCGAGCTGTACAGCCGTTAGGTCGTTGCTCTTCACCATTGCCATGTATTCTCTCACATGTTCTCTGGGATCGGTGGTCCCATCATATTTCTTCAAGAACAAGAGTTTGAAGTTCTTGGGAGTTGGGGCTGGAGCTGCTTCGGGCTGGAAGGGCAGCTCTCTGTATTGATCAATATCGAGGTCGTCTTCCTCCTTTGTTATTCCCGGCACGCCCTCGAGGCGCTTTTCCATGCGCGCCTCGATGCGAGCCTCGATTTTCCTGCTCAATTTTTCAACATCAACCGAGGATGTTGTTTCAGCCACGGTGGGAATCGTCCCGAAGTGTAGCGTTGTAGTTGGATTGTTCCCCGAGCCCCCAGACGTTGCCCCGTTGTGAGGTCCCCCTGTTATTGCGCCCGTAGGAACGAAGAGCGGGATGCCTCCACCAGGAGCCAAAGACTGGGTGCTGTTCGGTGCGGCACTGTTCCTCGCTTCCAACGAAGCGCGGAACTCAGCATTAATGTTAGCTTGCTCATCCTGTCTATTTTGGAGAGCTCTCAACATAGTGACAACATAAATCTGGAACTCTTCAGTTGTCATTGGTGAGACGGGCTGTTGGTTCAACGGAACGCCAGTCCGTTCGTTATTGTTATCGCTATTGTCAGCCATAGCGTCGTTGAATCGTAAGCTTTGATGAAAAAGGACATGAAACTTTGGAACAAAGCGTTACTGCTTATATCCCCACAGACGACGCTAATTTGTATGGGCCTAAATCAGTTTTAGGATTACAAATCGAATTTGGATTCGAATATAAGCAATTCTTCGTATCAAAGTTGAATAAATACACGAAAAAGATGTAAATGCGGAAAAATAATTGTATTTCAATATATGATTGTGAGTACAAATTTGGGTAGAGTTTCAGTATCAATTTCTGGATCCCTATGATACAAAATGAACTACTATTTATAGGCCTAAGGGCCTTGCCCACGTTCCCCACCATCAGTTTGTGCCTTGTCCCACGATGTTGACATTAAGTGGAGAAGTTAGTGGGGTGAAGTAGTGGGCGTCAAAGCCGCTGGAACCGAGGTGATCACCGAAGGTTGGTCACAAGTCTTCGGTGGTATGACCTTGCTGTTCGGTTAGGAGGGCAGGTCACCGAAGCTCAGCTCTCAACTCGCCTTCGGTACTGGCATTGGAGTTCGACTTCGGTGACTTAATCAATGGGTTCAACCATCTCTCTTCGGAGCATCGGCTCGCTTTCTCTTCGGTCCATCATTCCGAGGTGCTGACCGAGCACGTCAATTTTTACCCAATACAGATCTATATGAAACTTTTGTGTCCAATGCATTCTATTTTGCACTAATTTCGTGTGAATTCTAAGAGAATAAGGTTTACGTTTTCCACCTTAATCCCTTCATTCAATCATGGTATGACACCATGAACCAACACATTTGAAGGTTTATGTAAGAAATGTAACCGTTTTATACAGTCAATCATTTCTCCTCTATTTGCTTAAACCTTGGATTGAACGTACTCATTCACGATCTAGTTTAAATTTGCGTATATGTACATCCATAACTCTACCGATGCTCATCTTATGGACATGTCGGGCCTTTAACAACTAAGAATCTCAATCGCAATTTCTATTGAAAATTTCAATCGAGAACACCACTGTTCATCTGATTTCAATTCGACTAAAATTGTTCCGAGGCTTAATTTGCACAATAATCTAAAATAATGAATGGTGATTTTCTCGTCTTAAGATACAAGGAGTGGGATAACACTAGGAAAGGGTTCTATATAGGAGCTGTTGGAAGAACAGTGGAAACCTTTTAGTATTTCATGTTTGGTCAGATATCATGGAATAGTCATGAAGAAAAGAGGGTGACTTGGCTAAAAGATCCCTGCAATGAAGGAAAACAAGGGAATAACCCTCAAGTCTTAAAAATTGGGTGTATAACCCTTTAATCTCTTAATGACCATTTAACATTAATGATCTTATCCAAGTTCTCAAGTCTTAAACCCCCAGCCTCTAAGTTACAAAAACTACACTTTGGTCTACTATATAAACAATTATTATTTACCTAAATTAGCAAAAAAAAATAAAACAATTAAATCCTCCCACCAAAACCCCTAGGCTCCATTTACCTTCTTCTTCCTCCAAGCTTTCCCGCCCAGAACCACTCGTGCCTTCAGTGGTTGTTTGAGCTTCGTTTTTTGCTCCATTTCACTCATCAAGAACTGCGTCGTCTCGATCTATAACTGTTTTCTCTTTTGGAATCTATTTTTCTAGAAATTTCTTATTGCGGCTGTAACGTCTCGATGCGAGTAATGTGGATAGAAATCTGAGGTGAATTGGTATGGGCTTCCGTATTTGCACATACATCCTTTCATTTCTTCAGCTGGTAAGAAGTTCAAGCTGTTTTTTATTTGTTCGCCATTGTAGCAGAACTACTGCATTATTTCATCGACCATCGACCACATTTGGTTGATCATCGACTTCGTTGAAGTAGATGGGGGGTTTCGTAGTAGTAGGTGCTGACTTTATGGGTGAATGGGTTGAGACCCTAAAATACTGGAATTGGCAATCTAAGACAAAGACAACAGTACCTATTGCATTAAATTTGGAATGTACCTACGATCAGTTAATTGACCAATTAATCGATCGCGACAACTTAACGTGCCATCACAGCGAGGTTTTAATAAGCTATGTTTTTAGTGTTGCTCCTACGAGGGCTAAGGTGGCTCCTTCGTTTATAAGGAACGATAATGATTTGCTTATCTCTATGCTCGATGTTGGAAATAATGGTAGCAGGCCTATTTTAAAGATATTTGTTGCCGAGAGCTCTCAAGCAGTCTCAAATGCTGCCACTAATGCTACAGCTGCTTCTGCAAGACCACCACGACCACCACTATTCAATGAGAGTACGGGTGATTATGGCAATGATGCTGGAGTTGGTGATAATGCTGGTGATATGGATAGTGAAGAAGATCCAGAGGTTGGAGATTCCGTTGTAATTGGGAGCAACTGTGTTGTCGAATTTGCTCTCACTCAAGACAGCAACTTGGGTGATGTGGTTGATGATTGCACAGGTTTTCATAGTGGGAAAACCTTCGATACCAAGAAGAGCCTGGTTGTGGCTTTGAAGATGGGTTCAATGAAGAAGCCATTCACATTCAAAATAAAGAAGAGTACTAAATCCATGTATGTCGTGGCGTGTGTAGAAGCGCGCTGCAGGTGGATGGTGCGCGCCATGAAGTATGTTAATTCCAAAAGGTTTGTGATCACCAAATAATTTAAAGAGCACACATGTGGGGTGCAACATCTACCAAGCCATCATCCACATGCTTTAGCGGATGTCATCGGAGAATATTTCAAGAACAGGTATATTGAAGGCAAAGTGTTGACGACAAAAGATATCAAGAGTGCTTTGGATGAATGACTGAATAGCAAGGTAAGTTATTGGAAGTGCTGGAAAGGAAGAGAAATTGCAAAGGCTTTAGTCAGGGGCAGTCCGGAACATAGTTACGCAGTTTTAGATGCGTATAGTTTTGTGTTGGAAAGCCTAAATCCTGGCAGCAAGACTGGGTTGAGGGTTGATGAACAGAGGAGGTTCAAGTATTTTTTTTGTAGCTTACGGAGCTTGGATTAGAGGGTTTATATATATGAGGAAGGTGATATTAGTCGATAGGACACATTTATCGTCCACCTACGGCGGTGTTTTGTTGATGGCTGTCGCGCAGGACACGGAGAACCACATTTATCCATTGGCTTTCTATGTGGTAGACAAGGAGTGCAATAGCTTATGGCAATTCTTCTTTGAACAGCTGGCTCACGTAGTCCCCTATACACCGAACATGTGCATAATTTCCGATCCCACGAAGGCCATAGCAAATGGGATTAGAAGGGTGTATAACTTAGCATCTCATTGTTGTTGCACCAAGCACCTTGCTGAGAACATGCGCATAAGGTTCAAGTGTGGATAATTTTTGAAGGATTATTATACCGCTGCGAAGGCGTACCGGTTTGAAGTGTTCAACGATGCTTTTAACCAGCTCGCGTCAAAATGTCCTGCTGCAACTGCTTGTCTTAAGCTTTCATAGGTGGACGAGAGCATTTTCTCCAGGAAACAAGTACGATGTAATGACCACAAACCTTTCCGAGTCCCTCAACGCAATGTTCAAGGATGAGAGAGAATACCCCATCTTGGGAATGTGCAATGCTATTGCTCGAAGGTTTACTGACAAGTTCAATAAGAGGCGTGAGGAGATGAAGAAACACAACACCATTTTGGTGCCCAGTGCTGAATCAAAATTGAATCAGAATATGCTTGAAGGAAACAAATTGATTGCTTATCATGCAGGCGGGAACGTGGAAGTACTGAAGTACACTGTGGTTGGAGATGGCCTATCCCACACTGTCAATCTTCATTTCAGAACGTGTACATGCCAGGAGTTTGACTGGACAAGATACCATGCAAGCATACGTTTGCAGTGTTAAGGACAAGGTATGGAGATGAATATAGTATTAGCGCGTACCATTACACTTGTCCATTTTATAGGCTTCAGACTTACATGTGTGTGTATGAAGAAAATATTTATCCAATGCCACCAGAGCAAGAATAGATGGTTCCTCCAGAGGTAGTTCATAGAAGAATGCTTCCGCTGATGGTGGATCCCTAAAAGGGTAGAAGGAGAATTAATCATTTTCCCTTAGTTGGTGAAACATTTTTCTCAAGGAAGAGGCAAAATAGATGTTCAAACTGCAGGAAAGTGGCCATAAGAGGACAACCTGCCCTGCTTTGGTACGAGGTTGATAATCAACCTTGCAATTCTGATTTGGTGTATTAGCTTAAGTTATAATAATTTGGTGTGTTTAAGTAGTGCTAGATGTGGTTGTCTTAATTTGGTAATGTTTTATTCGTTGGAACAATTTGAACTGATTGTAATAGTTTCGTTAATGTATACTATTTCTATTTTAAGTGTCTTTTATAAAAATGACATTATTTAGTTCACCAAATACTGGACATGTTTACAATCAGTTGAGTATTTATATTTTCGATTAATAGACACTATATGGGTTGATTATTAAAAAAAATAACATAGATTAATTGACCCAATGCAGTTGATAAAGTGATTGAACGCATTTAATACAGGCGTGTGCCCCATCATTGAAAGCAGCCGGAATTGGGTTAAACGAAGTGGCTGTTCATAATTGTCACTAGAAACGATGAGACCTTTTCTGGGAACACCAAATGTTGCATCGATTTGGAGCCTATAAATAGAGGCATTAGATCCAATAATCCACAACACAACTTAAGAATCACTCTCAGATTATAATGGCAAGAGCTCCAGGTGCTGCATGTAGAAGTGGAAGTGCCACCAGAAATAACAACAACAACAACAACAACAATGGGAATGGAGGAATTCTCACTCTCAGGAACAACGACCCGGAGGTGCTGCTGATTCGTGCTGACATAGATAGGCTTATCCGCCTCCTGTGTGATGATCGTAGGAGGCAGGAGATGAATATCCGTTGTATTGCTAGGATGTTGAGGGTGCTCATGGAACGGGTAGGGGAGGATCTGGACAACTACATCACCCCTTCCCCTCCCCTCGTAATAATTAGTTTTTCTTTTAATTTTCAAATGTAAAAAGAAAAGACTTTTCAATATGATTACTCTTTTCTTTTAAATTATTATCAATGAAAAGCCCCCTGGAATTATTATTATTATCATTATTATTATTATTATTATTATTATTATTATTATTATTATTATTATTATTATTATTATTATTATTATATTTGATTGTTCCTTTAACTTCTCGTTCAATTTCCCGCTCCCCATTTTTTTTGCGTATTCTTGATGAACTGTCCATACTCCATTTTGGTGTATAATCAACCAACACCAAGTAGATAAATCGATAGATAGGTTCGCAAAAATAGAAAAAATCAGAAAATGAGCAAAGACAAAAATAAATTGAAAAAAGATAAAAGTAAAATAATAAATAATGATAATATTTAATTAATAGAAAAAGTGAATTTTACTGGAAAAAGTAGATAAAATAAATATTAAGTAGTACGAAAAATATTTAAGTAAGGGGAGAAATTTCTGAAAAAGGGAAACGTAACAGAAAAGTCGGGACTTGACTGGACAAAGGTAATCAACTATTAACCAAATCAACTAATCGACTGCACATAGATCCTTAATCGACTACTCCCTCCGTTCCACTTTAGATGAACCTATTTGACTTTGCACGGAGTTTAATAAAGAGATAAGACTTTTGAAACTTGTGGTCTAAAATAAGTTATAGATATTTGTGTGGCTACAAATCATCTCGGGATGAGTAAAAGTGAATATTTCTTTCCAAATTTAGAAAGAGGTCATTCTTTTTTAAACAGACTAAAAAAGAAATAGGTTCATCCTTTTTGAAACGGATGGAGTATTAACCAACTCAACCACGAAAGGGTTGATTATCGACCTAGTGTATTTTCACATAAAATAAAAAAACCATGACTAATGTATGTTGTTACACCTCATATGTTGGTATATCGTACCCATTTGAGTATTATCGCTCACATTGATACATTAAACAACATATTGATGCCTAAAAGGGTAAAGCTCATGTATATATAAGCCTACTATGTCTATTCTTGTTAAGTAATGCCTTAGTGTTACGACTAATGTGTGTTGTTACACCTCATATATTGGTAAATTGAACCCATTTGAGTATTATAGCTCACATTGATACATTAAAACAACATATTGATGCCTAAAAGGGTAAAGCTCATGTATATATAAACCTACTATGTCTATTCTTGTTAAGCAATGCCTTAGTGTTACGACTCATGTCTTGTTACACCATGAATGATGGTATAATGTGCCCATCTAATATTATTGCCCACTTTAATACATTATAACAACCCATTGATGCCTACAAGGGTATAACTCATCTATACATAAGCCTATTACGTCAATTCTTGTTAAGCAATGCCTAGTATTACGACTCATATATCTTGGTACACCATGAATGATGGGATAAATACTACATAACTTAAGTATAATTATGTATTAAGTTAGTGCAATCCATTTATAAAATCATTTATAAACTTTTCAATGAATAGTTACAGTATTATCTTTTTTGGATTCGAGAAAAATTCCATATGTTAATTTTTAAGAGACAAAGTTGATTATCGACTACTATATGTCGATTATCGCTAACCCTAACCCTAAACCCTAACCCCAAACCCCAAATCCCAAAATCCCAAACTCAAACACGGAACACGTCACGCCCCAGGGCACATGGCTTAGATAAAAGACAAAAAATTTAAGCGGCAATGCAACCCCAAATTCCCGCCTCCCTTAAACATAAATTTTCATATTTTAACACAACCACCCAAATATATAAAAGCTGATTTAACTCCAAAACCCACAATTAAATTTTTTATTTTACAAATTAAACCTAACCTACTTCTAAATAGTCATCTTCTTCAATTCTTCAAAATCTTCGCTTCCACCCGCATAAAAATCAAACAAGTCCAATAACATCATGAGTCATGTTCAACGAGCTCCAACGTACCAGAGGAACCCGATGTCTATCTTTGTGGCCAATACACGAAGTTAAGGACCTCTCGTACTGTGACAAACCCTAGCCGCAGATTCTGGAGTTGTAAAACTCCAAAAGTGTGTTATTCATACATTATAGATCTGTGTTTGTTTTTAATTAATTGTTAATGTACTGATTTTTTCTTGGTTTTTGTTAAATAATGCAGCTAAATGGTGGGTGCGACTATTTTAGGTGGTTTGATGGACCATTGCCTGAAGCAGCATCAAGGGTGATTGGAAGCTTAGCTAGAATGCTAAAAGAAACTGAAGACAATTGTGTTCTAGTGACAGAACTTGTTGAGGTGAATATTTTGAAGAATGACAAACGAAGGACCCAGTAGTTCTGGAGGAGAACCTGGTTCTTATGAAGAAGGGCACGACTGATCGAAAAGATTGAGTATTGTAAATCCTTATCGAATTAGGAAGCGTGGCGCGTGAACGAGTATGCATCCTAGTCAGCTAAAAGAGGTTGTGCCGTAGATGTGTCTTCGAAGTACGAATAAGAGTTGGAGCTAAACAAGGAAAGAGTCACATGAAATCTTGTCTTGCTATAATTACAAGGTTTCCTTGTGAAATTCAACTAGGGTTATGAAGTCCATATAAAAGCTAGTAGTTGAGGCAGCCGATACTCAGTTATTCACATACAGAGAGTTGAGAGAAATACAAAGGCGATCCAACAACATTCAAAGTGACTTAACTGGAGAAGACAACTGTTGAAGGCTACATAGTTAAACCTAGATATTCTGTCTAGGTTCTTGGTTTGAAGTTGTCATAGTTTTGTGTTATTATTGTGTTACCTATATGCTTACTTTAGAAGTAACTGTATTAGATGAACCATTGTGAGATTACTTTGTAAAGCTAGAGTTTAGCTTTGTTGAGTGATTAGGGTCTAGAGTGTAGCCCTTGGTTACAGAGTTTTGTAATCTAAAAATTTGCTCTTTGTGTTAGTAGATTGGTTCAAAAATCCCAGAGTGTGGTCGTGGTTTTCCTCCCTTGAGCAAGGAGTTTTCTACGTAAAAACACCATGTTCTTGAGTTTGCAATTTGTGTATGTTGTGGTGTTTGCAGTTGAAAACTGTTGCGAAAACAACAAGGTTCTTGACGGTAAGAATCGGGTTCTTCAAAGAAAATTGGAGGACACTATTAAACCCCCCCCTCTAGTGTCCATAGGAGGTGCTTAGATTATAACAAGTGGTATCAGAGCAGGCCTTCTTGTGCTAGGTTAACACCTTGAGAAAGATCAAAATCATGAGTGCACCACCTACTATCACTGAAGGACATACAGTTTTAAGGCCTCCACAGTTCAATGGGCTTTACTACGCTTGGTGGAAGAACAGAATGGAGAACTATATTTGTGCTAAGGATTATCAACTATGGCTGATTGTATCTGAAGGAAACCTGATTCCAACCAAAGTGGTTGGGGAAGAAGCTGCTGCTCTAGAAGAACCTAAGTCAAAAGAGGAGTTCAATGAGGCTGACTATAAGATGGTTGAAAAGAACCACTAAGCCAAACGTTTGGTAATTTGTGGGCTTGGTCCTGAAGAGTTCAATAGAGTTTCATCTTATAAGACGGCTAAGGAAATTTGGGATGCTCTGGAAGTCGCACATGAAGGAACCACTGAAGTGAAGGATTCCAAGAGAAGAATGCTGAAAAGACAATTTGAGTTGTTCACATAGGAGAGAAGGAGTCAATATAAGACATGATGACAAGGTTAACTATCATCACAAACGAGATGAGGTCTCTAGATATGGAGCTGCCAGAAGTAGAAAAGGTAGAAAAGGTTCTAAATGTACTTCCTGATGTCTGGGAACCCAAAATGACTTCTATCATTGAGTCCAAACCTCGTAGATCCATCAAACTTGAGGAACTGGTTGGAAGCTTGAAAACACATGAGATGATGAAGGAATCAAAAAGTAAACCAGTACCCAAGAAACACAAGACTCTTGCACTTGAAGCAACTGATGAATCCGAGGAATACGTTGATTTGCAATCAGTTGAAGCTGCTGTGGTCAGTGCCTTGAGACTGAAGTTCAATCTAGGAAAGTTCAAGGGATTCAAAAGAAACAACAAAGAAAGCACTCGAAGAAAGAACATTGTTGACAACCCAGACTACTCAGGATGCTTTAAATGTTTCAAGAAGGACCATGCAGTTGTGGATTGTCCAATGTGGGAAGTCGAGTAGATGAAGAATAGAGCTACAAAGGAGAAGGAGACGAAGGCATCAAAAGATACTGATAAAGACAAGAAGAAGTTCAGACGACCTCCAAACTTCAGAGCAGAAAGAAGGAAGAGGAAGGAAGCCTTTTATGCTACATAGGGACCTACTGATAGTGAATCTGATCAAGAAAAGGAATCTGAGGATGAGTCTCCACTAGCAATTATGGGAGTGTCAGGTGAAAGTACAGATGAGGAAGATCCACGGGAGTTAAGAGGAGGAAGAGATCCCTTCAAGCCACCTGTGTTCAATTGAACAAGCTACAAATGGTGGAAGAAACAAATGAAATTCTTCCTTCAAGCAATGGACTACAGTCTCTGGCTTATTGTAAAATGAGGACCTCATGTACTTGTGAAGAGAGTTGCAAATGGATCCTTGGTTCCAAAGTTGGTAGAAGAACTTGATCCTTAAGACTTAAGATTGGCTGCAAGAAAATGCCAAAGCTATGTTATACTTTAAAAAAAAGGGCTGATGACAGATGTGCTAGCAAAAGTGCTCGAATACAAGTCTGCCAGAGAAATTTGGTAGAAGCTTAAAGAGGTGTACACAGAAGATGATCAGAAGAAGGACTCAGCCCTTATGGCAACAGATGGAGATGAAGCTGCTCATTTAGCAGAGGTATGTCTTTCTGAACTAAAAGAAAATTTGCACACATACTCTACTGAAAATCTGATCTTAAAAACTGCCACATTAATTGAGGGTCATGAAAAGGTAAAAACTGAGAAAGATAAATTGACTGAAGATATGAGTGATCTTAGAACAAAATATTGAGCTGGAAGAAAGTAATGTTGTTCTGAAAGGACAGGCTCTTGTGTCAAACTCTAAGTACTCAGAATTAGAAATGGAATTGAATCAGTTAAAGGAGAGTGTTAATGGTAAACAAGTAATGAGTGAAGTTCAAACCTATTGAAGGATGAGTTTTGAAGATGACAAAGGACCTGGTGCTAAGTGGACCACGAAAAAGTTCACAGTCGAAGTGAGAAGGTCAGCTGTTCAAATGAGATATTCAAGTCAGAGCTGAAAAAGGAAAGAAGAGAACAGCTGGAGTCAAAGTTCTAATCCTACCGAAAGTCGAAGAAGCTAGAAGCAGTGCTGAGAAGGACGCGGTTCCTAAACGTAAATGGATTGGGACATAAGGCAAATTAACTTAGGTTTTAAATAAGGAAATATGGGCAACCTTGTTTAAACTGATTTCAAATAGGAAAAGAATTCCTAAACTTAGTTGGATCCGGCTAAGTCTAGTTCCTATATATACAAGTTAATTTGACCAAATTCAGAACGCACAAAAGAGATCTCAACAGAGCATATCAAGTACAATTAGATAGTGGGAAATTTTGTGTGCAAGAAAAAGGCTAAGCAGCAGAACCTTACGGAGGAGCAGTTTCATAGTTAAGTCTGGTGTTTTAGTTTCTTTGTTATAGGCTATTGAGTTGTAATCTATTCGCTTGGTTAGAAGCATTAATTAGAGATTACTCTTTGAGGTGAAGTAGAGTTAACCTCACCAGCTAACGTGTGGCTGTGAAGGTTCTAGGTACTAGGGGGTTCTAGTTCCTTGATTACATTACGTTGTAGTCTAAAACTTGCTCGGGTTTTCCTTTAGTGGAAGAGTTGAAATCCCAAGAGTTTAGGTCGTGGTTTTTTATCGCTTGAGCAAGGATTTTTCCACGTAAAAATCTCTGTGTTCTTTACGTTTCCGCAATTTGTTTAGTTTCAGAGATAGGTGAAACTTGCACGGAACCTGGTTCTTTGTGAGTTAGGCGCAGAAAGTTAAAAGCGAGTTTTAGGTTTTGAAAATCGGGTAAGGACACTATTCACCCCCCCTCTAGTGTCTTACAAAGGTGCACCAAGTGCAACAAATGCTTTCTTGAAGATTAGCTTAAAAGAAGAAATGAGATCCTATATCAGGAGACTGAGAAAAACAAGATTCTCAAACAACAGGTTGATAAAACTCAGTATGAGCTTTCTAGATTAACAAAATGGAACAAATCCTCTGAGGCAATGAATTGCGTTCTTGAAAACCAGAACAAAGGAAAACAAGGGATAAGATTCAAGAAACCACTGGCCCCATATAATCCTAAAAGCAAATATGTGGGTTTGCCTTGTAACATGTTGTGCACCTTCTGTGGTGAAACTGGGCATTACAGACAAAGGTGCATGAATGAAAGCAAGGCAAAGACCAAAAATAAGAGGATTATTTCACCTGAATGGGCTAAGAAAGATTTGATTTATCCATTCTCTCATAAGAATGGACCCAAGCTTGTTTGGGTTCCTAAAACTAACCTCTTATTTGTTTTGCAGGCTGGAGTGAGAGTGAACAACCCAAGCTGGATTCTTGATAGTGGTTGTTCAAGACATATGACAGGAGACAGAAGAAACTTTCTCTCACTCGCAGCATTTCAAGGAGGCAATGTAGCCTTCGGAGGAGGTAAAAGTAGTCAGATTGTGGGAATTTGAAAAGTTGGGAGAACTGTTGACACCCAATTTGTCCCTCCTTTTTCATAATTGGCTATAATTTAACTTAAAGGCGCAATTTAACTGTTTGAAAATATATGCATTAGAAAGCATGCATTTACGTGTGTTATCTCATATTTATACCTTATATATTTTAATTGTGATTATATTATGTCATTTGCATCATTTAGGCTATCTGTGAAACTGTGGTTATTTATGTAATTTACTGCACAAATAACGCTCTGTAACTATTTGTGACTATTTATACGTATTTAACTTGAGATGACCCTAATTATTTTATGTGTGCATTTTCCTCTTCTTATATATATATATATATATATATATATATATATATATATATATATATATATATATATATATATATATAATTTATGTATATTTATATTTTTAATTTAATTTTATCCTGCACCTTTAAGTTAATTATTAGCCCAATTAAAATGTTCCGTCTAAATTTTGTTTAACCCATTCAAATTCGCAATGTAGAACGCATTTACTTGAAATGAAGTTTTCAAATTTCCCTTGAACTTTGACAAAATTTCAACCAGATATATTTAGTTTATACCATAAGTGTTTTTTTCTTCCCATAGATTTTAAATAATTTTTCATATCATAAAATTTGCTATATCAATTATTCATTTTATTTACTCTTTTTTTTATTAAATTAACTTTACTTTGAACCTAGACTCAATACATAAGCAAGTACATTCCGTATTGTTAAAATTTTTGACCAAAATCTTTCTATTTTGTCACTTGGCCAAAATTCAGACCCCAAAATCCCTCAAAAAATCATCCCCATAGTATTTCCTTATCTCCTTCCTAATTCTCCCCAATCTCATCCCCTTCAATCAATCCTAAAACCCCTCCCCCAACGTCTCTCCTCTAATCAGACGTCTTAATTTAAGGGATTCCAATGGATCCTAAAATGGCTACATATACACAATACAAGGGGACATACAGGAGGATGACACAGAGATCTCCCTCACCCCTCATCTTCAGCAGACCCATACCCACACACACCATCAAATGCACACACCAAAATTAGAGACACGGGCAAATACACACACGCATACCCAAATCAAAAAATGCCACCAATAATGATAGATACACACACACCGGTACAAAAATTGTTAGCAGCGATACAAATGGAGGGAGATCGGAACTCCATCGCCGGTGGTGGAGATGTTAGCAACAAGAAGAGAAACGGTCCACCAGTGAGAAAAGAGAGAAAATCGGGGAAAGAGGAACCACCTATGGTAGTGGTGGGGTTGGTGTCGTTACTTGTTCTCCACCGGAAATATAACCACAATCACCTCTTTTCCGATTCCCTATGGTTCATTTGGTCCAACTGTTACAGAAAACGAGGAAAGAGGAAGTCGAAGGCGGAGTAGCTGCGGCACCGCTAATAGGCAGTCGCTCCTCCACCTCTTGCCTGGTTGTTTGTTCCGCCGCCTGCCCTCACTTGTGCCTCACCGGAAAAATGATGACGTGTGCCTATTTGATTTGGATCTGAACAATAGTACTAATGTTATGACGGGTTAATGGAAAATATTGATTCTGAGGCACCCAACCTGATTTGAACATGATGCTACAACAAGGAGTTATCTGGATATAATTTTTTCTAGCGTTATTTTGGACTAATCCCCTGTTGCTTTGACTGGATTTTTTTGTTTGTGCAGTGGTCATTTTCTTATGGTTTTCCTATCTCTGTTGACCATGTTCACTTGTGAAATTATGGTCTCTTAGACATTGTCTCTGATTGATGTTAGTATGTTACTGATATCGGGAACAGTACTACACTATTACTTGCCTATGAAAATAATTAATTTGAGGCATACAGGTTGATTTGAATGGATATTAGACGGCCAATGACGTCTGAAGGCCAATACAAGTCCCGACCCGTATTTACCGTCCCTTACATGTCCCGAAAACAAAACAAAAAGGCTATGACGATGCATATCACTTTGCAAAGTAAGCGATAGTGGAGTGGTGGGATTGAAGGTGCTTGGCACGGCAATACGACCGGCTCCGTATTTGCAGCCGCACCGACATCCCTAATCTCAGCTTGACGCAATACATATTCTGAGCCTAAACTTTCAAAAATTCCCTTTTCCCTTTTTGTTTTCTTTTTATTACTATTGTTATTATAATTACTATTAATTTTTATTAATACTACTATTTTCTTATTATTATCATTACTGTTATTTTCTTATTATCATTATTATTATTGATTACTTTATTTATTTATTATTATTATTATTATTATTATTATTATTATTATTACTACTTTATTCTACTTTTATTTTTGCTTTATTTCATTAGTTATATTACTAACTTCATTTTCATATTTTTGCGAGGTACGTCACGGAAATAAAAGGATGACGCTTTTGGAAGAGGACTAAGAATAATTTAAATTATTATTTTAATTTATTTTATCATTTCTGATTAATTTTATTCGCAATCTTTACTAACTTTTTTGTTCTATTTGTGAAGTACTTCAGATGGAAGTTTGCCAAGAAAAGTCGTCGTATAAGTTGAATGATTTATATTTAATATGAATTGTATCTAAATTGTATTGCATAAAATTTGTGATTATTAGTTTAAAATTGCTTAAATGCTTTTAATTATTTAGATTAAATCTCAGTTATTTAGTCCGGTCGGGAACCACACTTTGTGGAACCTGAGAGGTGCCTAACACCTTCCTCTTGGGTTAATCTAAACCCTTACTCAGAATTCTCGGTTCGTAGATCAAGTATCGGAGTTAATATTAAAATTGGCTAGAAACACAGTAGGTGCCCTAATACCCCTAGTTAAAAAATATGTTAGGTGGCGACTCCAAGTCTTTACCCGCGAGTCTCAATAAGTCGAGCCATGTTTCGAACTCTAACCGGGGGTTCGGTAAAAATGGGCATCGACAGAATGGCGACTCCGCTGGGGATATCAAGGTTCGAACCATAACGGACTTTTAATTGGGATTCTTTCCATGCATTTTCTTTTTCCCGTTATTTCTCAAAACTAATATTTCTTTCTTTTCCTTTTGCAGGTCTGAAGTTTAGTTTTCTATTTCAATGGCGTTTGCTTTTAATTTATTATTTGTAATTATTATTTTGTTTATATTTCCTCCACTCCCGGAATTTTTTACAATTGCACACACAATAAACGGTTACGTGGAACTCACGGCCATTTCACTCCCAAAAACCCTTTAGGACGAACGGTTGGAATATAGTTGGTCCGTGGTACAACCAACAATTTCAAACGTTCCCATCCCTTGGTTGTCCGCCTGAGAGAACCATGTTCTTGTCTAGTAAACCCACTCTTGGCACAACACGTCCCACACTTCAACTATTTTCAAATCTTCCACAAATTTCGCTAAATCTCATTCTTTAAAACAATTCCACGTCATAATCCTTTTGTATTAATTGATTTTTATTATCCTATTTTTAAAAGGCTAATTTGTTTGTTTCGTTTTCTATTTACTCCTCCTTTTTAAAACCATTTTGTGAAATATTTTTTTTCTTTCCATAAGTTTACTAAACTCTTTTCTTTTTCACTAAATGATTCTTTTTTTCACTTTTAAGATTATCTAGTTTATATTAATTCTATTTTTTTAAAAATAATAATAAAATATATATAATAATAATAATAATAATGTGTGTTCGTTTTGTTATCTCTTTTAAAACTTATTCTGTAAAATATTAATATGTGCATTTTTTTAAATATTGTCTAGTTTATATTAATCCTATCTTTCAAAACTAACGCATTTGTTTTGTTCTTATCCTTTTAAAATTATTTTATGAAATACTTCAATATGTGTGCATCATTTCACAAAACATATGCATTTCTTTCAAAACTTGTGCATTTCTTTTAAATTTTTGCATATCATGTATACCTTCCGCCGCTCCTGACAAGTTTCTAAATCGTGCGGTGGTTACGACCACCTCTTCCCTCACAAAAATCTCCTTTTAGGGGGAACAACTTGGAACCCATTTGGCCCGAGACGTTCCCGCTCCTGAGTTGTCCGCTTGGGAGGATAATAAAACTCGGTCTAGCCAACTTCATTCTTTAGTAGCAATGCTAGGAATCATGCATCATGACATATCATTAGTCGACTTGTTCTCAAGTCCAATAGGCCAACTTGTTCAAACAATCTGAATGGATTTTTGACCCCCAAAGAGCGTTGAACACGATCTATTTGGCATATACTTAAGGGATTGAACGTGCAAATGTAGACCGTCTATTGGAATTATTCTGCATTCAATGCCATTCAAAGGCACAAATGGTAACCGAAATTGCATCAAAGCCCGAATTGAATCAGAAACGACCGTTTTATTCGTAAATGTTTGGAATCATTCTGTATTCAATGCTATTCAAACGCGCAAAAGGTAATCGAAAAGGCATTAAAGGCCCAATTTGAAGCAGAAATAACGCTTGATAGACGGGATGACGCATAACGCACATTTATCTTTTAAACATTATATAAAGACTTGACATCCTTGGCATGTCACGAGTTCATTAGCAATTTCCTTCTAAAGTGTCTAAAGGATTCTCAATCCACAACGACACATCTCGTCATATTCTTTGTTACATTATTTTCAAAGCTCATGCCACATGTTAATCGTTTGCTTACAACCAAAATTTAGGCATCTTCATTCCCTTTTTTCTCATTTCCTCATCTTTTCCAAAAGATCATGGCCAATAGAACATTTGACATGGTTACTGAAATCCCTCAGTTACTCAGAGATTGGTGGGGAAACCTAAGCATAGATCAACAAGACCGAGTTAAAGTGGTGTTGGGGAACCTGATTTCACTAATGGAGCACGCGACAATGAAAGGGATAGTAGAAGCAGCAGTACACTATTGGGATACGGACCGAGCAGTTTTTCATTTCGGGAGTATAGAGTTGACACCACTACTGGAAGAAATAGGCGGGTTAACCCAATTACCATTCGAAAGTGGAGAAATTTTGATGCATAAGAACATTGCACCCGAAGAGTTCTTCAAAATGGTAAGGTTTAAGCCCGAGTTATGCACAGACAGTATAAGGCAGTCGGGAATTTCTTTGACTTCCCTCTACATCAAACTTGGGTATGGAGAAGCATTTCAAGGAGCCGAAGACTATTTCAGCATTAACCAGGCAGAGTGGCAAGAGTGGAGGGTACTTGCGTTTGTCACCAGCTTTTTAGGAACTGTCGTGTTTCCACAACACAAAGGACGAGTCGACGTTTGCATTGTATCAATTGCTGATGTCCTACTCAAGGACTTTGACAAGAAATACACTTTGGTACCTATGATCGTCGCAGAACTTTACCGAGCTTTAGAAAGATGCAAGAAGGGAGCTAGTTTCTTCGAAGGTTGTAATTTGCTTTTGCAAACTTGGTTGATGGAACATTTGCAAAAGGTGAACAGCACAGACCAAGGCTTCCACTCCATACCGAGAGAAAACTACATCTTAACGCATATCACCCGCATGGACAGTGCCCTTGAAAAGTGGGACCGGCCAACAACCACCGAAGGCTGGCACCACAGGCTTTCTCAGTTGACATCTGAAGACATACAATGGATGTTTGATTACTTTTTCAGCACAACAGTAATCACACGATCCGAAAGAGACTCATTTCTCATCTTAGTGGGCTTTAGAGGAATTTACCCATACACTCCTTTAAGGGCACTTAGACAAGCGGGGAGAAAGTAGATTGTACCCTAAATTGCAGACATCAGAAGTTTCAAAGCTGATATTTTTGGAGTAGTGATACCATTCAAAGACAAGATATTAGAACTTTGGAAAGCAAGGCATCGAATGGAATTTGAGTCTATTGGACGAGACAAGTTTGATGCAGGCTATGATGAAGATTACCCAGACTGGCTCAGGAAAGACATAGCAAGGGCAGTTCAACCAAGAGCAACGGCAAAGAGGAAAAGAAATGTTGAGGAGTTGGAAATCGAGTACATGAGGCTACGTAAACAACTGGCAAGGGCACAAGAGAAAATAGCAAGGAAACAAAGTTTGGTCGAAGCAAAAACCAAAGAAAAAGACAAATGGTGCAATAAAGCAGAACTCCTGACAAAACGCATAGAGTCTATCAGTGTATGGGCTAGCGAAGGAATGAACTCTGTGGCTGACAAAGGAATAGAAAAGAAAGGAAGGAAGGCTTAGAAAATGTTGAAGAACTTCACATTTGACATATCCCGGCTCTTGACTGATGCAGACAATATCATCTTCCAATGATACTCATCAGGGGAAAGTTCATCCAATGAAGATTCGTCCGACGAGGAAGAAGATGAATCTTCTGAAGATGGATCAACATGAAGAATGCTCGCTCAGGCCATGATCTGATTTCCTAGCAATGTTTAGTCTTTTCCTTCTCTTACATTGTTTCAAATATCAACCATTGTAATAAATATCAATGTTTGATAAATGCAAATTCTCTTTTAGACTCCGCATTTTATAGCAAATGAAATGATACATGTGGCACAAAGCACTTTTTAAATCATCGTGCGTAAAATGGTCCATTATATTATAGAATGCATTTCTTATCTGATATGTGTGTATTGCATGAATTTGCTTGGTTGCTCTAGGTCGTTCTAGCTAAGTAAATCCCTTCCCAAAATCCAATCTCCTACCAAGGCGCCACATCTCCTTACTCTATGCCCAAATCATGATATCAGAAATCTTTTGCGTGTCTTGATAATTCCCTATCCCTTATGAACTCAAAACCTATTATCCAAAAGGTTGGCTTAAGTTGAATACCAAGGCAGAATATTTGGGCAAGCAAAGCGCACTTATCAAGGATTTTTCAAAGCAAGAAGAGTTTGTAATAGCAGGCACTATACACACAAAGCGGAAATTGACAGGACAAGAGATTTGTTGGTCAAACTCAAAGGCACACATGACTTAGCGAAATACTTCGTTTTGACACAGTCTGAGGATTATTTTGTCGGTCTAGTCCATATTGTAATACATTTAAGGCAATCCAAAATATTTCCAAACTTGCACATTCTCATGGCCAAAAAGACGTTCAAAGTGTTATCACAAGGTAATAAGAAAGTGAGAAATGATCGGAACACGCTTGATGATACAAAGGTTTGTGCATAACAACCAAATTAGGAGGTTGATTTAATTTGGAAAAGAATACAAAGGCGTCGTAACAAAGATTCTACTATATGAAGGAGCTAGAAGCTCTTGCTGAGTATTGGAGGCATATCCCTACCAATTAGCAAGTGTGGGACGAGACGATGATCTCAAGATGAAGCTATTTGAGACACTTACAAAACCATGCATTAGTTTTATAACAGTCTTGACTAAAGCATTGATATGAGAATATACATGATGCACCGAGATTGGCAACAAAATCTACCTAACAAGCAAAAGCTAAGGCAAAGATTGAATTGCAGCAGTCGGTTGACAAGTATGAGAGACATTAATTATCTCTCTCAAAGACACATGGGCATCATAACACACAAATTGGCAAGAAAGGATGACAAATGCACTAAGGTCTTGGTATTCGACAAAAGCCAACTTCCTTTTCAGTCATATATATACCCCTTACCCGAAATCCTTGTCAACTTTTGATTGAGATCTAACCAGAACCATCTTCTACTCAAGCAAACATCGGTCATTCGACCAAAATCCTTGTCTTGACTACTACATAAAGCACTCAAGCAATCTTTTAGAATCTCTATACAATTTTTCATAATCTCCAAATTCAAGTGCTACTCTATCATCCGCGGTCTAAGCATCCTCTTAAGCTTGTATGTCATTCTTATTTTAAACTTGCTAATGTGCTAACTCTGCTTTGTGCATGTTGTCACTTTATTACGGTTGCCTTATGCTTGAACACCGAAATTGGTCAAGAATCTGCATTGAGAAAAAGCCGAAATGTCAAGCCGAGCTGAAAATATTTACCTTCTGGAACAAAGCCTTTCGAACCGCCAGCATGGGACACCGTATCCCAATTCCACTTCCGTACAACTTGTAGTATGAACGAACCAAAATCAGTTGACAATATACTCATACAAGAGTCGCAAGAGAAAATTCTAATCACTATACGACCAAAACTGGCAAAACTCACAGCCTCGCACCGTACCCCAACTTGCACCATAAACAATCTCCTCTCTTTCAAGACTTTCAAAGGCTCAACACAATCAAGGACATATGAAAAGACAAAACCTCACACCTTTACTCCTTTAGCTCACTCAGAAGATATTGCGACCAACAAACGAACTACTCCCTAGAGACCTATTCGGGATTTTGATCCAACAAAGATCTTCACCTATCACTCAAACATTCAGTACTGTTACACCGCACAATACCCAGCACAACCCAAGATAAATACAACTTTGGGGACAACCTCCACATCCGACAAATCCAACCTCAGTCTGAGAATGCAAGTACCCACACAATCAGAGTCATCAATCATCACACTAAAGGACGAATGTAGATTCAAGCCAATACTCTGGTATTCAGTGCAATCAGCCACTTTGTTTCGACTAACGAATCTTTCTTTTAGAACAGATTTTTCAATACAAACACAAGATTCACAGACAATCACAACAGACAAGATAGCACTTTAGCCACGGGAGGCTTATAATATGACGACCAGCCACGTCAGGCTTAAAATATGACGACCAGCCACGTCAGGTTTAAAATATGACGATCAGCCACGTCAGGCTTATAATATGATGGCTAGCCCAGTCAGGCTTAGAATATGACAATTAGGCTCGTCCGCCTTAGAATTGGACATACTCATTCTTTCTGTTTCGCAGACATTACTATAATCAGCCTTGTCCGGCTTTAAAATAGGACAAATTCACATACTTTGTTTTGCAGGCACTACTATAACAGGCTCGTCCGCCTTAGAATTGGACATACACACGTATTTCTTGTTTATTTTGCAGGCACTACCAAGATATGATGATCTATCAAAAGCAATAAACTGGGGCAGAATTTTTGAGGATCTCCTCAAAAATTCCAAAAGACGCAAGCTGACACTGGGGCAGAAATTTTTGAGGTCCCCTCAAAAATTTCAAGAGAGACGAAGTACAGAAACTGGGAGTTCCTCGAAGAAAACTTGACCAAAGCCCAACATTCATGAAAGCATTATAAAAGCAGAAAAAACGACGACTTTCCTACCAGCGTTGCAGACATAATAATGACATTTTTTTTAGCACTCTACTTTACCTTTGTCCGCAGGGTACACAGTCCGGCAAAAGGCACTTTACTTTTTGTTCGAAGGATACACAGCCCGGTGCGATAGACAATTCTCTCCTGACAAGAGGCACTTAGTAGCTCCTGACGAGCAGGCAAAATAGCTCTTGACGAGCAGGCAAAATAAGCTCCTGACGAGCAGGCAAAATAGCTCTTGACAAGGAGGCAAAATAGCTCTTGACGAGCAGGCAAACAGCTCCTGACAAGAAGGCAAAATAGCTCTTAACGAGCAGGAAAACAGCTCCTGACAAGAAGAAAAAATAGCTCTTGACGAGCAGAAAAAATAGCTCTTGACAAGGAGGCAAAATAGCTCTTGACGAGCAGGAAAACAGCTCCTGACAAGAAGGCAAAATAGCTCTCGACGAGCAGGCAAAATAGCTCATGACGAGCAGGCACTTATGATACACAAATATCTCATAACGAGAGACAATGACACATTGACAATTGACAATCCAACAATAGGAAAGTCCATTTTACATTTACAAATATTTTCTGCAAAAACTCACACTTTATTGCGGGAAACAGCGGGACAGTGTTCCAAGGTATACAACCCGACACGAAAAACAATTATCTCCTGACAAGATGCACATAAATGAATATCCCCAGAGGAAAAGCATATATTTCCTAACACTCAAAGCACCTGGAAACAGACTAGACAACTACATGACAAAGGAGAGCTCAGCTTTACAGGGAATTTACTTTATCATCATCTTTGGTTGCGCTTATCCTACTTTTGTTGCAGGACACTCATCGACCCCTTGACAGACCCTTGAGCTAATTCCTATATTTCCATACTTGCCCCGAAAGTCACTACCACGCATGAAATTGTGTGATCTGCAAAACCTCAAATACTTATTATGCATCATTCTGGAACACCACTCAAAAAGCTTAACCCTACAAACAATGCTTTTGTTATACCCGCAAGCTATCTATTTTGTCGAGCTCTAAAGCACTTGAATCTATATTTCCATACTCGCACAAGTAACCTACCTGATCTTTCCTTATCGATTGGATGTCAGTTTTGTATGCCTTCCTATCTAGGCTTATCTGTGTCAATCGTGCGTGTTCTCGTGCTTAATCGTTCCCATCTATTTGAATCGTGCGCATTTATTGTGCTCCACTTCTCAATATTCCCCAATTTGATCGAGACAATATTGAAGGCAAGATGACTCGATTATCGAGATGAAGTGGAAACTATGTACGTGTAAACTCCTCTTTATGGGTGTGTCGTGCACCACATTTTCATAACTAGGATGATTACAAGCTCTTTTCCCACGCCCGATCTATCGATGTCACTCGTCTTCAACAAAGCCTCTGATATATCTAGCAATCATATCTCAGCAAATTTCAAAGTACCCTCAAATATTAAACTTTACATACTCTGACAAGTTTACTCTTGACATCTCAATCGTGCGTCATAAACATCTCACACAGGCAACATGCCATTCTAGAACTACACACGGCCTGATTCTCATAAAACCCGAGATATGTAGGCAACTCAGAGACCGGGGTTCGGCCAAAAACACCCCAAAACTCTCATTTTCCCTTCCCACCATTTTGCTTGCAAGTCGTGACAAAATTGGCTACTCCGTCAACTATCTTTGCCCGAAGATTCTTTTCATCATCCTCGGGCAAAGAGGGGCAGCTGTTGACACCCAATTTTGTCCTTTCTTTTTCATAATTGGCTATAATTTAACTTAAAGACGCAATTTAGCCGTTTGAAAATATATACATTAGAAAGCATGCATTTACGTGTGTTATCTCCTATTTATACCTTATATATTTTAATTGTGATTATATTATGTCATTTGCATCATTTAGGCTATCTGTGAAACTATGGTTATTTATGTAATTTACTGCACAAATAACGCTCTATAACTATTTGTGACTATTTGCACGTATTTAACTTGAGATGACCCTAATTATTTTATGTGTGCATTTTTCTCTTCTTATATATATATATATATATAATTTATGTATATTTATATTTTTAATTTAATTTTATCCTGCACCTTTAAGTTAATTATTAGCCCAATTAAAATGTTCCGTCTAAATTTTGTTTAACTCATTCAAATTCGCAATATTGAACGCATTTACTTGAAATGAAGTTTTCAAATTTCCCTTGAACCTGGACAAAATTTCAACCAGATATATTTAGTTTATACCATAAGTATTTTCTTTCTTCCCATAGATTTTAAATAATTTTTCATATCTTCATAAAATTTGCTATATCAATTATTCATTTTATTTACTCTTTTTTTTAATTAAATTAGCTTTACTTTGAACCTAGACTCAATACATAAGCAAGTACATTCCGTATTGTTAAAATTTTTGACCAAAATCTTTCTATTTTGTCACTTGGCCAAAATTCAGACCCCAAAATCCCTCAAAAAATCATCCCCATAATATTTTCTTATCTCCTTCCTAATTCTCCCCAATCTCATCCCCTTCAATCAATCCTAAAACCCCTCCCCCAACGTCTCTCCTCTAATCAGACCTCTTAATTTAGATTCAAACGGATCCTAAAATGGCTACATATACACAGTACAAGGGGACATACAGGAGGAGGACACATAGATCTCCCTCACCCCTCATCTTCAGCAGACCCATACCCACGCACACCATCAAATGGACACACCAAAATTAGAGACACGGGCAAATACACACACGCATACCCAAATTAGAAAATGCCACCAAATAATGATAGATACACACACCGGTACAAAAATTGTTAGCAGGGATACAAATGGAGGGAGATCGGAACTCCATCGCCGGTGGTGGGGATGGTAGCAATAAGCAGAGAAACGGTCCACCAGTGAGAAAAGAGAGAAAACCGGGGAAAGAGGAACCACCTATGGTAGTGGTGGGGTTGGTGGCGTTACTTGTTCTCCACCAGAAATATAACCACAATCACCTCTTTTCCGATTCCCTATGGTTTATTTGGTCCAACTGTTACAGAAAACGAGGAAAGAGGAAGTCGAAGGCGGAGTAGCAGCGGCACATAATAGGCAGTCGCTCCTCCACCTCTCGCCTGGTTGTTTGTTCCGTCGGCTGCCCTCACTTGTGCCTCACCGGAAAAATGATGACCCGTGTCCTATTTGATTTGGATCTGAACAATACTACTAATGTTATGATGGGTTAATGGAAAATATTGATTCTGAGGCACCCAACCTGATCTGAACATGATGCTACAACAAGGAGTTGTCTGGATACAATTTTTTCTAGCGTTATTTTGGACTAATCCCCTGTTGCTTTGACTGGTTTTTTTTGTTTGTGCAGTGGTCATTTTCTTATGGTTTTCCTATCTCTGTTGACCATGTTCACTTGTGAAATTATGGTCTCTTAGACATTGTCTCTGATTGATGTTAGTATGTTACTGATATCGGGAACAGTACTACACTATTACTTGCCTATGAAAATAATTAATTTGAGGCATACAGGCTGATTTGAACGGATATTACACGGCCAATGACCTCTGGAGGCCAATACAAGTCCCGACTCGTATTTACCGTCCCTTACATGTCCCAAAAACAAAACAAAAAGGCTATGATGATGCATATCACTTTGCAAAGTAAGCGATAGTGGAGTGGTGAGATTGAAGGTGCTTGGCACGACAGTACGACCGGCTCCGTATTTGCAGCCGCACCGACATCCCTAACCTCAGCTTGACGCAATACATATTCTAAGCCTAAACTTTCAAAAATTCCCTTTTCCCTTTTTGTTTTCTTTTTATTACTATTGTTATTATAATTACTATTAATTTTTATTAATACTAAAATTTTTTTATTATTATCATTACTGTTATTTTCTATTATCATTATTATTATTGATTACTTTATTATTATTATTATTATTATTATTATTATTATTATTATTATTATTGCTACTACTTTATTCTACTTTTATTTTTGCTTTATTTCATTAGTTATATTACTAACTTCATTTTCATATTTTTGCGAGGTACGTCACGGAAATAAAAGGATGACGCTTTTGGAAGAGGACTAAGAATAATTTAAATTATTATTTTAATTTATTTTATCATTTCTGATTAATTTTATTCGCAATCTTCACTAACTTTTTTGTTCTATTTGTGAAGTACTTCGGATGGAAGTTTGCCAAGAAAAATCGTCGTATAAGTTGAATGATTTATATTTAATATGAATTATATCGCATAAAGTTTGTGATTATTAGTTTAAAATTGCTTAAATGCTTTTAATTATTTAGATTAAATCTCAATTATTTAGTCCGATTGGGAACCACACTTTGTGGAGCCTGAGAGGTGCCTAACACCTTTCTCTTGGGTTAATCTGAACCCTTACTCGGAATTCTCGGTTCGTAGATCAAGTATCGGAGTTAATATTAAAATTGGCTAGAAACAAAGTAGGTGCCCTAATACGCCTATTTAAAAAATATGTTAGGTGGCGACTCCAAGTCTTTACCCGCGAGTCTCAATAAGTCGAGCCATCTTTCAAACTCTAACCGCGGGTTCGGTAAAAATGGGCGTCGACAGGAACTCTAAATCATGCTATTGAAAATGTGTATTGCGTTGATGGTCTTAGACACAATTTACCGAGTATCTCTTAGCTGTGTGATAGAGGAAACGAAGTGAGTTTTTCCTCTGCAGGGTGCATTATGAAGAACCTACAGAGTGGAGAGATTGTCATGGAAGGAAAAAGGGTGAACAATGTGTACAAAGCATCACTGAAATCACTTCCTGAAAACAACTTAACATGCCTGAATGTTCAAGAAAGTGATTCTCAACTGTGGCACATAAGAATGAGACATGCTAGTTTGTCACAGCTCAACAAGTTAGTATCGAAGGAGCTGGTTCGTGGATTGCCAAACAAGAAAAACATAAAGATGTGTGATGGTTGTGTTAAAGGAAAACATGTGAGATCTTCCTTTAAATCCAAAAAGGCGGTAAGCACATCAAAACCAGTGGAGTTGATACATATGGATCTTTGTGGACCCATGAGAGTCAGGAGCAGAGGAGAAAGGAGGTTTGTATTTGTAATTGTTGATGATTACTCGAGGTATATATGGACCCTGTTCTTGGCATCCAAAGATGAAGCCTTTGATAGCTTCAAGGATTGGGCTGCAGTTGTGCAGAAAAGGTTGAGCTGGAACTGGTCAGCATCAGATCTGACCACGGCACGGAGTTCGAAAATATAAAATTCTCTGAGTATTGTGCCAGACACAGCATTGATCATAATTTCTCTGCACCAAGAACTCCATAGCAAAATGGAGTAGTTGAAAGGAAGAACAGGTCTCTACAGGATATGGCAAGAACCATGTTGTTGTCAAGTGGTCTTGCAAGGAACTTCTGGGCTGAAGCTATAAACATTGCATATTACTTGTTAAATAGGTGCTCCATAAGAGCCATTCTTGATAAGACTCCATATGAACTTCTCAGAGAAAGGAAAACGAATATTGCATATCTGAGGCCTTTTGGGTGTAAATGTTTTGTTCACAACAATGGCAAGGAACCATTGGGAAAATTTGATGCAAGAAGTGATGAAGCAATATTTCTTGGATATTCTACTCAAAGCAAGGCATACAAAGTGTTTAACAAACAAACACAAACAGTAGAGGAAAGCATGTATGTGGTATTTGATGAATCAGATAAGGAAATTGATGAAAAGGAAGTAGATGATCAGGCCATTGATCTTGTTCGAGATGATGGTATAGTTAACTCTAAGAATTCAGAAGAAAAATGAGGAATCATGTGAAGAAACTGAAGATTCATCTCAAAGGGAACAAGGAGTCAACATGTCAGGGGGAACAACAGATGAAGTTGATGATTCAAATAATCAGGAAGAACCCACTCTGGATGTTGCTGAAGGTTCTTCTCGTCATATACAACCCCGACCATGGAAACATCAAATTTCTCATCCTTTGGAGAAAGTGCTATCTGAACTGGATACTGGAATTATGGCCAGATCTGCCTTGAAGAACTTCCATTCATTCTTTGCCTTCCTATCGTCTATGGAACCAAAGAATGTAAAAGAAGCCATGGAAAATCCAGATTGCGTCCTAGCCATGCAGGATGAATTACATCAGTTTGAAAGAAGAAAAGTCTGGCATCCGGCTCCTAAGCCAAAGGACAGGTCAATTATTGGAACAAAGTGGGTGTTCAAAAACAAATTGGATGAGCATGGTATAGTGACATGGAACAAAGCTAGATTGGTAGTCCAAGGATACAGTCAAGAGGAAGGAATCGGCTATGATGAGACCTTTGCACCAGCAGCTAGGATAGAAGCCATAAGAATGTTGATTGCCTTTGCTACATACATGGAGTTTTGATTGCCTTTGCTACATACATGGAGTTTACACTGTATCAGATGGATGTGAGGAGTGCCTTCTTAAATTGTTACCTTAATGAAGAAGTCTATGTAATACAGCCACCAGGTTTTGTGAACAGTGAATTTCCTGATCGTGATTACAAACTTGATAAGGCACTCTATGGATTGAAGCAAGCCCCTAGTGCCTGGTATGAAAGACCATCAGGATTCTTGCTCAAGAATGGTTTTTCAAGAGGTAAGATTGACAACACATTGTTCTTGAAAAAGAAAGGAAAGGATCTATTGGTGATTCAGGTATATGTTGATGACATAATTTTTGGTGCCACTGATGATGAATTATGCAAGGGATTTGCTGAATTGAGGGGCAGTGAATTCGAAATAAGCATGATGGCAGAACTTAATTTCTTCCTAGGATTGCAGATTAAGAAGACCCCTGAAGGAACTATGATTCACCAACAAAAATATGTCAAGGAACTTCTAAAGAAGTTCGACATGGAAGGAGAAAAACAAATGTCTACACCTATTGCTCCTGGAACCAAGCTGGATATGGATGAACTAGGTCCTTCTACAAATGAGACAAAATATAGAGGAATTATAGGTTCAATCCTCTATCTCACAGCTAGTCGACCTGATATTGTATACAGTGTGGGACTGTGTGCTAGATTTTAGTCCAAGCCTAAGGAATCACATCTCACAACTGTGAAGAGAATCTTAAGATATTTGAAGGGAACTCAGGATTTATGTCTATGGTACCCAGGGGTGGTACTTTTGAATTAATTGGCTTTGCTGATGCTGATTATGCAGGACAGTTGGGGGACGGGAAGAGCACTTCAGGAATGGCACATTTTCTTGGTCGTTGCCTAGTTTCATGGGCTACAAAGAAGCAAAACTCAGTAGCATTGTCTACTGCAGAAGCAGAGTATGTGGCTACTGCATCATGCTTCTCACAATTGCTATTGATCAAACAGCAGTTAGAGGACTTTGGAATTAAATGCAGAGTTGCGCCTATTTTCTGTGATAACACAAGTGCAGTGCACATTGCCAAGAGCCCAGTCCAACATTAAAGAACAAAGCACATTGATATTAGACACCATTTTCTTAGAGATAATGTGGAGAAGGGTCTAATTACTATGAATTCTTGTAGGACTGAGGACCAAATTACTGACATCTTCACCAAAGCACTGAACAAAGTTCAATTTGAGCGGAACAGGATTGAGTTAGGGATGACCAAAATACACGGATGATTCAGCATTTGTTCCCCAAGGATTGGTTAGTAAAGTGTTCATTATTTTTTTTGTAACTACAGTTGCTATTGTCCAGTCTAATTTTTGTACTTTATCTAAGTATACTTGTTCAACTGAGTACTACTAGAGTATGCTAATGTGTTCCCATGAAAGAACCTACAGGGTACTTAGAAGGAACCAAGACAAACATGAGGAACCATGTCCAGGTATATTAACACAGCTATTTATATTAAATGTCATAGCTGAAATTGATTGTTCAATGTACGTGCATCAAGGAAACCTTCCATATCTGTGTAACCACCCAAAATTATAGGAACAATTCCTTTTGTGGTTATACCTCTATAAGACTCCAACTGACCCCACCTATTCTAGAAGCCTTAAATGGGTAAGTCTAAATAACCTTCAAATCCTTCACTTTCCCAGTTTCCCAAAACTTCAAAAAGGTACTTTTCTTTACAATATCATCATTACTGCCTATACCCTAGGGAAGCTTGAACCCACTGTTATTCTCATACTAGTCATCAGAAGGAATAGAAAGAAAAATATTTACCAAACTCTCTTCTACTCTGTTCTCTCTCTAAAATTCAAAACAAGAAAAACTTTCTCTCAAAACCCTAACAAAAATCACTATGTTTCAAGCACAATCATCATCCGCCTCCCCCGTAAAGACCTCAGAAACCCACACCATCAAAGAATCTACTCTTAAACCTCCTGCCTGTACTCTTGCTGAAAGAATCGCCAAAGCAAGGTTGAAATTTCACAAAAAGATGGGAAAGAAGGGTACAAAGAAGGTCGTTGTGAAACCCTCATCTCCAACGCCGGCATTACCAGTTTCCAATGAAAACCCAGTTGAGGTAACACATGAATCAACCCTATCTAGTTCTACCACTTTAGAATCTGTTAAAAGCCTTGGGAAGTTGAGCACTAAAATTTTAGTTAAAGGGCTAGATGAAATTGTAGAAACAGTAGAGCCTAGTGGTATAACTGATAGGGGGAATGCTTGTGGGGATAATTTGCAGACTGTACAAGAGGAATTTGTTCCTAAGATTTGGTTTCATGTTCCCTTAATGACTGACAAAGTAGTGGAGGTCAATGTAATTGAAAATATGTTGGAAAGATTGAGAGAGGAGTATTCTGCTGAGTCTCAAAAGGGCCCAGTCAACGAACCTAGTTCGGTGGCTGCTCCTGTTGAGAAGGTTCATGTGATGGCTGTGTTGGAAGGTCCAGTAGGTGGATGACCTATTTTGTTTAAGCTACAAAGTAATTAAGTCAAGAACCTGGCTCTTGCTCAGTTCCTGAAGTAGCTGAGGATGCAGAATTTGATTAGACTGACTCTGAGGGAGAGAAAAATGAGAAAATTCAGGATGGTGATGGTATAAGTGAGAAAGCTGTGGAGAAACAAAAGAAGAATGTTAAAAGAAAATTTGGGGAAGAGGATGAGAAGTTGATGGGAGAAGAGGAAGAAGAGGAGGTAGTGTTTGTAAGTAAAACAAAGCCAGAAACAGATAAGAGAAGAAGGTTTTTGAAAGGGGGAAAAGCTGTGTCAAAAAGCAGGCTGGTAGATGAGAGTGATGAGGACTCTCAGGTTGAAAATCGTGGTGAGGAAAAACCTGCTGTGTAGACCATACCTTGGAGAGTGGCTACTAGGTCTGCTCTGAGACAGCAGGTAAGAAAAGGTTGCAAATCTTGAGAAGAAGCAGGATAAAAGGTGGTTGAAAAGAAACAGGTGAAAAGGACTGTGGAAGCAAAGGTGGAATGTGATGAAGATGGGAGTTATATTGACCCTAGTGATTCTGACACTGATACTGAGGTACAAAGCAAGAAGAAAAGGAAGGATATTGATGAGGAAGTAGACAGGGCAGCCTTCTTTGCCAGGCACCAAGTATTGGCAAGAAGCATCTTGAGTGACCTAAAGGAGCACAACATGAGACCTCTGTTAAGGATGGTAGAGGATCAAGGGTGGTTGAACCTCTTTGCTAAGGACAACAGATTTCTGTATGCTGAAAAGATAAGGGATTTCTACATAAACTGTAGAGTAGCTGCAAGAAGGGTGTTCTCAGTTGTCAAAGGAGTAGAGATAGAGTTTGGAAGGAAAGAGCTGGGAGTAATTCTTGAGGTTCCTACTGAAGATTATTGCAGGTACATCAAGCTAAAATGGCCAAAGAGGACTGATGGGGTAACACCTCTGAGTGTTGTGAAGAAATTCTCAGGAAAGACCAAACTCAAAAAGGAAAAAAAGGTTGAGAAGAAGGAGATGGAACCTGCACATCAGTTGCTCTTCGAATTTGTTCATAGGTTTATGTTGCCTAGAGGGGAAAGGAATAGTGAGGCTTGTGCTCTTGACTTGACCTATATGAACCTGCTGGATAGAGGAACAAGGATCAATCTACCTAGTCTGATCATCAGACACATAAAGAGGATTGCTGATACTGATCAAAAGCCACATTCTTTAGTGCATTCTTACATCCTGCAACAGGTCTTTGAGCACTTTGGGGTGCCCTTAGAAGATGGAAAGAAGCCAACACTGCATCAAATGTTTGGCCAGAATGTGCTGAAGAACTGTGACTTCTTCAAAGAGAAGAGATCATCCAAGAGGCCAGTGCAAGTCAAGCAAGAGCAGCCTGAAGAAAGTGAGGACTTTGGACCAGATGAAGCAATTGCAGCTGTAAAGGAATTGGAGCAGCATGTTCTAGAAGTAAATGAAGAGAATGCTGAATTGCAGAGGCAGCTACAGGTGAAGGATCAAGAAATTGATCGCTTGAAGATCGAGTGCCACAAGCATGAGGCCGAGTTGGTGGTAGAAAGGGCCAAGAATTCAAGGAATATTGAGGCACTGGTCAAGCACTTCAACCTGAAGACCTAAGTCCTACCCACTTCCTTCCCTGTCCTTGTCCAAATTCCTACTTTCTTTTCCTATATGTCCTTCCTTGCTATGTGTTCTTAAGACAATCATTTGAAGTTGTGTACTTAATTGGGCTGTGTGTTTTCCACGCACTGGATAATTGGTTTTAAATTTCTTTTGTTTGCTTGAATTGGGTCCTTTCTATAATATATCTAGTTCTAGTTAGGCCCTTAGCTATATTCTTGTATGTTCAGTTAACTTGATTTCCTTGTGTTCTAGACTGGATAATACTGACTTGTTCTTGCAGGATTTTGAATCTTTTCGATGATGCCAAAAGGGGGAAGAAGGAAATGTTGGGGTGTTTGTGACCTAACTCATCTGTTTTAAATTTTTCAAATGTATTTTTGCTTCTGTGTTTTTGGTATTTCTGTATGTCCAGGTTCCTTGGCAACATTTGTTTGTCATCATCAAAAAGGGGGAATTTGTTGAGGTGAAGTTTTGAAGAATGACAAACAAAGGAGCCAGTAGTTCTGGAGGAGAACCTGGTCCTTATGAAGAAGGGCACGACTGATCGAAAATATTAAGTGTTGTAAATCCTTACCGAACTAGGAAGAGTGGTGCGTGAACGAGTATGCATCCTAGTCAGCTAAAAGAGGTTGTGCCGTGGTTGTGTCTTCGAAGTACGAATAAGAATTGGAGCTAAACAAGGAAAGAGTCACATGAAATCTTGTCTTCCTATAATTACAAGGTTTCCTTGTGAAATTCAACTAGGGTTATGAAGCCCATATAAAAGCTAGTAGTTGAGGCAGCCGATACTCAGTTATTCACATACAGAGAGTTGAGAGCAATACAAAGGCGATCCAATAACTTTCAAAGTAACTTAACTGGAGAAGACAACTGTTGAAGACTACATAGTTAAACCTAGATATTCTGTCTAGGTTCTTGGTTTGAAGTTGTCATAGTTTTGTGCTATTATTATGTTACCTATATGCTTACTTTAGAAGCAACTGTATTAGATGAACCATTGTGAGCTTACTTTGTAAAGCTAGAGTTTAGCTTTGTTAAGTGATTAGGGTCTAGAGTGCAGCCCCTTGGTTACAGAGTTTTGTAATCTAAAAACTTGCTATTTGTGTTAGTGGATTGGTTCAAAAATTCTAGAGTGTGGGTCGTGGTTTTTCTCCCTTGAGCAAGGAGTTTTTTGTTAAGTTTGCAATTTGTGTGTGTTGTGGTGTTTGCAGTGGAAAACTGTTGCGACAAGAATAAGGTTCTTGACGGTAAGAATCGGGTTCTTCAAAGAAAATTGAAGGACACTATTCAATCCCCCCTTCTAGTGTCCATAGGAGGTGCTTAGATTATAACAGAACTGTTGGGTGAATGTGAAGAGCAAAAGAATTTTCTGAAAATCACGCTGAGGGAAGTTGAAATAAAGCTAAAATGAAGAGGGAAGAAAGTAAAATGAAGATTGATCGACTGAAGAAGTTGATTAAGTCGATGGTTGCTGGTTGTGTCATTTGCTCCTTTATTAAATGGATATCCTCTTAGTTCGCTACATATATTATATAAATATTAGTATTTTAGACATTTCAGTTGGTCTACTATAATATTTAGACACTGTGTAAATTTTATAATCAACCCGGACATGTGTATTATTTTGACACAGTGTAAATTTTGCAATCTACCCGGAGATGTGTAATATTTTGACACACTAATGTGGTCGTATGGCTGTTTTTGTTATAAAAGCTTCGATATTGTTTAAGTTACAAGCACATAAGTACAAACATGTTATTAGTTGCAAACCATAATTGAAACATTGAACAACGAATGAAATGAGTTCCTAACAAGTTGCATTAATAAACTCACACTTAATGTCCAAAATCTAACCAAAAAACAAGGTCAGCCACCATACACTGTCTATGACTAACCATAATATTTCCAAAAATATCAAGTTCAAAGTTAACTGTCAACTACTGTCATCAATAAACCTAAACCAAGCAACTACTGTGATTAACTACCAATTCAACTTTCAACTTATACAAACCAATCATTAATACTGGAGTCAAATATTATCTGCTCCACCATTCTTTGAAGCAAATTGATCATTCAGACTCGCAAGCACTTCATTCACAGACACATCTGCTTCATCCACCTGCACTGCTGCTTGTGTCTCTCGATTCTCTTCAACAATACAATCCTTTACAACCTCTTCACTCTCTACTCTATTATCCCCACCTTCATTCATCTCTGCAACTTCTCCATCAATTGGAGCTTCATCAACAACCCTTTTTTGAATCTCTGCATTGTCTCCATCAACTGCTTCATTTTTTCCTTCTTCAACTGCAGCATCTTTCGCATTCAGCTCTCTAGTCATCTCTCATCATCTCCATCAACTGGGGCTTCATTTATGGCTTCTTCTTCAACTGCAACATCTCCAGTCATCTCTTCATCTGCTCCATCAACTTGAGCATCATTTTTCTCTTCTTCTTCTTCGACTGCAGCATATTTTTCTCACCTTTTCATCATTCTTCTCTTTCTCTTCTAATTCAACATTCACTACAACTAAAAGGAAATACTTAGAAACAGACAAAATTAATCAAATTATCATCAAAATGAATATAGATACCTTTCTTTTTTTTCTCTTGACAATCTTCCTTTGCTTGAACAGCTTCCTCTTCATCAAATTCCTCGAATTTGTTTTCCTTTCCCTCTTCTCTTTTTTCTCTTTCAACAACTTCAAAATCTCCTCATTCACCTCCAGTATTCTTGACATCACACCTTGCACATGCCTACAGTGCCTGCAAGTTCCCCCTCCTACCACCATCAACACCATCACCAGCATCATCACCATCATCAACATCATCACCCCTATTTTCCTGGCTTTCACTTCTGTCCATTTCATCAGCATACTCCTCAACAATGTACCTAATGCCAGTGGCCCCCTCCAGCTGAGCCCTTACCCTGTCCAGTGCAGGATCCTCGACCTCATCAACATGAGGACAGACAAACTTTTTGCAACCCTCCACTTCTTGCATTGTTGGGATCAAGAAAGGGTGCAAAACCTGTCATTTTACGTAGATTAAAAGAATTATATAATCAAACATCATCATTAAATGATAAAATAATTAATAAATTAGATTGGCACATACCTGTCTAGCTACTTGATGGCCTGCATCAACATCTCCCAAATTTCTTCTTGTCTGCTGCCACCTCAGTATCCTTGGGATTGGCAGGGGAGACTGTTCAGATTTGCCAGCACTACGGCCAACCAAGGGTACTGCCTCATATATCCATGCCTGTCATGAATGCCACAATCACAATACTTAAGTTTTAACACAATCATTCTTAAGAAAACTGGAAAATAATATAACAATACTTACAAGAAAGACTCGGGGGAATCCAAACAGTGCATAACCGACAGTTTTTCCCTCTACATGTTGTCGATGGGTCTTTGCAAAATCCACTTTGTTGTAGAGGTAATCCACTGTCAAGTCATAGCAAAGTCTATCCCAGGGATACTTGCTGAAGAAGTCTAGGTTATCCACACATTGGATCCACCATTTCTCAACATTTTCTATTTTGTCCATGGCCATCAGAACAGTATGGAGTAACCATAGAAGAGCCAACTTTAGTCTTCCTTTAAGAACTCTTTCTGCTCCATCAAGTACTGCATATTTTCTGCCCTCACTTCCCCACTTCCACACACCTTCTCCAGAAAGCCTTCACCACTTGCCAAGAACTTGGCCTTCACTTTGGTATCTGGCTCTTGACAACAGTTCAAGCCAATCATCAAATAGAACTCCCTCAAGCCAAAACAGACTGGCTTACCATCTATCAAGAACCACATCTCATGGTTTTTCTTAGACTACCTAATAGTCCTCAAAAGCACTGAGTGCACCAGCTGACTATTGAAGGTCCAACTCTCAAATAGGCTTAAGAAATCTCCAAAAACTGATTTCCTAAACATCTTTTCAAGCCCCAATTTTGTCAACTTGGTCTTGAAGTCATAAAACTTTTTCATTGAAGATCTCACAGAGATATTCGCATTAAAGGATTCAAACCTTGACAACCAGGTTTTGAACCTAAAGCTACTGACATCAATGTCAATCACCTTCTTTGGAATACTCAATCTGTCAAGAGAATGCACATCCTATTCATCATCTTCATCCTCTTCTTCTTCATCTCCCTTTTTGTCTTTTTCCCCAGCACCAACATCATCCCTATCAACCCCTTTATCAACTCCATCATCCCTTGCACCAGCATGTTCCTCCTCTTCATCCCCTGCACCAGTACTTTTCCTACTTACCTCCCCAGAATCATCCTCACCATCATCATTATCATCATCAATAACAACAGTCTTTCCTTTTCTTTTTGCTGCAGCAACACCACTACCAACTCCATCTTCAGCCTCAGACTCATCTTGAAACCCATCTATCTGATCAAAGGTATCAGCAGATGCTCGTTTTGAACCCAGGAACTCTGAGTTTTCACCCACCTCTGTTTGACATCCACCAACATCTTTATCGGTGGCTGTCTCATCACTATCATCATGTTTCTCCACCCTTCTTCTTTTACTTTTGACAAATTCTTTGGGAATGTTCGCAGACACCCAAGCCTCTTGCGCTGATTTACGTAGGGACCACCTACGTGTACGTATATTTTTTTCCTGAGCTATCTTATTTTCTAAAAGCTCCGTTCTACGCTCATCCCAAGTTCGTGGACCTTTTCCTTTCAGAACGGTGTGCTTTACCCTAGGCATTTAAACACCTACACAGGAAATTATCCACAAATCACATTTTACTACGAAAGTTAAATAAAAACCCCCAAAAATAAAAACCAATATTCTAAATCGAAAATTGCATATAAAACGGTAAAATAACAAACCCACCACCCCAAATCTTTATGTAAAGATGCAAAATAGCCATTAATCGAAGAAAATACAGTAGTTAAATTTCAACTAAAAATCCTAACAAAATCGAGTGCGTACCTGTTTATGCTCTTGATCGATAATGTGCGATGAGCCCACAAAGATCCTTGAAATAACTGAAACGGAACACTCACAACAGTTACGAAGTCGTGCAGGCGGTTGATATAGAGAAAATAGGAGAAGTTGAGAGATAAAATTAGAACGGCACAATGTAGTGTATGATCAACCTAATAGAGCAGATGAAGTATCCGTTATGTTTTAAATTACCAAGTACTTTTTTTATTTCAAATGGGAAAAATGGCTAAAGTGCCCTCTGAAGTTGGCTCGAAACGCCTGTTACAACCTTTAAGTTTGCGGGGGTCCTATCACCCCCCTGAACAGGTTTGAAATGGTATTAATAACTCCTTAAAAGGCAGATATCAAAGAGTGTGTATCTCACTCTCCTTAGAGAGTGTGAGATGAAAAAAACCTGTCAAATTTATATATTTTAAGCATTTCTTTCATTTTAATTATTTTTTTCACTTTTTAGTGTTTTTTTATTCTTTTTCCTTTTCCTTTTCTTTCTCATTATTTTTGTTTCTTCTTCCATGCCAAGTTTAGTCCGATCACCGAGATAAATGTCCGGCCACCGGAAAATCTATTCCCTCCATATCCATCTCCTCTACCATCACATCTCCACCACCTCTCGTGACTGTATCCCTCCACATATTCATATTTTTTCACTCTTAAATCTTCCATTATCTTTTTTTTAAAAGCTGACCATCGATGGAGGACAAAGGTTTTGCCCTATACTAAAGGTTTCTTTTTATTGTCTCCTCATATCAAATCTTGAAACAAAACAAAGAAAATATTATAGTCCAACAACCCCAATTTAGCAAACCCAAAAACTATAATATTCCCTGAGCACAAATTCCTTTGGCACATTTCAACAAATAGATTGTGTGCATCAAAGTGTTCATCACAGTTACAGTAAAACCCAAGAATTTTATTAGATATAACAATCCCAAGTCTAAAACCTAAACATATCAATGATTCTATGAACTTTTTTTCCTCTTGAAGAGCTCGAGTTTCGGTACATTTGCTGTAAAAATATGGAAACAGTGGAAACATTTGCTGTAATCAAAAGAAAAATTAAAGAAGGAGAAAGATTAAGATTTTAAGAGTTATAGGAAAGTGGAATAAGATGTGAGGTGATTTACAGGGAATGGAGTACTGTGGCGTGAGGGGTGAGGACTTGGGAAGGTTTTTCTTTTTGTTTTTGTTTTTAGGAGTTTTTTCTGTTTGTTTAATAATATTTTTAAGATTTTACACGTGGCAACATGTTATTTGTGCGTGCTTTCCACCTCATTTTTAAAAAGTGGAATTGACCGGAAAAGGAGTATTTTATACCATTTCAAACCTGTTCAGGGGGGTGATAGGACCACCGCAAACTTAAAGGTTGTAACAGGCGTTTCGAGCCAACTTCAGGGGGCACTTTCGCCGTTTCGAGCCAACTTCAGGGGGCACTTTCGCCATTTTGCCTTTCAAATGAGTTCACAGTAGTTTTTTATATTTTGTACCCAAAAGATTTATTATTTTGCACCCACAAGTTTCTAAGAATTCTAATCCAACCCTTGGTCCCCCACTTAAACCCACTTAGTTTTTCTCTCTCCAAAAATAAGTCAAAAAGAAATGGAAAGGTTAAACTTTTTATTCAAGACTTTGAGGGGGTCTTTTAGCTAATTCTTCTCAAGAAAAGATAGTGAATTGGAGGAAAAGCCAAAAATGAATGGAATGAGCAATCGATTTCATTTTGCCTGAAACGGACACACTATGCAATTCTGAAACAAAACCAATATAGTCAAAGCGTTCATAAGTAATCACAGACACAAACTCTCCTATGTTTGACAAAAAGAGAAATTTTAGCTAACACAACTCTCAAGGCAACCATCTAATATAGTGACATCCATTTGTGTACATTCATTCATGTGAAACCTTCACGGCTTGCTTTCCAATATTGCGACCTGAGAACAGACCAACTAGAGCACCAGGAGCACTTTCAAGTCCTTCGGCTACGTCTTCCACATACACAACCTTGCCTGCCTTTATTTGTGGAATGATCATTTCCAAATATTTTGGGTAGAGATGATAGTACTCAAAAACAAGGAATCCTTCCATACGTATTCGTTTTGTGATGAGGCAGAACAAGTTGTGCACTCCTTCAGTCTGCTCAAGGTTGTATTGCGAGATCATCCCACACACAGCAATTCGGCCATGCAGCTTCATGTTCACGAGAACTGCATCAAGCATCTTTCCTCCAACATTCTCAAAGTAGATGTCAATTCCATCAGGGAAGTACCTATCACAAACCAATATCTCCAGTCACTTCAAGTATGGAATCTCTTTTCTTTTTTCACAAGACCAGGCATTTATTTCAGTGTGAAAATTATGAAAACTCACTATAGAACGTAGCTGACGATGAAAACTATCATCATACTTTTCAGTGAATATCTTGTACGTTGAGACTTTTAGAGCCAATCAGCCAGCAGTGGATTCTAGTTTTCAGTTCAAGGAATAAATACCATTCCAAGCAAATAGCCAAATATTAAAGCCTCGTTTACAAGGAGTATCACGTCCATGAAAAGAAAAAGCTGTTCGTAACGCTTCTCTATACATGGCCTAAGCGTGCATAATATGCAGAGTATTTTCTAGTGGAAAGTAAGATAACTAACCTCTTCAAAGCTGCATCTAAATCCTGCTCCTCTTTATAGTTAAAAGCTTCGTCAAATCCAAATTTGCTCTTCAACAGATCAACCTTTCAAAAATAAATAGAGACAGATTAAGTTAAAATGACAAGAGACTTAAACTCATAGTCTTTTTAGTCTTCTGGAGATGAATCATCTGATTATCATTATACAAGAATAATGAGCCGGATTTCTTTCAAACTTAAACCCCTCTCACCCTCCCAAAGGTAGTGAGTCCATGAACTCTCTCCAGGTTTCAGTTGGACAAATTACATGTAGTAGGCAGTGACACTACTTTAACAAAAGTGAACCAAGTTCAATTGGGTTTGATGGTGGACGAAGCATAATGATTAAGATAAGGAAAGATAGCTTCACCACTACTCAGATTCAACAGAGAAATATAAGGTCGCGATGGAACTTACCTTTTCTTTGGTTCCAGCACTACCAACAACATAACAACCCAGCATCTTTGCAAATTGCCCAACGAGCTGACCAACTGCTCCAGATGCAGCTGAAACAAAGACAGTGTCTCCCTTCTTGGGGGAGCAAATCTCATAAAAACCAGCATAAGCTGTCATCCCAGGCATCCCTGCGAAACAAAATTAAATGAAATTTAATGAGCTCCTATTTCCTTCTTTTATAATGAACACATCCTTGCTCTGTCCGACCTACTTCACCGGTATGCATATACAGAAATAGCAACTTTTGATACAGGGTTCCACATACTTTGTAAATATGTTATTGATTTATTAATTTTTGATAGGGGAACAGTGTATATGAAAATATATAAGGGGAATTCAGATACAGTCATCAATTAAGTATACAACAAGAGTTAAGACCTAACATAATCTCTAAATATTTACCATATACGATTCTACAAACGGCTGATAATCCGTTTTACGTACTGTTCTAAAATATCAGTAATTCATCCCTTTCATGACCTAAAAAAGAGAATCATTCATTCCACCTCTAGAAGCGTGCAGTTGAATAACCGTGTTTCACAAAAAGATACTACGACCATCCTGACCTACTGTAAGCATTCAATGAAATTTTTGAAAGGATAAATTTGGTGTACAAATGAGCTTTCTTGTCCGCTCACCAACTCAAATGAGATTTGAGCAGGGAGTTCACAACTTAATTGTGCAGGAACTATTGACAAGCGCAAACATGTAAAAATATGTCAAAGACAAACATGATAAAAAGGAAGAGAAGAAAATGAAAAGCAACAAAAAAATGTACTATAAATTAAGTTATAAGTATATGAACATGTTGTTACCCCATCAATCTCCACATAAGGTAGACAGTCAGAAATCAAACTATAAAAAAAAATCAAGAAGGAAAGATTAAAAGCTGGAATCAGCCCTTGCGTGTGAATGTCACCGTGACATGCATTTTAGCTGATTAAGACCAAAAGCTGGAAGACAGAATGCAATTCGCAAGCACATGGTTTTGCAAAAGGAAAGACTCAGATTCATGTTCAGAACTCCTTGACGGAATAGAAAGCAGCATAAAGAAGACCAGAGAGGAAATATGCAAATAAATGTAAAACAGATTACTTAATGTCGCAGGATCAATTCCAGCAATTCTAAGCAGAGGACAGCACTATGATTTTTTAAATTGTAACATAGTTACCATTTGAAATTGCCAAACTGTATACTACCCATGCTCAATGGATTCTACACATTTGTAAAGACTATATTGATAGAATTAACTCACCAAGGATTCCTGTATAGTAGGAAAGAGGAACATCCGTGTCATGAATTTTAAACAGAGTCTGAGTAGCTGTTATCATACTATACTCTTCCCATCCAGTCATTCCCCAAACCAAGTCACCTTTCTGGAATTTTGGATCACTAGAATCCAAAACTTTAGCCACTCCATATCCAATGATAGGCTATAACAGAAAAAGAAAGTCATGTGAAACAGTATCATAGGACAAACTGTTAACAATACATAATGCCATTCACTTAAACTTCCCTCGATCCGTTAATTCATTTTTCCAGTCAATCCATTCGTATTGTGGATGGATCATGGATCCCAAAACATCATACATAAGCAATGGACATTAATTTATTAGAATGTACTCCATTATCCTTAAACTTACTAACAACTAAGCGGTCTGCACAATTTAACTGCAATTCAAACTCACTGGCGTTTTGTTGATGAAAAAAAGTCAAAATATCGTCTGTGTTTAAGCAGTAAAATTTAGTGAGACTTTCATTATCTGCTTCAACAACAAAAATTTAGTTAGGAAAAAGATCCACAATTAAGATATAATAACATGGTGAAGGGATAGAGCCCTTTTATATGAGGCCAAAACATTGTCATCTATAGTTCAAGTGTTCAACCAAGAACAACATATAACTTGAAATAAAGTAGGAACTCAGCTCTCTTTTCAGTAAAGAAAGGAAAAGAAAATGGTTTGTCAGGGCTTTCGTCGGGTGGTAAGAGTTCAGCTCGTCATCGTATGTTAGAAGCACGTTACACTTCACAGGTTCGAACACACTCTGTTATTTGTAAGCAGAGAAGGGTAGATGGGTGGACCCGTTATCCACCGTGTGCTATTGACCCTAAATTTTCTCGAATGTTAAGAAAAGGTAATTATATAACCATTGAATCATCTAATTGTTTCATCAAATTGTACTTGAAACCTATGTAAAATGGTCCTATGTTTTCCATTAATGAACTGACTTAAGCAGAATAATAGTAACACCTAAACTATTCCATTAATTACATTCAACAGAAGCGGTGTCCCCACCTATAAAATATTACAAATCATACCCAATTAAAACCAATTAAATAACAATCCCAAAGCAAAAAAGAATAACAAGACACCAATTAATTAATAAAACAATCAAATGGGTCATCGTAAAATTCAAGAAAATGAAAAAACTTACAGAGCCAGGAGTGAAGGACTCAACATAACTACCCTCAACTTTTTTCATGCGAGAACGCATATAAGGGTCACATGACAAGTAAAGATTCTTCACAACCACAGCATTATTACAACCTTCTGGAACTTTTAGTATGATGGTTGCATTCTTGATTTCCATGTCAGATTCCTTAGGGTAACCTGCGACATAGTGTTTTAATATAACCTGTTTGTTGCTCACTTCTGTCATTTTTTCTCTTCTACTTTGTTTACAGTAATGTGAATAATAAAGGGTTGTTTTGAAAATTAATGAAGGATGTGTGAGTTATATATATAGAGAAGAAAATAAGTTATGGAGAATGTGAGAAGTGTCACACGAAAGGGAAACGTAACGGATGGCGTATGCGAGATATCCGAAGAGAGTTTTGTGATTGAACTTTGATTTTGTTCTGTGTGTGTGTAATGGGTATATGCTGATTTGGTCTTTTCACATTTTGGAGATGTGTAGAAGGAACTTTTGGTACACTTGGCTGCGGAGAAAGAAAAGGCAAATTTCGACTTTTTGTCACTTTCTATTAAATGCACGATGAGATCGAACCCAAGATGGGAATGATCAACATATTCACCACAATCTTTTCCTTTTTGGTTTCGGTTCTCCTTTCGTCTTAATTTTATTTTGCTTTTTTTTTTTTCTCTCTTCACTATATAACATGGTAATAATCGAACATACATCTGCATCCAAAAGAATCTTTTTATTGATAGAGCTGTATTGGAAAATTTTTGTCACGGACACGTGGCGTACGAATATATTACCATAGAAGCAGGTGCGACCCAACAGATTTCAAAAAGAGACCTTAATTCTAATTAATAAAATTCTATAAACTTTTATTTGATATATTTTTTAACGGATAGTGTACTCCATATTGTACATATGTCGATTATTCAATCAAATATGTGTTAGTTCGAATTACGATACAAGATATTTGCTAACTCAACTCACTAAAGCTTTGACAATATTATTTATAAGAGCAATCCCCACAGCTAAGATAATACTTTTATAAGTTGTTTCATCTAATGATCTCAAATATGTATTACTAAGTAGATGTTAAAATAGTATCATGCATTTGGAATATATTGAAATCAATGCTATTTTGAATTGAAAGATTATTTTGATCAACTCTTTTGTAAGAAATAATCAACCTTAAAATTACCACAAGACATTTATTTTTATTATTCCATTATCAAATTCTCCAGATCCATTTATGAGATATTACTGAATATGTTGGTGTTGTCCCTCATCAAATTAATACATTTTTTTATTACATGCTTCCTCTAAAATTTGACTATTTATTAAGTAACCTTATTTTAACTAAAGAACCTCTACCAAATATTAAATTAGAAGCAAAACTAGTATCTTGATGATAATAATATTAATACATAAATATAATTTTTTTTTTCAAAAATGGGGCCTTCATTTTTTGGGGGCCTAAAGCATGCTTTAGCTGCCTCACCCAAGGGCCGGCTTTGCACGGAAGAATGCTACAAGTAATCATATGGCTAATGATAAAAGTTGGTCATCGAGAGGTCATAACACGGAATGTCAAGTTAGAAAGTCCCCGAAGACTTATGTCCTTGTGACACCTTTCGGGAGTGATGATTCGTGAATTGTTTGACCATATTGGCTCAGACACTCCGCATTCATAACTGACACGATCTAGCATTAAATGAGCGCCAGAACGTACGCACCCATGATCTGACGTGGAGACATGACCTCTTAAGTGTAGGAAGTCGGGTAGGCTGTGTATTACTATAAATACTTTTCCAACCCCATTGTAAAAGGTATTCAGAAATATATGCCCAAATTCTGTCAAATTGTAATCTCATCAAAGCAATAAAAGAATAACAAGACAACATTTTCTAAATAAAACAATCAAAAATTCAAGAAAATGAAAAAACTTACAGAGCCAGGAGTGAAGGACTCAACATAACTACCCTCAACTTTTTTCATGCGAGAACGCATATAAGGGTCACATGACAAGTAAAGATTCTTCACAACCACAGCATTATTACAACCTTCTGGAACTTTTAGTATGATGGTTGCATTCTTGATTTCCATGTCAGATTCCTTAGGGTAACCTGCGACATAGTGTTTTAATATAACCTGTTTGTTGCTCACTTCTGTCATTTTTTCTCTTCTACTTTGTTTACAGTAATGTGAATAATAAAGGGTTGTTTTGAAAATTAATGAAGGATGTGTGTATATATACAGAAGCAAAAAAGGTGAAAGAAAATATGACAAGTGTTAGGAATAGGGGTGTGAAAAATCGAACGGACACCAATAGCCGAACCGCTACTGCTACCAATAAACATAATGGTATCGGTATAACGTTATATCGGTTTGATAATGGTATTGATTTCAAATACCGATAAGATATCGATACGGTAACGGTATCTATATATAGATTATTACGATACCGATAAGCGATAAGGTATTTTTTAAATATAATTTTAATATATTTTATTTTATTTATTATTAATATATTAATCATTTTAAAATTTAATTTAGTTCAATTTAAGTTCATAGGTTAAACTTCAATTATTATTCCCCATTGCCTTGAGCCTCGCCTCTTGACCTTTAAAGGGAAGGAATTAAAAGAAGTTCTTGAACTGCTTGTGATGAGTGATAGCATATAATTATTATAAATTAAAAAGAGACTTTTGTGATGAAATAAGTAAGAAAGCTAGCAGTAGCTTTCTTTTGATAAACAACAGGGTCTACATTACCCGAATCTCGGCTCTACTACAACGTTTCTATTAGCTATTTACAACCGATCACCAAAAATCCGCGCATTACTTTGGTGGTACAAATAATACCGGTTACTGAACCCTTAACTACGAACTGTTAAGAAGCGATATATGGATAGCTTATCGGTACGGTATTGATTTTGCATAATTACATAGCGTTAACCGATATACCACTACTGATAAGCTAAAACTCGAACCGCACAAACCCTTGAACACCCACTAGTCACAAAGTGTGTTGGATGATGTGTGAGTTTTGAAAATTAACAAAGGACTTGGTGGAGGACCTGGACTGTTTGTGAAGGCATGACTGATCGAAAATATTGTGGTTTTCAAATCCATGTAGAACTAGGAAAACTTGGCGCGTACAAGTTTATTAATCCTAGTCAGCAAAAGAGATAGTGCATTGGCTGCCTCTATGAAGTATGAACGAGAGATTGAGTTATACAAGGAGTATATCCTAGGAGATATTCTCTTACCATAATTGAGAAGATTCCTAGTGATAAGTTGCTAGGATTTTTGTATACCCTATAAAAGCAAGTAATTGAGGCTGACCTCATTCAATCATTCACTATGAGAATTTAGAGCATTCAAAGGTACAGTTATTGATCGTGAGTGAGTGGGCATAAGCAGACAACCATTGAAGAACCTTGTGTTGTTCCAGTCTTCAGTATAGGTTCTTTATTATTGTTATTGTGTTAAATTGTGTATGAATTATTACATATTTGCTTAGTCTGAGAAGCATTGTATTAGGTGAATCTTGTGAGGAACAACTTGTAAAAGCTAGGCTTTAGCTTTGAGACTCTGTAGGGTCTAGAGTGTAGCCCCTTGGTTATAGAATCTCTAATCTAAAACTTGCTCGTTGTGTTAGTGAACAGTCTGCAAAATCCCAGAATATCGGTCGTGATTTTTTTCCCTTGAGCTAGGAGTTTTCCACGTAAAAACTCCATATTCTTTACTTTAAGTTTTGGATCTGCGTCTATTTTGTTGTTCAAAGAAACTAGACAAGAACCAGGTTCTTGTAGTAACGAACGAAGTTCTTCAACGAAAAATCGGAGGACACTATTCAATCCTTTCCCCTTCTAGTGTCTTGAATAGGTGCACTGGGTACAACAAGTGGTATCAGAGTAGGTCTTCCCATTGCTAGGTTAATAAATTGAGAAGGATCTAATCAATGAGTGCACCACCTACTATCACTGAAGGACAGTCTGTTCTCAGGCCATCGTAATTCAACGTACAATACTATACGTGGTAGAAGAACATAATAGAGAACCTTCTCTATGCTGAGGATTATCAGTTATGGCTGATTGTCTCTGAGGGTCCCTTGATTCCAACCAAGACTGTTGAAAAGGAGCTGCTACCCGAACTGAGCCTAAAGACAAGTCTGAATATAATGAAGCTGACTAAAAGATGATCGAGAAAAATTATAAAGCCAAAAGGCTTCTTATCTATGGACTTGGTCCTGAGAAATTCAACAAAGCCTTTTCATATAAAACAGCTAAGGAGATATGGGATGCTCTAGAAGTCACGCACAAAGGAACTAGTCAAGTCAAGGACTCAGAAAGAATGATGCTTAAGAGGCAATTTGAACTCTTCACTATGGGTGAGAAGGAATCAATCCAGGATATGATGACCAGGTTGACCATTTTTTTCCCTCACCAATGAGATGAAGTTGTTGGGTATGGACCTTCAAGAGATAGAAATGGAAGACAAGGTTCTGAGAACACTTCCAGGCTCCTAGTAACCAAAGATGGATGTCATTATTAAATCCAAGCCTTTAACTTCCATAAAAGCTGGAACAGATTGGTAGCCTGAAAACTCATGAAATGATGAACAAGTCAAAAAACAAGTCTGCACCTAAGAAAGAAAATACCCTAGCATTAGAAGCCACTGAGGAAGGAGAGATTGATATTCATGAGGTTGAGATGGCTATAGTAGGTGCTCTCGGATAACAATTGAACCTTGACAAGTTCAAAGGATTCAAGAAGAAACTAGGGATAATTCTGGAAAGAAGAACATCATTGACAGTCCAGACTACTCATGATGTTTCAAATGCTTCAAGATGGATCACGGTGTCAAAGATTGTCCAATATGGGAAATTGAGTGGCTGAAAAATAGAGCATCAAATGAGAAGAAAAAGGACAAGAACAAGGACAAGGACAAGGAAAAGAAGAAGACGAGGCATCCACCAAACTTCAGAGCAGATAGAAGGAAGAAGAAGGAAGTATTTTATGCAACTTTGGGACCCTCTGATAGCGAATTTGATGCAGAGACATTGACGCTGATAGGATTGACCGATGAAATCACTGAGGGAAAGAATCCATTCAAACCACCGTTGTTTGAAGGAATTCATTATAAAGAATGAAAAAAGAAGATGAAAGTTGTGGACTACAGTCTCTGGGTGATTGTGAAACGAGGACTTCATGTTCCCTTGAAAAGAACCTCTAATAGATCCTTGGTGCTGAAGCTAGTGGAAGAACTTGACTCATATGATTTGGATTGGCTTCAAGTAAATGCAAAGGTTGTACTGGCATTAAAGTATGGGATGAGATTTTATGTGTTGGCCAAAGTATCAGGGTGCACTACAGAAAGAAGATATGGAAGAAGTTGAAGGAATTGTACAAGGAAGATCCCAAGAAGAAGGAATCAGCTCTCATGGAAACTGACGATGAGGAGTCGGCTCACGTAGTAAGGTAAGTCTCTCTGACCTTAAATAAAAACTTCACACATATTCTCCTAAATACCTCTCATTAATCACAATTACTTTAATTGAGGGATATGAAAAATTGAAGGCTGAGAAAGACCAACTTTCTATGGTTATGTCTGATCTAAATCAAAGTGCAAGAACCTGGAAGAAACTAATGCTGAACTTGAGGAAACTAATGCCTCTTCTAATGGGCATGTTCTTGTTCTCAAAATAAAATCTCAGAACTTGAACTTGAAGTTACTAGAATGAGATAAGTTAGTGGAAAACAAGTAATCAGCAAGATTCAAACTAAGCTTGAAGCCGAACTTAAAAAGAAAAATGAGGTTCTCTGTCAGGAGACTGAGAAGAACTATGTTCTTCAAGAAAAGTTTGAAAAGGCTGATTATGAACTCACAACTCACTAAATGGAATAAGTCCTCAGAGGCCATGAACTGGGTTCTTGAAAATCAGAACAAATGCAAGAAGGGCTTAAGGTACAAGAAACCACTGCCACCTTATAATCCTAAAAGCAAATATGTAGGGTTTTCTTGTAATATGTTGTGCACATTATGTGGAAATACTGGACACTATAAAGAAAATTGCATAGTAATTAGAAGGGATAAAACAACGAACAAAAAAATTGCTTTACCTAAATGGGCTAGAAATGATTTAATTTATCCATTTTCTCATAAGAAGGGACTCAAGCTTGTATGTGTTCCTAAAACTAACCCCTAATATATTTTGTAGGCTGGAGTGGGAGTGAACAACCCAAGCTGGATTCTTCATAGTGGTTGTTCAAGACACATGACTGGAGATAGAAGGAACTTTCTCTCACTCGCAGCATATCAAGGGGTAGTGTGGCTTTTGGAGGAAGCAAGAGTGGTTAAATAGTTGGTATTGGACAAGTTGGGAGATCACTGTATCATGCTATTGAAAATGTGTATTGTGTAGATAGACTGAGACACAGTTTTCTGGGCAACTCCCAACTGTGTGACAGAGGAAATGAAGTTAATTTCTCATCTATATGATGCATTGTGAAGAACCTACAGAGTGGGAAAGTGGTTATGGAAGGGAAACAGGTGAACAATGTGTATAATGCGTCACTAGGTTCTCTTCCAGAAAAAACAATTTTACTTGTTTGAATATACAAAAGAGTGATTCACAGCTCTGACACAAGCGATTATGACATGCAAGCTTGTCGTAGCTAAACAAGCTAGAATTCAAGGACCTGGTTTGTGGATTACCCACCAAGAAGTTTGAGGAGATCAAGATGTGTGATGCTTGTGTCAGGGGGAAGCATGTGTGATCTTCATTCAAGTCGAAGAAAGGGGCCAGTACTTCGAAACCACTTGAACTAGTACATATGGATCTGTGTGGGCCAATCAGAGTAAGAAGCAGAGGAGGGAAGAGGTTCGTGCTGGTGATAGTTGATGACTACTCAAGATATACATGGACCTTGTTCCTCACTTCAAAAGATGAGGCATTTGACAACTTTAAAGATTGGCCGTCGGCATTGTGCAGAAGAAGTTGAGCCTTGAACTTGTGAGCATTAGATCTGATCATGGCACGAAATTTGAAAATTCCAAGTTTGCTTAATATGGCCTCAAGTATTGTATTGATCACAATGTCTCCGCACCAAGATCCTCACAGCAAAATGGGTTAGTTGAGAGGAAGAACAGATCCTTGGAGGATATGGCAAGAACTATATTATAGTCTAGTGGATTAACGATGAACTTCTGGGCTGAAGCAATGAATACAACCTGCTATTTGTTAAACAGGTGCTCCAGTAGAGCAACTCTTGACAAGATTCCATATGAGTTGCTCAGAGAAAGGAAACCAAGCATTGAACGTTTGAGACCTTTTGGGTGTAAGCATTTTGTTCACAATAATGAAAAGGAACTTTTGGGAAAATTTGATGCAAGAAATGATGGAGCAGTTTTTCTGGGATACTCTACACAAAGGAAAGCCTATAAAGTGTTCAATAAAAGAAAATGAAATAACGAAGAAATGAAAAAGTGAGGATCAAGCTATAGGCCTTGCTCGAGAATAACTTGCTGAAAATACAAAGAACCTAGAAGAGAAAGAAGAACTACTAGGTGATAAATGTGTGTTGACTCAGGGGGAACAGAGAGTCAATATGGCAGGGGGAATAGCATATCGTGAAGAGGAAGAAGATGAAGAAGCTGAACCTATCCATAATTCAGAAGCAGGATCTATACAGCAGATTCAGCCAAGACCCTGGAAGCATCAAAGTTCTCATCTATTGGAAAATGTATTGTATGAGCTAAACACTGGTATTATGAAAAAATCTACACTAAAGAACTTCTGTACATTCTTTGCATTTCTTTCAGCTATAGAACCAAAGACTGTGAAGGAAATATTAGAAGACCCAGATTGGGTGATTGCCATACAGGAGGAACTACACCAGTTTGAGAGAAGCAAAATATGGCACTTGGTTCCAAGACCAAAGGACAGATCAATCATTGGAACCATGTGGGTCTTTTGAAACAAACTGGATGAACATGGTATAGTTACTAGAAACAAAACTATGTTGGTGGTTCAAGGGTACAATCAGGAAGAAGGAATTGACTTTGATGAGACCTTTACACCTGTCGCTAGAATAGAAGCCATAAGGATGTTGCTTGTCTTTGTTACTTATGTGGAATTCACATTTTATCAGATGGATGTGAAGAGTACATTCTTGAATGGCTATCTGAATGAAGAAGTATATATGATTCAGCAACCTGGTTTTGTAAATAGTAAATTCCCTAATCATGTTTACAAACTTGACAAGACACTATGTGGATTGAAGCAGGCACCTAGAGCTTAGTATGAAAGGTTGTCAGGATTTCTACTAAAAACGACTTTACAAGAGGAAGAATTGACAACACTCTATTTCTGAGGAAGAAGGGCAAGGACCTGCTTGTGGTTTAAGTTTACGTTGATGATATCATTTTTGTGCTACATATGAGAATTGTGCAAGGAATTTGCTGAGCTGATGGGGAGTGAGTTCGAAATGAGTATGATGAGGGAACTAGATTTCTTCTTGGGTTCGCAGATCAAAAAAACTTCTGAAAGAAACATGATTCATCAACAAAACTACATCAAGAAATTACCAAAGAAGTTTGATATTGAAGAAGCTAAGGAAATGGCTACTCCTATTGCTCTTAGAACAAAGTTAGATTTGGACGAAGCTGATCCTTCTACGGATGAGACTAAGTACGGAGGAATCATTGGTTCTCTCCTCTATCTTACTGCTAGTCGTCCAGACATTGTCTACAATGTGGGACTTTGTGCTAGATTTCAGTCACAGCCTAAGAAGTCTCACCTGATAATTGTTAAGAGGATCTTGAGATATCTGAAAGGAATTCAAGACTTATGTCTATGGTACCTCACCGGTAGTACATTTGAGCTGATTTTCTTTCCTCATGTTGATTATGTAGCCCATGTGGTAGATAGGAAGCACTTCAGGTATGGCATACTTCCTAGGTCCGTGTCTGATTTCTTGTCCTACAAGGAAACAAAACTCGGTGGCACTCTCCACAGCTGAAGATGAGTATGTTGCTGCTGCCTCTTGCTGTTCACAACTGCTGTGGAGCAAGAAACAACCGGAGGACTTTGGAATCAAAAGTGGACTAGTGCCAATTTTCCACAATAATAAAAATATAGTGAATATTTTCAAGAACCCAGTCCAACACAAGAGAACCAAACACATTGATATTAGACACCATTTCTGAGAGACAATGTTGAAAAATGTCTAATAACCATGAATTCGTGCAATACTGAAGATCAAATTGTTGACATCTTCAACAAAGCTTTGAGCAGGGTGCAATTTGAGAGAAACTGATTAGAGTTGGGGATGACCAAGATACATGAATAGCCCAGGACCTGATTCTCCCAATGATTGGCTAGTTAAGTATGTTAAAGTTTTTGTAAGAAATTTGTTACTATAGTCCATTCTAATTTTTGTATTGTAAATAGTACGCTTGGTTAACTAAGTAAATACTTTCACTATTACCTAATGTGTTCCCAGTTAAAGGATATGGTAGGCACAATGAAGGAATTTTGGAAGAAATAAGAAACCATGTCCAGGTACACTTGAAGTATTTGAATTCAATAAGTATTCTGTGAAATTGTGTTGTCTTATATGTGCATTACCAGAATTTCGTATGTTACCGCCCTATTCCTAAACTATTATCCTAATCGGTTACCACTTTCAAAATTTATACTCTTATCCACTTGGAAAAAAGGGGTCTTAATTACTTGTCAATCAAAACGGTCATGTCAATAACTTTTTCCTGGTAAAGCTGTTTTCCTTTTCAGTCATCATTGTTATATATGCTTTCTCCAAAATTAAAACAACTCTCTTCTTTATAAAACTCTCCATTCAAACCCTAATCAATCTCTAAATCCTCTTAATCAATTCTTTAAATCTTTAAAATTCTTACAATGTCTCAAGTACAAAAGTCATTTGCCTCACCTGCAAAAGCCTCTAAGCCCAGAGTCTCACAAAAACTAACCAAGAAACCCATGGCGAGTGCTTTGACCTTGGTTGAAAGAATTTCAAAGGCACAACAAAAGGTTCAAAGAAGATTTGTAAAGAATTCTACGTTACAATAAGAAAGCACGTCGAAAGTACCCATTGTCTCTGACAACATTCCAACAGAGGCAAGACCTTAATCCGCTAAAACTAGTTCTACTGTGCATGAATCTATTTTAAGCCCTGAGAAAGTAGCTACAAAAGTGTTAGTTACTGGGTTGGATAAACTGGTGAAATCTATGGGTGATGATGGGTTAGTTAGTAAAACTGATAGGAGGAATGTTGGTTTTGAAGAGACTGGTGGTTCTAGTGTAGAGCCTGTTTTTGTTACTGTGGAGGCAAGAGTTGCTACTGTAGACGCTATTACAATTGCTGTGGAATCGATAAAAGGTGTTGAGTCTGTAGGTTCACAAAAAGGCCAGTCCACAAACCTAGTTTGGAGGTTGTTCCTTCAAGGATCGTGAAGAAGAGTATGGGAGTCAGTGGTCCAGTTGAGTTAGACTAAGGACCTGCTGAAGTTGTCAAGGGATCTGAGAAAGGACCTGGTCTTTCCTCAGTTCCTGCGACAACTGATGCTGCAAGGATTGACTGGACTGATTCTGACAAGGACAACCAATAGGAAGAGATGAAGAAGGAAGGGGAACAACAGGTAGAGACACAGAAGGTGGAAATGTCTGAGAAAAGAAAGAGCAATAAGAAGTTTGGTGAGGAGGATGAGGAAATTGAGGAAGATTAAGATGAGGTAATATTTTTATTAAATAAAGGGTGTGGAGAAGGAGTCTATGAGGGAGAAAAGAAAAAAGTTAGTAAAAGACCGGAGGAGGGGGGGGGAGTTGTGTCAAGAAGACAGTTGATTGATGAAAGTGATGATGAGAGGAAATGAGGGAGAAAAGTCTGAGTCTGAGAAATAGGAGAAACCTGTGGTGCCTAGGAAGGTAGCTACTAGGTCGGCCTTGAAGCAGCAAGAAGAGAAACTCACAAAATTTGCTGCACAAAAAAGAGATGGAAAGGTGGTTGGCAAAGAACCTACCCTCATATGGAGAAGAACTCCTAGGATAAGCAGAGTAGTGATGATGATGGGGACTACATGGACTCAGATGATTCTGACTCTGGGGAAAGTTCTAATAATCCCAAAAATGAATTTGTTGACAAGGTTGAGTTCTACTCCAACAAAGTTGTTCTACATAGGAGTATTCTATGTGATATGGAGGAACCATATATGAAACTATTGATTGCCAAGGTTGATGTTCACATCTACACCAAGTTGTTTGCCAATGATAAAAGGTGTCTGGTTGTGGATGAAATTAAAGAGTTCTATACAAAATGCAGTGCAGTAGGAAGAAGAGTGTACTCTATTGTTAGAGGAGTTGAGATTGAATTTGAAAGGTCTGATCTAGGAGTGACATTAGGAGTGTCTGCTGCTGGTTATTGCAGATACAAAAGGCTGAAGTGGCCTAGGAGAACGGACTACGACACTCCTCTTGAAGTCATAAAGAAGTTGTCTAGAAACCCTAGACTTGGAAAAGAAAGGAAGGTGGATAAGAAGGAAATGGAACAAAAACATCAGCTGCTGTTTGAGTTTGTGCACAGGTTTCTGTTGCCTAGAGGTGTGAGGAACACTAAAGCTTGTGCACTAAATCTGACCTACATGGACCTGATGGACATGTGTGTCATGATCAATCTGTCTGGTCTTATACTCTTATTATTAGACACTTTAGGAGAATTACTAACACCAAGAAGGCCCATTCCTTGGTTCACTCCTACATTCTGCAGCAGATCTTTGAGAATTTTGGTGTCCCTCTCAAAGGTAGAAAAAATGCACACATAATTAGATGTTTGGCACAAACATTCTAAAGATTGTGATTTCTTCAAGGAGATGAGGGCATCAAAACGTTTAATGCAGGTTAAAGTTGAAAAGGCTGATGAGGATGAAAAATATGGTGATAGTGAGGATGAAGGAACAGTAAAGGAATTAGAGCAGCACCTGGTGAAGCTGTAGGCAGAAAATGAAGAGCTGAAAAAAGAGTTGAAGCGGAAGGATCAAGAAATCGATCGCTTGACCATTGAGTGCCACAAGCATCAAGTTGAGCTGGTGGTAGAACGTGCTGCAAATTCACCGAACCTAGATGCACTCATCAAGCACTTCAAGCTTCAGCCTTAGAACTTGTCCTTCCAATTCTTGTCTAGATCCTTTAGTATTTCCTTCTGACTGTTTTTTTTGTTGGCGATGTACTGTTCAAACAACCTTTAATTTTGCTGGTTTTGTACTTATTGGATTACATATATGTGAACCCTGGATTATGTGGTTTAAACTGCTTGTTTCATATCATGTTCTTATGTGCTTGTATCATTCCTTGTTGGACCCTTAGATATATTGCTTGTGTTCTTGCTTAGTTAACTTGCAGCTTTAGGCCATTTTATGGATTGCACTGACTTGTTCTTACAGGGACTTTAGAATATTTTCGATGATGCCAAAAGAGAGAAGAAGATAATGTTAGGGTATTTGTGACCCAACTCATCTGTCTTAAATTTCTTTCAATTGTTCTTATTTTATTTTTCCTTTGTGCTGATTGTACAGGTTACTTGACAACATTTGTTTGTCATCATCAAAAAGGGAGAATTTGTTGGATGATGTGTGAGTTTTGAAGATTGACAAACAAAGGACCTTGTGGACATAGACCGTGTGTGAAGGCATGACTGATCGAAAAGATTGTGGTTTTCAAATCCATGTAGAACTAGGAAACCTTGGCGTATACAAGTTTATTAATCCTAGTCAGCAAAAGAGATCGTGCCTTGGCTACCTCTATGAAGTATGAACGAGAGATTGAGTTATACAAGGAGTATATCCTAGGAGATCTTCTCTTACCATAATTGAGAAGATTCCTAGTGATAAGCTACTAGGGTTTTTGTATACTCTATAAAAGCAAGTAATTTAGGCTGACCGCATTCATTTATTCACTATGAGAATTGAGAGCATTCAAAGACAATACAGTTATTGATCGTGAGTGAGTGGACAAAAGCAGACAACAATTGAAGAACCATGTTTTGTTCCAGTCTTTATTATAGGTTCTTTATTATTATTGTTGTTATGTTAAACTGTGTACGATTTGTTGCCTAGTTGCTTAGTATGAAAAGCATTGTACCAGGTAAATCTTATGAGGAACAACTTGTAAAAGCAAGAGTTTAGCTTTGAGAGTCTGTAGGGTCTAGAGTGTAACCCTTCGCGTCTATTTTACTGTTCGAAGAAACTAGACAAGAACCATTCTTGTAGTAACGAACGAAGTTCTTCAACGAAAATTCGGAGGACACTATTTAACCCCCCCTTTTCCCTTCTAGTGTCCTGAATAGGTGCACTGCGTACAACAAAGTGGAAAAAAACATAACTGGATGGCGTAGGCTACTACTCCCTCCATTTCTATTTATGTGTAGTTTTTTTATTGGGCATCATGTTTAATAAATAAATAAAATCTTGAAACTTGTAGTTTAAGCAAATCATAAAAATTTGTGTGCTTGTAAAATTATTTTTGAATTAGATTAAATTATTAGTAAATATAAAAATATATCATTCTTATTTGGACTAACTAAGAAAAGGAAGTGTATCACATAAAGTGAGACGAAGGAAAAAAGACTGAGCTAGTGTTTGTCCATAAAATTTGGGAGGAATATTTCAAATTTTGATTTCAAATCAATGTTTGTTTATGAAATTTGCACAAAATTTCAAGTTTTGCTTCAAATATTATTCAAATCCCAAATTCTCCAAAAATATAGAATTTGGAAATTTTAAATCTTGATTCAAATTTTTTAATATAAAATTTGACCTATAAGTTTATATTTTGTTAAGAAAACCTATTTTATAGTTTGTATAAATGACTCATGCACGACGAGAAAAGATTATCCATACCGTGTGAAATCATTATATTAAAGAATAGCTAGTTGTTATTATTGTTGATTTTTTGAAAGTAGATCTTTAAAAAATTATGTATATTTGAAAGTTTGTAATAACATGTAGTAATAGTATATCTATAAAAGGATTATGGAGATTTTATAGTTTATTAATGTAGCGCCTTAGGATAGTCTGATATCTTATTTATGAACTATGATTTGCTCCTAAGATTATATAAGTTTTGAGGAAGTTTTGATAGTTTTCAAAAAATTGAGGGATTTTCATGTTTATCAGAAAAAGAAAAAATACAATTTAAGAAATTTAAGAAGTTCAAATTGTATGTACAAATAAAATTTCAACTTACCAAATTTCAAATTCCAAACCTCAAATCCCAAATTTCAAATCATGTCCAAATGGGACATTAGAGTTTTGTGTATGAACTTTGATATTTTTTTTTGGTGCATGTACATGGTAGATGTTACTCCCTCTGTCCCAATTTATGTGGCGGTGTTTGACTTGGCACGGAGTTTAAGAAATAGAAATTGACTTTGTAAATATTCAGATTTATCCTTGAAAAAGTAAAAGAGAATATTATAGTAATCAAAAAGTTGTGTGCAGTTTTTAAAGTAAGTAGGGTCCAATAGGAATACAATAGAGATAATGCATTAAATAGTTGACAAATAAGGAAATGTGACATTCTTTTTGGGACAGACCAAAAAGAAATGTGTGACACATAAATTGGGACAGAGGGAGTAATATTTTCACATTTTGGAGTTGTGTAGAAGAGCTTTTCTTTCACTCGGGCTGCGGACAAAGAAAAGGCATATTTACACTCTTAGTCACTCTCTATTAAATGCACGATGAGATCGAACCTAAGATAGGAAGGATCACAGATTGACCACAATCTTTTCCTTTTTGGTATGGATTCTTCGTACTACTTTTATTTTTCTTCTCCTTTCATTTGTTCAAACTTATTTGGGGTACTCAGTTCTATAGAACTTTTGTGGTCTCATAGTAGTTTACAGTAAAGGTTGCCCATTCTACTAGGAATCTCCCTATTGCATATCAAATTCATAGCACTTCTTCATTTTAATTATCCTATTTTGACATGAATGAATCTTCATCTATTAGACCTTTGCTAGAACACCGAGTGGAATTTGGAAGAATAGTGGAAACCTTTCAAGTAATTTCATGTTTAGCCAGATATCATGTAATAGCCATGAACAACAGAGAGTGAGTGGATAAGGGGAAAAGCCAAAAATGAATGGAATGAGCACTCATTTCTTTTTGCCCGTAATGGACACACTAAGCAATTATTAAACAAAACCAATATAATCAAAGCGTTCATTGCTAATCATAAACACAAACAGCTCTGCTATGTTTGACAAAAAGGGAAAGTTTAGCCAACACTACTGTCACGGCAACCATCTAAATTGGTGACATCCATTTGTATAGATTCATTCATGCGAAACCTTCACGACTTGCTTTCCAATATTGCGACCTGAGAAGAGACCAACTAGAGCACCAGGAGCACTTTCAAGGCCTTCGGCTACGTCTTCCACATACACAACCTTGCCTGCCTTTATTTGCGGAATGATCATTTCCAAATATTTCGGGTAGAGATGATAGTGATCGAAAACAAGGAATCCTTCCATACGGATTCGTTTTGAGATGAGGCAGAACAGGTTGTGCACTCCTTCAGTCTGCTCAAGGTTGTATTGTGAGATCATACCGCACACAGCAATTCGGCCATGCAGCTTCATGTTCAAAAGAACTGCATCAAGCATCTTTCCTCCAACATTCTCGAAGTAGATGTCAATTCCTTCGGGAAAGTACCTATAACAAACCATATAAGTCCGGGGATCTTATTTCAGTGTAAAAAATTATAGAAATGCATTATAGGACATGCGATGCTTACTAAGTCGGCATCATACTTTTCAATGAACATCTTTACATTGGGACTTCTAAAGCAAGGGATACTAGTTTGAGTTCAAGGAATAAATAACAGTCTACGCAAATATAATGCTCCGTTTATAAGGAGTGCCATGTTCACGACAAGGAAAATCTGTTGCTAATGCTTCTCTATACATGGCCCAAGTTGCATAACATATAGGTAAAGTCTTATCTAGGAAGTAAGATAACTGACCTCTTCAAAGCTGCATTTAGATCCTGTTCCTCTTTATAGTTAAAAGCTTCATCAAACCCGAATTTGTTCTTCAACAGATCAACCTTTCGAAATGAATAAAAAGAGGGGAATTATGTTGAAATTACAAGAGACTTTAACATCTTGGTCTTTTTAGTCTTCTAGAGACAAATCATCTGTGATTAACATTATACAAGAATAATGAGACGAACTACGTATAAACTTAAACCCCTCTCCCCTTCCTTAACATAGCAAGTTCACGAGCTCTACTCCAGGTTAAAGTTGAGCAAATTACATGTTATGGTAAGCAGATACTACTTTAACTAAAGTGAACTGACTTTAATTGTGTTTGACAGTGCATGGAGAACAATGATAAGGAAAGTAGCTTCACCACTACTGAGATTCAACAAAAGGAAATATATGGTCGGAATGGAACTTACCTTTTCTTTACTTCCAGCACTACCAACAACATAGCAACCCAGCATCTTTGCAAATTGCCCAACGAGCTGACCAACTGCTCCAGATGCAGCTGAAACATAGACAGTCTCTCCCTTCTTGGGGGAGCAAATCTCATAAAAACCAGCATAAGCTGTCGTCCCAGGCATCCCTGCAAAATAATTGATGGAATTTATGAGCACTTCTTCCCTTTAATAATGAGCACATCCTGGTTCTCTGTCTGACCAACTTCACCGGTGTGCAGATACATCCATTGTTAAACACAAACTTACATTTATACTAGAAATAGCAACTTTTGGTACAAGGTTCTACATACATGTGTAAGTAGTAATTTTAATTAATTTTTTATAGGTTTGGCAGCAAATATGAAAATATAAAAGGGAATTCAGATCTCCTCAATTAAGTTTAAAAAAAACTTCCGGCATAATGTCTAAACATTTAGCTGTATATACGAGTGGCTTAAAGTTTGTTTTTCACTGTTTTTGAACTTCAGTAATTCATCCCTTTCATGACCTAATAAGAGGAATCATACATTCCACCTCTAGAAGCAGCACAGTTTAATAAACGTGTTTTCACATAAAGATTCTACGACCACCCTGACCTACTCTTAAAGTACAGTATGCATTCAATGAAAAAAAAAAAAGAAAGAAGTTTAGAGCTCTGTTTCTTTTAGAAGGATCAGGGGATACATGTTATGTACTTATAAGTATGTAAGCATATTATCTTTGGTAACCGAGGAATTCCCGAATCCCGAGGGCCCACAGCGCAACATGTTATCTTCCATTCCAATGACATAATACTGTTGTCTTACTGTACTGGAATCAGCCCTTGCATATGAAATGTCTTTGAGAGATGTCTTTTACTAGCTGACAAAAACCTAAAGCTGGAATAGACAATACAACTCGCATCCACATGGTTTTTCAAAAGGAAAGACTCAGTTTCATGGAATAGAAAGTGGCGTCAAGAAGACTAGAGAAGAAATGTGCAAATAAGGGTAAACGGTAAAACAGATTATGAAATGTATCGGGATCTTCCAGCATTTATAAGCAGTGAGGCAGCACTATTAAATTAAAGTTACCATTTGAAATTGCTAAACAATATTACCTAGGTTTGATAGATTCTACAGATTATAAAGATTAAATCGAAGGAATAACTCACCAAGGATTCCTGTATAGTAGGAAAGAGGCACATCCGTTTCATGAATTTTAAACAGAGTCTGAGTTGCTGTTATGATACTATACTCTTCCCATCCAGTCATTCCCCAAACTAAGTCACCTTTCTGAAATCTTGGATCACTAGAATCCAAAACTTTAGCAACTCCATATCCCATGATAGGCTATAACAGAAAAAAGAAAGTCATGAGAAACATTATCATAGGACAAACTGTTAATGATACATAATGTCGTTTACTTAAATTTCCGTCCATCCGTCCATTTCATATTTCCGGTCAATCCATTCGTATTGTTGATAGATCATGGATCCCAAAACATCATACATAAGCAATGGACATTAATTTATTAAAATGTATTCCACTTATCCTTGAACTTATTAAAAACTAAGAGGTCTACAAAGTTTAACTGGGGAAATAGTGAGTTTGAACTTATTCAAACTCACTGGAATTTGTAGATGAAAATAGTCGAAAGATAGTCTATTAATTAAACATTAAAATTTAGTAAGACTTTGTAATCTGCTTCAACAACAAAAATGTAGGTACTTTAGTAAGGAAAAAGATCCACAATAAAGATATCATAACATGGTACAGTGAGAGAGCCATTTTACATGATGCCAAAACATTGTTATCTACAGTTCAACCTAGAAAAACTTCGAACTTGAAATAAAGTAGGACCATAGCTCTCTTCCCAGTAAAGAAAGGAAAAGAAAAAGTTTTCCCCAGGCTCTGGTTTGGTCTAATGGTAAGAGTTGAGCTTATCGTCATCATAAGCACACGCTAGGTAGAGAAAGATAGATGGATGGACTCATTATCCACCAAGTTTCAATCCATGCATGATTGGCTTTGAGAGTTTCTTGATTATTAAAAAAAGGTAAATCTATAACCATTAAATACCCAATTGTTTTATTGTATTGTACTTGTAACCTAGTTAAGAGGACTTAATCATGGGTAACTCAAAGACAAGGAAGCATCTAGAATTAAATATGTATGACTTATTCACCAAAATGGTCCTTATGTTTTCCATTAATGAACTGACTTAAGCAGAATAATAGTAACACCTAAACTATTCCATTAATTACATTCAACAGAAGCGGTGTCCCCACCTATAAAATATTACTACAAATCATACCCAATTAAAACCAATTAAATAACAATCCCAAAGCAAAAAAGAATAACAAGACACCAATTAATTAATAAAACAATCAAATGGGTCATCGTAAAATTCAAGAAAATGAAAAAACTTACAGAGCCAGGAGTGAAGGACTCAACATAACTACCCTCAACTTTTTTCATGCGAGAACGCATATAAGGGTCACATGACAAGTAAAGATTCTTCACAACCACAGCATTATTACAACCTTCTGGAACTTTTAGTATGATGGTTGCATTCTTGATTTCCATGTCAGATTCCTTAGGGTAACCTGCGACATAGTGTTTTAATATAACCTGTTTGTTGCTCACTTCTGTCATTTTTTCTCTTCTACTTTGTTTACAGTAATGTGAATAATAAAGGGTTGTTTTGAAAATTAATGAAGGATGTGTGAGTTATATATATAGAGAAGAAAATAAGTTATGGAGAATGTGAGAAGTGTCACACGAAAGGGAAACGTAACGGATGGCGTATGCGAGATATCCGAAGAGAGTTTTGTGATTGAACTTTGATTTTGTTCTGTGTGTGTGTAATGGGTATATGCTGATTTGGTCTTTTCACATTTTGGAGATGTGTAGAAGGAACTTTTGGTACACTTGGCTGCGGAGAAAGAAAAGGCAAATTTCGACTTTTTGTCACTTTCTATTAAATGCACGATGAGATCGAACCCAAGATGGGAATGATCAACATATTCACCACAATCTTTTCCTTTTTGGTTTCGGTTCTCCTTTCGTCTTAATTTTATTTTGCTTTTTTTTTTTTTTCTCTCTTCACTATATAACATGGTAATAATCGAACATACATCTGCATCCAAAAGAATCTTTTTATTGATAGAGCTGTATTGGAAAATTTTTGTCACGGACACGTGGCGTACGAATATATTACCATAGAAGCAGGTGCGACCCAACAGATTTCAAAAAGAGACCTTAATTCTAATTAATAAAATTCTATAAACTTTTATTTGATATATTTTTTAACGGATAGTGTACTCCATATTGTACATATGTCGATTATTCAATCAAATATGTGTTAGTTCGAATTACGATACAAGATATTTGCTAACTCAACTCACTAAAGCTTTGACAATATTATTTATAAGAGCAATCCCCACAGCTAAGATAATACTTTTATAAGTTGTTTCATCTAATGATCTCAAATATGTATTACTAAGTAGATGTTAAAATAGTATCATGCATTTGGAATATATTGAAATCAATGCTATTTTGAATTGAAAGATTATTTTGATCAACTCTTTTGTAAGAAATAATCAACCTTAAAATTACCACAAGACATTTATTTTTATTATTCCATTATCAAATTCTCCAGATCCATTTATGAGATATTACTGAATATGTTGGTGTTGTCCCTCATCAAATTAATACATTTTTTTATTACATGCTTCCTCTAAAATTTGACTATTTATTAAGTAACCTTATTTTAACTAAAGAACCTCTACCAAATATTAAATTAGAAGCAAAACTAGTATCTTGATGATAATAATATTAATACATAAATATAATTTTTTTTTCAAAAATGGGGCCTTCATTTTTTGGGGGCCTAAAGCATGCTTTAGCTGCCTCACCCAAGGGGCGGCTTTGCACGGAAGCATGCTACAAGTAATCATACGGGCTAATGATAAAAGTTGGTCATCGAGAGGTCATAACACGGAATGTCAAGTTAGAAAGTCCCCGAAGACTTATGTCCTTGTGACACCTTTCGGGAGTGATGATTCGTGAATCGTTCGACCATATTGGCTCAGACACTCCGCATTCATAACTGACACGATCTAGCATTAAATGAGCGCCAGAACGTACGCACCCATGATCTGACGTGGAGACATGACCTCTTAAGTGTAGGAAGTCGGGTAGGCTGTGTATTACTATAAATACTTCTCCAACCCCATTGTAAAAGGTATTCAGAAATATATGCCCAAACTCTGTCAAATTGTAATCTCATCAAAGCAATAATATTAAGTTTGTGTTCTTGCTCTTTCCTTGTTCATGTTTACTTTTTTACTTTCAAGTTCATCAAACATTACCTTGATATAATAGATTGCTTGCCCTAAGCACAAATTCAATTGTAACCTAAAGACCCGAATTTAGGCTTTAAAAAAGCTTTCACGTCTGTATTTTCGGATGTTGCAAACGCACTAAAGAAAGGCTGATGCTTAGGATCCTGCTTGGACGAAATGGAACAAGGATATTTATGAGAAAATTTGACTGTCACTACAAGAAAAGAGGTTACCTGGGGCGGTTTAAATGTTGTTTAGCGGCGGTTCTAACCTCCTTTAAATGATTCTTCCAGCGGTTCACCAACTGCTGCAATTGGAGGCGCCGCGAGGTTAATTAGCGACAGTTAGGACCAACCGTTGGAAGAACCGCCGTAAGAACTCTAGCAGCGGTTTTGGCGACGGTTATAACCGCTGTTAATAGCCAACGGTGTAGGATCATTGTTGATAATTTAGCAGCGGTTTTCCTTTGAGTTAGCAGCGCTCAACTGCTTTTCTAGATATGTCCAGCCAGACCGCATCCATTTTCATGGTCTTTTGGAAACACACTAAGATAGCTAACATTAGACTAAGTCTCAAGTATCTGATCGGAGTTACTGAGGGTATTTATTTTTGAGCCACCATAAAGGCTCTGGGTCTCACACAACAGTAAGCTGAGATCAAACTTATGTTAACCCTTGGTCGTCATTAGCACACATGGTATGAAACACGTGCTACAACATTTTTCTCCTTACCTTAAGGAGCGTATGTATTTATAAATAATGTTGTATAGATGAAATTCAGACACTATATGTATCTAAATTCAAGTTCCTTAAACTCACATCTAGCTCACAAAGTAGACTAGGTGAACATTCTTTCACCGTAATAACCTTATGTTATTATTTAAGCGACTCTACTTATTTTAAGCATTTAGCTCTCAAATTACCCATCTGATAATTTTTTCATTAAAATCAAGTCTCATCTCCACTTATCACTAAGATAAGGAGGCGGTTGCCTGTGTGAGAAGGCCAACCTCTTGTTTACCCGACATACTAAAATATAATTGAAGAATGTACGAAACACTCAATAAATCATGAATATGTATGTAAATAAATCAACTTTATTGATTATCAAAGAACATCGTTTTGTGAATAACTGTGAAAACAAAGAATAATACAAAATCACTCAAAGTCTATGCAAGCCTTGAGACCTAGTATGTCTCATAAATGCATCTCTAGCTAAAGGCTTGGTCAGTGGGTCTGTTACCATATCTTCCGTAGATATTTTCACCAGGTTCAACCTCTTGCATTTATACATGTCTCTTTCATAGTTATACTTGATATCTATGTGCTTAGTATCACAATGATGCTTAGGATTCTTGGTTGCATGAACTGCAGCCTTACTATCACAGTAGACCAACACTGGTTCATCATCAGTGTTACCCAACAAGCTTTTGAAGAGCCTATTCAACCAAACAGTTTCTTGTGTTGCTTTTGACAGAGCCACATATTCGGCTTCCATCGTGGATAGTGCTACACATGATTGCTTCTTACTCTTCCATGATATGACACCATTACTAAGTAAGAAAACATATTCTGAGGTAGACTTCCTCTCGTCTAAATCTCCTCCATGATCAGCATCAGTGTATCCAACTAATCACAAATCTTTGCTGCCTTGATAACAAAGTGCGTAGTCAGTTGTTCCTCTCAGATATCTCATGATCCTCTTTACTGCTTGCCAATGTGCTGGACCTGGATCGGATTGATATCTGCTTACCAAGCCAACTGCTTGACAAATATTAGGTCTAGTACACACCATAGCATACATTAGACATCCAACTGCGCTTCTATAAAGCACTCACTTCATCTTTTCTGGCTCTTCAGGAGTTTGAGAACACAAATTATTTCCCAAGTTATGGCCTTTGCTGATAGGAGTGTCAATTGGGTTGCTATTTTGCATATTAAATCGTTCAAGAATTTTCTTAATGTAATTCTCTTGAGTGAGATACAATAGTTTCTTAGGACGATCTCTTGAAATCTTGATTCCAAGAATATATGAAGCTTCACCCATATATCTCATCTCAAATTGAGACGACAACCAGGCCTTTACCTCGTTTAATAACTCCTTATCATTTCCAGCTATAAGTATATCATCGACATACAATGTCAGAATTACAAGCTTATTTCTTGATCTCCTGGTATAAACGCAATGGTCTTTATCAACCATAGTAAAACTATTGGATCTGATCACATTTTGAAAGTGTACATACCATTGCCTTGAATATTGTTTGAGGCCATAAATAGACTTCAAAAGTCTACAAACCTTTTGTTCGCAGCCTTTTTCAATGAAACATTCGGGTTGGTCCATATAAATTTCTCTAATTCTCCATTGAGAAAGGCAGTCTTTACATCCATCTGATGTAATTCAAGATCTAAACTTGCTACTATAGCTAGAATTAGGCGAATTGAGTTAAATCGCACAACAGGTGAGAAAGTCTCTTCGTAGTCTATTCCTTCCTGTTGTGTATAACCTTTCGCCACCAGTCGAGCCTTATATCTCTCAATTGTGCCATCAGCCTTGAGCTTAATCTTGAGAACCCATTTGTTCCCAATAGCTCTGCGTTCTTTCGGGAGATCAACCAGTTCCCAGACTTTGTTGACTCTCATCGACTCCATTTCATCTTCCATTGCTTTAATCCATTTTTCCTTAGAAGGTCATGAGAGAGCCTCTTTTGCATTTTTAGGCTCATTTTCTACTTGTAAGAACAACATAAAAAGTTCAGCACCTTCGACATCAAATCGTCAGCGGGGAATCTTTTTACGTAAACCACGTCCTTTTTGTGATTCTTCTTCGTTGTTCCCATTTAGATCAACATTGCTCCCACTTGAATCAAGAACATCTATCCTGCTCCCACTTGGAACAAGATCAATGACCATCTCGCTCCCACTTAGAACAAGATCCATTTGGTCATTGTTTGATGTCAAATGATTACTTACATTCGCATCCGATGATGAAGGAGGTTGCTGATGTGAAACTAATTCATCATCTTTTAAATTTCTCCCACTCGAATGAAGTGATCTTTTTACATCTTGATCCTCTATCTCAAACAAGGTTAGGTCTTAACCTACCTCTCCCTTTTTAGGAAACTCATCCTCTAAGAATGTGACATCTCGTGATTTTAACTCAGTTACGCTCCCACTATCTTGCTGACCTATAAACACATAACCCTTAGAGGAGTCTGAGTATCTTATGAAAATAATTTTCTTTCCCCTCGGGTCTAATTAGCCATGTTTGTGAGAAGAATCATGTGTATAGGCAGCACAACCCCAAGGTCTCAATACACTTAGGTTGGGTGCTCTTCCAGTCCATAACTCATATGGAGTGGTTGCAACTGACTTTGTAGGCACTCGGTTAAGTACATAGGTAGAAGTAAGCAATGCATCACCCCAATAACTAATTGGGAGATTAGCTTGTGCCATCATTGACCTAACCATTTCTAGAAGCGGCATGTTTCTTCTCTCCACATTTGTTGTGGTGTATTTGGGATAGTCAAGTAATGAACTATTCCTTTTTCATCACATAATTCATTAAATTGTGTTGACAAGTACTCTCTACCTCGGTCAGTTCGAAAAAATTTTATCTTCTTGTCTAATTGATTTTCCACTAAGTTCATATAGCTTTTGAAACAACTCATTGCTTCTGATTTATGGAAAATTAAATAGACATAACCGAAACGAGTACAGTCTTTTATAAATATGATGAAATAGTACGATCCATGCCTAGCCCTGACATTCATAGGCCCAAAGATGTCCGAATAGACTAATTGCAAGGGATATTCAGCTCTGGTCGCTTTATCAAAAGGTTTTCTTGCAGATTTTCATGCTAGACAACTTTCACAAGTGGACAATTCCACATGTTCAATGCCAGTAAGAAAATCTTGTTTTGCTAACTTTTGCATTCTTTGTTGGACAATATGACCAAGTCTAGCATGCCATATGTTTACATCACTATCATATTTATGTGAGGAAGCAAACATAGAAAAACTAGCATTATTATTAAATAAATCATTATCCAAATCCATAATAATAAAACCTCCGGTCACATGACCAAAACCAAATAAAGTTGAACCTAAAGTCAACTGGATAGAATTGTCATGGAAAAACAAGCTAAATCCAAGCCTAAGCAAAACAATAACAGAAATAATATTCCGGCGAATTCCTGGAGCATAGAAGACATCATGTAGTAGTAGGTGTCGACCACCACGCAAGACTAACTTGCATGTACTGATCCCTTCAACAGCAACCTTATTGTTGTTGCCCACATAAATCCACTTTGTTTCATGTGAAATACGCCGAAACTCCACGAAAGAATTGCGTTCCCTCGTTATGTGGTCCGTTGCTCCTGAGTCTACAATCCACAAAGGATTAGATTCCGAACATCTTCCAGAGTCTTGATTAGCTGATTGTGGGTCAAATGCATCTGCATATGATCCTAAGAATTAGGTAAGGACCATATGACAGCTTGAACTTATTGCTCATCGGTCAACACATGACCAGCATCTTTTAACTCCCAATCATGTTTGTCATAAGCCTCAGATGAGTTCTCACTGAATGTTCTGGGCGCTTCTTATATGAGTCAAACTTGATTGTTAAGGATCGTAGCCTTTCAATAGAACAGGTACCAAACCTATTCTTCAAAGCAACCCAAAGACCCATAGCTCTTTGGTGATCCTTAAATTCCCTTAAGATATCTTCATCTAAGGTGCACAACAACGTAATGCAAGCCAAGAAGTCTTTCTTTTTTCAAGCATCATAAGCTGCACGGTCATGCCTATGCTGAGTCGTGGTGTCTTCCTCAGGCTCATCCATGACAATGTTAATTGCCTCCAGAGCCTCTTGCTCTTCAAGTACATATTGAACTTTTAAGCTCCAGGTCTCATAGTTGTCACCATTGAGTTTCAACCCTTTGTCGAGCTCAGCAACAATATTTTTAGCAGCAGTAGACATTCTTTTAACAAAATTAAAAAAATAGTGAGGATCTAAAGAAGGAATTTTTAAACGCAGATACTATGTTCAACATACATATTCAGACAGTAAGCACTAAGTTGATTAAGTTAATAAACACATATATTAATAATGGAGTCGAAAGTTTACTATGTTCCCAGTCATCGTCCAAAAATTAAACACATGTAAATTAACCTAGTCAACTACTTAACTTAATGTCTTATCATGTTTAAAAAACAACATTTTGTTTTCATGATCTTATAATCCCGTATGGATCTAAGTTAACAAATTAACTTTTTTTAAATTTTATTTAATATATTAAATAAAAAAATCAAATGTTAAACTAATTAACATTTATGTATTCGTTAAACTAATTAATAAATTAATATAAAATTAATTAATATTTCTAACACGTTAAACAAATTAAAAAATTAGGTAACTTGTATAGTATTTCAACACATATACCTAATGTTAAACTAATTAACATATTTACATAATGTTAAACTAATTTAACATTTAATGCAATTAGAAAATAATATTTCTTATAGAGAGTATAAATACTAAATTTATGGTTAGTAAATTAAGTCCACTTGACTAATTTTTTTTAATTTTAAATTATTTATAAAATTATAGGTCATTGGCCATTAATTAAAAAAAATATCATTTTAAAAAAATTTGAAACTGGGCCTATGCCCATTTCTAATATCTGCCCAAATACTAGTGTTAAGTGTGCCTTGAGCCTAGCTTTTCTTTATTCCAATAATAAAGAAAGAAGTGTAGCTAATATTTTTAAGAATATAGAGGTCCAAGTATGCAAGCCTTTAGAAAATTGGTTTAGGTCTGCAAATCACTTTTGACAACAAAACTTTATATTCTCCTTTTGACCTGCAACCATCATCAGTCATGGAGCACCAAGCTCCATCTTTCTTTCACGTTTTCTTTTTCTAACAACAAGGTCTGAATTTCCTTTTTTTTTTAGAATGCGGAAAAAAAAAACACCCTAATTTCTTATCTCCTAATTTATGTGCTACAGCCGCCATTTTTTTATTGTGGAAGAAGACAACTTTTTTTTCTTCTTCTCCCCCTCAAATCTGCCATGGCCTTGGAACACCAAGTTCCACCATTTTTCTTTAATTTTGCTGCAATAACTTGTGTAGATGGAGAAAAAAAATTATATAGAACCGTTTCATCTCTTTTTTTTTTCGATAGCTGATTTTTGTACCTTGCCGGAACTTTTTCCGGTGGTATCATGTTTTTCACGGCGGCTGAGATTTGTTCTCCAAAAAAAAAAAAAAAAAAAAACAGTTGTGAGATCTAAATATTTAACAAAATTTTCTTTTGTATGGAAAAACAACTAGTTTCTGAATGTCATATACACTTATATGAACAGTGCAAGTAAAAACATTAGGCATGAAAGATACTACAGTACATTCGCTACTTCTGACTGAAACAAAAAAATATATGATTTTACATGTGCACTTTTCTTTTTCATGCATAATAGTGCTGTGAATTTTTTTCTACTGACCAGAAAACCAGCCTAATGAGCTCTGATACCAATGAAGGATACAAATATGAATATATCAACAAATCTATACTAAATAGATTGTTTAAACATAAATCCGAGAACTTACTTGTTCTCCTTATGAGCGGAAGCGGTAGGATCTTGTACCGTGCCTGAAATTACTAGCTGTCGATGGTTGTCATGTGCTTGACGGATCAACCCCTTTATCCACTGTCTAAACACTAGTTTATTTGAGAGAGAAGTAGAAAGAGAAGTAGGAAAAGTATATAGTTTATCTGAGCCTTTTGCTGTATTTATAACTGTATAAAACAATAGTTGTCCTCTTATAGGACTCTATCAGGTAACTTATCTTTTTACCTGGATAGACATTAAGAGCACCCCTTTATGGGTGGACTCTTTTATTCAGATAAATCCAACAGTTGCTTTTTGAGGTTTTGAGCCCCTTGATGCTGTTATAGAATCTCTCATCCTTTGCAAATTTAAATATCAAGGCATCAATAGTTCTTCCATTTTCTTAACAGAAGAAAGAAAATATCAAGTGCATCAAGTAGCTTTTGTTTGTCAACATCTGATCAAAGCACACGTTGTATACTATACTGTTAAACTTTCTTTAGAGTCAAAATAATTCGGCTAACTCGCATAACCAAATATGATAAAGAAACTTTATAAAGACAAGCTAGGCCTTTGATAAAGATTGCAGTAGCAGGCATTCTAGAATAGAGCTTATAATTTATTTACCTGGTTGACAGCAGAGTTAGTAGCTCCAGGCCATTGTTTACCCGCCAGTTGATAAAGAAAAGCTCATTCTTCATCTAAAACACGTCTTGGACCTTCAGTCTTGATTCCTTAACAACTCCTTCTTCATCTAAAACATATAAAAGGGTAGATAACATATGATTAACCACAGATTTTAGGGTAGATGACTCTTCCAGAAAATTGAATTAGCATAAGGTAGTGAGCCTCCAGAAAAAGAAAGCATCACGAAAGTCGGAAGATCTAAAATGTTGATCATACAGTACAACCGTAAACAAACTACAGTGGATATGTGTTGAACATAGTTGAAGGTATCATGCAGGATACACGATAGCTGAAAAATTATACTAGAAAGAATATTACAAGCAGTAATCTCAAAATTTACCACTAAAAGTAAATTCCAGGTGATGGATCATTAGAACTTTTCCAAGATGTTACACTCTGTCGGTCACTTATTTAAAAACATTAAATGGGGAAATCCTTCCGTAGCTAGTTTAAGAAAATAGAGAAGGAAAGAAGAAAAAGAAAGAGCTCGAGATCTATATACACAAACTAATTAAACCAAAATGTTTAAATATATACCAATCACATTAACTGTCCAATACTTAGTGGGCTTTCTCCTGGTAATGAGTGGGGGATTTTGAGATTGATCCTGAGTTTGTGAGATACTTTGTCCTTCAGAGTGATTGGATGATGCACTTTGAGTATTAGATTGACTGGATGTGTTAACCTGATGAGAAGAACTATCATTAACTTGACTTTGAGTTGGCATAGCCTGAATCCTAAGAGCATACCTCTTTCTTTTAGGCATACCTGCAAAACCAGTTAATTAGATGATATTGAATTACACAACTAGAAAAGAAAAAAACATCAAATATTTGGTAGTAGTTCTAATTTTAAGACATAAACGAGTCAATATAATTAGCTAAAAATTTGGAGCATCCAATACAACTCTAAAGAATTATGTAGTAGAAAAAATATCCATCCATTTGAGAGAAGAAGTGTTCTCCAGAATGTGAACTCTTTCTAAAAGTCTTCATTAGTAGTAGAACTCGGAAGGTCATAATCAGTAGTTTCTCTTGCCAATTGTAGTTGTACAGTATCTAGAAAAATTTCTTCCAAGTTTTGTGATGGGTATGCCTCATCTGACAAAATAACATCTTCGCCTTCTTCACCCATTTCATATAAAATCTCTTGGCTTTAAATGAATAAGTATGCTCCAACCTTTCTCCTTCTCATCCTCCACATAAAAAACCATTTGAGCTTCAGAAGCTTTAATGTATGGCTCATCATCTTCATATTTACCAGTATGTATTAGTCTTGTAAAGTTAACAGATGTGAAACCCAACTTATCTATCTTCATGCCTCTAGGGTTAGTGGTATTAGCCCATTCACATTTAAACAAGAGAACCATGAACAACCCATTGTAGCAAAGTTCAATGATGTTTACCAATTTACCATAACTTCTTGAACAAGGTGAACAGGCAGGTGAACCATGACAGTGAAGAATGAGTGGGGAAATAATATTTCCATGTTGCAAAGAGTAAGTTCAATTTGGTGCTGCAAATTATCTAACTGTTAAATGCTTAAAGCCTTGCCACATAATTGCCTAAAGAATGAGCACAACTCAATCAAAACTGCAGAAACCTCATCAGGCAACCCTACTCGCATGGCCAATGGTAGCAGTTGCTCCATCAATATGTGACAATCATGACTTTTCAGCATCCCATTCAACTTAAGATTATCTATATCAATGCAGTTAGAGATATTGCTTGAATAACCATCTAGCAGTGTGATATTCTTTAAAGTTGTTAGAAATGCCTTCTTACCCTTCTTGACCAATGTATAGATAGCTTCTCGAAAGTTTCCACTTTCATCTGGCCAAAAGGTCACGCTTAATACCCATTGCTTGTAGGTCTTTTTTAGCATGAATATGATCTTTTGTCTTTAAATCATTTAGCAAGGTGTAAATGACATTTTCGCACATATTCTTCTCAATATGCATCGGATTAAGATTGTGGCGCAACAAATTATACTCCCAATATGGAAGCTCAAAAATATACTTTTCTTTTTCCACTGTTGAGTGCTACCCCGAGTGGCAGATCCACCATTTCGTGTTCTTTTTCCCCTTCCTCCAACTTCTATTCTACGACCAAATGTGACATTAATATTCTCAACCTGTTTAAGAACTTTAGAACCAGATAATATTTTTGGTGGATTGCGCATCTCTTGCTCCCCATTAAATCGGACCCTGTTCAATCTAAACCTATGTCTTCTATCAAGAAAACGACAATGACCCATAAAACACCATTTCTTACTATGAGGAAGGCAGCAAGGAATAAATTTAAAATTGCAAGTTGGACAAGCTAACCCAGTGTATGTATTCCATCCAGAGAGGGTTCCAAGCCCAGGAAAGTCACTAATGGTCCACATTAAAGATGCACGCAATTTGAACATCTCTTGTGTGTAAGCACCGTATGTATCCTCACCATTATGCCATAACTCCTTTAACTCTTTGATTAGAGGTGGTAAGAAGATATCAATATCATTTCCTGGCATTCGTTTACCAGGAATAATCATTGATAGGATAAAAGAAGTTGGTTTCATACACATCCATGGAGGGGTGTTGTATGGTATGAGGATAACTGGCCAAATGCTGTAACTCACGCTCAAACTACCAAATGGATTGAAACCATCTGTAGCCAATCCAAGATGCACATTTCATGGATCTGACACAAATAAAGTGTTTGTCGAGTCAGACTTTTTCCAAGCTTCCCCATCTTTAGGATGCCTAATCAGTCCATCCTTGTTACTTTGTGTATCATGCCACCTCATACTCTCAGCAGTTTTTGAAGATAAAAACAACCTTTGTAGTCGCAGTTTTAATGGAAAATATCGAAGAACTTTTGCAGGAATTTTTTTCCTATTGTTGCAATCTTCAAATGCCTTAATCTCACCATTTTTTGTTCCCGACTTCCATTTTGACATGTTACAGACTTTACATGTCTCCCTATTTTCATCTTTACCCCCTATACAACATACAATTATTTGGACAAACAGGAATCTTCTGGTAATTCAAACCAAGCTTGGAAATGATTTTCTTTGCCTCATAGAATGAATCAGGAATCTTTGTGTGCTCAAATGCATCATGTAACAGTTCTAAGATCATTGTCATAGCCTTGTCACTCATCTTACACAAGCATTTGATATTGTACAACTTCACCATAAAAGAAAGTCTTGAATATTTTGTACACCCTTCATACAGAGGTATTGCTCCATCTCTTGCTAGTTCATGATATTCTTTAGCCTCTTGCCCTTCTTGAGTTACATCAGGTGCCACACCTTCTCCTTCAGCAGTATCTTCATTCGCACGAATATTGCCAACTCCAAAAGCATCGGTGATCATATTTTGAATTGAATCTTCATCAACCACAATGTCTTGTACAACATTGTGAGGGTTAGAGTGACTAGTTGATACGCCACTAGAGTCCCCTTTGATCGACTCCCCATGATAGAACTAAAAAGTATACCCTTCCGGAAACTTTTTATAAAGTAAATGATCATACACCACAACTTTGGTTTGTCAGTCCTTAAAGCGACACAGAGAACAAGGGCATATGATTTTACCACCCACAGAACTACGTTCAAAAGCAAAGTTAATAAATTCTCTAATCCCATGTTCATAATCGGGTGAATTTCGTGGCTTTGTTATCCACGACTTATCCATTTCTTCAATTTGCACAAACAGAGACTAAAATTTGGTACTAAAATGCGAAGCAACACGAGTCAAATACCGACACTTTAACCTTAAGCCAAAATTAGTTTCATTTCAAACCCTAAGCCAAAATTTCAAACCCTAAGACAAACAATGTAAAGATTTACTGACAAAAAAAGGTAAAGATTTACTGGAAAAAATCACAATTAAGTGAAGTGAAAACCTGAAAGTTTGTGTGAAGTGAGAAATGGTTATCGCCGCTTCTAACTTTTGTGAACTTTGTGTGAAGTGAGAAATGGGTACGCTTTTTGAGTTCCCTCCTTTTTGATAATAAAATATTGAGTTCCCTCTCTTTTTTTCATTCCTATTTCTTAATTGACTTTTCTGTGAAATTATATAAATTGTCAACAGACTTAATTCTAGGAGGTGTAATTGTGTGATTTTAAATATAGAGTGCGTTACCCGAGTACTTAGCTAGCGTTTGGACATAGATTTGGTTGAAATTTGGGAATTTGAGTTTTTGGATTTGAGTTGAAAAATAATTTTTGGAACTTGAAGTTGTGTTTGGACATAGAATTTACTTGAAAAAATAGTTGAAGTTTTGTGAGTAGTTTTTCAAATTTCCCAAAAACTGCCCAAAAACAGCCTTTGAGCACTTTTTGAGTTTTTGGACTTTTTGGGAGAAGTTTTGATGAAATAGCATAAACAAACAGTTTTTCTCCCAAAAAGTCCCAAAAAATGTCCCCAAAAACTATAAACAAACGGGGGCCTAGTGTTATTATACAAAATTTTTATTGGTATTATGTCTTGCATATAATCTAAAAGTTAAGTTTTAATAAGAGTCAATATGTATAGATATATAAATATGTAATTGAGTAATTAAGAACTTTTATTCAAAGTTATTATTGATGATTTAGCATTTATACTAAACGAATGATTTAATTCTGAGGAAACCAACAATTTTTAAAGATTTGGTTATTTAACTTTAAAAAATAACTTTTTAACAAAAAATATTTTCTAATTTAAAATATTATAACTATTTCATAATTTTTTAAATAAATTTTGAAAAACCGCTGCAATTTGCGAAAAAAACCGCCGCAATATGAACAATTCACCGCAACAAATAAGTTTGATATCTGCAACAGCTACAGTAACTGTAGCTAAATGACTGAAACCGCCGCTAAAAGCATATATACTGCAGCAATTACGTGAAACCGCCGCAAAAGAAAAGAAATCGCCGTTAAATTTCCTCACTTTATTGCGGTGTCTCAACCTCTGGTAGGAACACAGCAAAAGAAATTTTGGTGACGGTTCTTCTAAACCGCCGGTAATAAACCGCTGGTATTTGCCCTGTTTCTTGTAGTGTGTTTTGCCTAATATCTATACAAACTATATTAGGTACAATTCTCTAATCCGATATATTCTGATCTATAGTATGTTTTTACCCTGAACGCTGGAACAAATTCATACACAGGGTGACAAAAAGAAAAAATAACTGGAAAGGAATTTTCTGGATTGAACTGCTTTGCAACAGGAATATACTCTAAAATGTAGTAGGTTATTAAGAATGAAATGCATTGATGCATTCAATGCATTTGAAAGTCAAACATTTTTTTCGAGAAATTTAAGGGAACATAATGTGTGAAATGAAACGCCGATACTCGTTCCATATTAATTTCATCCGTCATCCGTATTGTCGTTGTTACTATTGGCTGTTTTAAAGCCTACCTTTTTGAAAAAAAGAAATGTTAGTGTAGGAATGGAGAATATGGATTCAGTTTGCACTTACGATGGGGCAAAATTTGAGGTTTGCAAAATATATGCGGCTGTGTTGAAAATTGACATGGTGTCTTTAGAAAAATGAAAAAGATATTCGAATCTGGTGTATATTTTAAAACTGTGTTGATTGAATTGATTACGATTATGATTACTCTATCCATCTCAAATTATTTGTCATTCTTTTTAAAAATAATCGTCTCAAAATATTTGTCCAATTAAGATTTCAAGGTAAAATTTCTCATTTTTGTTCCTATTTTATCTATAGTAGTAAATGTCTTGAATACCACAAAGATCTCACTTATTGATTAATATTATAATTATTACCAATGAAGATTTAGATAAAGATAAAATAGTCAATAATTTTTCCTCATTAATAATTTTTAAGGGACGTATAAAAATGAATAAGATAAATAAATTGAGACGGATGGAGTATAGAACTGATTTGATAGCATTAACATCTCGTTTTAATGATGACAATGGAAATAATTACTACTGCTTGTCATGCACGCAACTTTTAACAAAATAAGGTAGATACTAGAATGGAAGCTTCTCCTTTTCTTCTTCTTTTGTTTATTTTTACGGAAAAGGGCAAAAAATACTCTTAACCTATTAGAAAGAGTTTAAAAATACTCTTTATTAACTTTTTGGCCAGATATACCCCTACCGTTAATTTTTAAGCCCAAAGTGCTCTCAACATTTTATTTTGGCTCAAAAATACCCTAAAAGCTAATGGACTTTTAAAAAAAAAATAATTAAAAAATAAAATAGTAGGGGATATATTTTGCCCATACTATTAATAAAGGATATTTCAAAACTATTACCAATAGTTTAGGACAAGTTTTGGCCCTTTTCCATTTAAAAATTATAGGTAGATTTGAAAATTAGCTATTGATTTATTATCTATTTAAAATAAGCTTTTGATAAAAGGTATTTACATCTCACCAATATATATACACAATATAAACTAAAATAGATAGTACAACTTAAACAATAGCATATCCAATATAATCCCTCAAGTGGGGTCTGGGGAGAGATGTATGCAGACCTTACCCCCACCAAAGCGTAGAAACTGTTTTCGATAGACCCAGACTAAAAAAAAAACTAGAAGCATATTTGGAATAGTAAAGTATAACTTAAACATATATATATTAATGTATAATATACAGAAATCATAAAAAAATTAACTATATATACTATTGGAAAATCATCAATTGATTTTTATGATAGGTAGATATTGCATACATTACATATGCACTTAGTTGTACTCTATATATTATTTTATATTATCTATATATATATATCTCCTAATAGTAAATACCTTTTGTCAAAATTTTATTTTAAACAAATAATAAGTCAAGAGTTAATTTTTAAAATTTGCCTATAATTTTTAAACTGAAAAGGGCCAAAACTTCTCTTTATCTATTGGAAATGGGTTTGAAAATACTCTTCTTTAATATTACGGGCAAGAAATATACCATACTATTTTATTTTCTAAATTATTTTTTCTTTTTTTAAAAGTCCGTTAGTTTTTAGGGTATTTTGAGCCTAAATAATACGTTGAAGGTAAATTTTGACCTAAAGGTTAACTATAGGGGTATATCTGACCCTAAAGGTTAACGAAGGGTATTTTTAAACCCTTTCTACTAGGTTAAGGGCATTTTTGACCCTTTTTCGTTATTTTTATTATCATTTTTTTGTGTATGCTATTGTTAGAATATTTTTTTTAAAGGAAAATTTGATAGTTTGAAATAAAAGAGAATTTTGAAGAAGAATTATCATACAAGGCAAAGGATCATGGCTCCAGAAAACAATCCGAGAAATATTGAAGGATTTGGAAATAAAAAAGTAATTCGGTGATAGCAGTATAGCAATATGTTTTTCGACGACCAGCTCTGTAGGAAAGCATGAAAAGGGAATACCTATGGAAAATAGTTCGTCAAAACTACGATGGTTGCAAAAACCGTGGAAATAATTCATGAAAACTACGATAGTTGCAAAAACCTTCTTGTGGATATTACAGACGACAAGTTTTTTTCCAATATACAAAAAAGAATCTGTCGTTATCAGTTGTAATTAGCCGTCAAAAGAATCAACAACAACAATAATAATCTCATTACAACAGTTATTGCCCCAACGCTATAGTGCGATCGTATTTACCAATGCGTTATTTACATGCTAGGTTAATGGGCGATTCATTCTTTGAGTTTTACCTACCACGAACATAAATGATTTTTCGACATGCTTATACTATTTCGCTTAACTTCTTATGTACCACCTAACAACAAACTACTACTAGAAAAAGACCATTTTACAAAGGACAATTCTAAAAAAGATTCCCGAAAAACACGTCGTACCGAAGGATTTTCCTCGGTACGTCTTCATCAGAATACTCACGTCGTTATGTATACTACTGACGGACGGCCCTTGGTAGTACCAAGGGATGTCCATTGGTGGTCTCTCGGTAAAGAATTTTCTTGGATGATGGAAATTAAATTCTCACCGAGGGATGTCCCTCGGTAATAAAAATATTAAATATTTAATATTTTATCGAGGGACATGTACCTCGGTAAAAATTTAAATAAATATTTTTTTTAAAATTGACTTACCGAGGGATGTTGAAAAGCTGAGCAAAGAAATTAAAGCATGAGTCAAGGCTTGAGTTGAGAGGTGAGTGGAGAAACGGCTTGAAAGCATCCCCGGAGTAACAAAGACACAAAAGGTGCTCGATATTGACCAATACAGACAATTGCCATACAAACCTGAGGCCGCTCCAGCACCAATTCTAAAGACTTTCAAAATTCAATTTTGAAAAACTATGATGGCACTACTGACCTAGTTGTGCATGTGACCGAGTACATGTCGATGGTTTTGGGGCATGATTTAACAGAAATAGAAAAGGAGTCGTTGTTCTTGAAAAAGTTCGGCGAATCTTTGGAGAAGGGAGCATTACGTTGGTACTAACGTTTACGCGCGAGGTCAATTTCTAATTTCAATGAATTGGTTGATGCGTTCATTAAGGCTCATACCGGGGCGCAGAAAATTCCACAAATGAAGGAAGACATCTTCGAAGTCAAGCAGCGGTCCGACGAGCCCATCTAATACTTCCTCGAGCGTTTTCACGCCGAACGGATGGAGTTGCCTACTATAGATAACACTTTAGCCATCATGGCATTTGAAAAGAACATCAATGTTCGCAACTCCGAGGCTGCCGCCGAATTGAGAAAAAAGCTGCAGCAGTACCAAACCTTGACATGCGATGACATGCACAACAGAGCATACACGAAAATAAGATTAGAGGAAGCTGAGTTGAAATATAATGGTCGAGGCTCTTACTACAAGAATCGATCTGAATCCTCATATCGCGCCGAGGCGCCATGAGGAAATTCAAAGGGTAGGTATGAACCGTACACTTCATCGAGGCAGCCTGTTAGCCAAAGCCTTGGATATTCTCATGTGAGCCAACGGCTCAGTGGGAAAGTCTATTCCAGCACAAATCAAAGGAACACCTCGGGACCAGCTCTGGTTTCCAAGAACAAGGAGTTACCTCGGATTCCCGATTATAACTTTAACATATCGACCTCAGAGTTAGTCAATGTTGTGAAGGGGAAGGCGGGGGAACGAGTACCGAAGGAAATGAGAACCCCTGCAAATAAGAGGGATCAAAATCTGTATTGTGAGTTCCACGCGAACTTTGGTCATCACATGGAAGACTGCAAAGTTTTGCGTCTCGAGGTCGCGCATTTGTTAAAAAAATATGTCTTGGCTGAATTCCTCACGGATAGGGGGAAGGATAATTATGCGAAGAACCGAGGTGATGGCCAGCCACAAAAGGCACCACCCCCTGAAAGAGTTGTGAACGTAATTACCGGAGGGGAGGGGGGTTGGAAGTGAATGGTATGAACTTCATGGCTGCCAAGAAATTTGAAAAATTATTAATAACGATGGAGAAAAGGACTCGAGTTCGAGGCTTGGGAAAAGATACAGTGTTCGACGATGACGAATGTGATGGGATGATGTTTCCCCATCACGATTCTTTAGTCATCATGTTGAGGATCAACGACTCGGACATCAAACGAGTCTTGATCGACCCCGATAGCTCTGTCAACATAATCAGCTATGGGGCTGTCAAGAAGATGTGGCTGAAGGGCGAGGTCATCCCAAAACCGACCGTACTGACTGGTTTCAACAACTCAATCGAAAAAACGTAGGGCAAAATTACGCTTAACACTTATGCCTAAAGGGCTGTTAAGGAAACCTTGTTTCAAGTTCTTCCCGAGGATATGTCGTATAATGTAATCCTCAGGAGACCATGGATTCATTCTATAAAGGCTGTTCCATCCACTTTCTACCATGTCATCAAATTTCCTACCCAATGGGGAGTTCGTTCGATTAAAGGGGAGTAACGGGTAGCGAGGAAATGCTATTCGGTTGCATTGAAGAGTGGAGTCGTCCTGTTAGGACCAAAGAAATAGAAATCAATATAACCGGGGTCTAACGAAGAGGGAGAGTCATGTCCCCAAGACGATCCCCGAGGAGAACTGGAAAAAAGATCCCGGTATACATTCAAGAACCTCGGAAATAAAAAACTGAGGATTCAACTATCGAGGAGCTAGAATCTTTCATGTTATCGAAAGATTTCCCAGAAAGGAAAGTGTTTGTCGGCTCAGAGTTGGACCCGGAGTCGAAGAAAGCTATAATCAAAGTTTTGAAGTCCAATGATGATTGCTTTGCTTGGTTTCATTCAGATATGGTCGACATCGATCCGGAGATCATGACTCATAAGCTGAATGTAGCTCCACGTTTTACCCCCGGTAAAACAAAAGAAAAAGCCGCACACCGGTGTCAAAAAGAAAGCAATTGAAGATGAGACTATGAAGCTGCAGGAGAATGACTTCATAAGAGAGGTGAAGTACCCCGAATGGTTGGCTAATATTATTGTGCCCAAAAAGAATGGTAAATGGAGGATGTGCGTGGATTATAAAGATCTAAACAAAGCTTGCCGCAAAGACTCTTATCCATTGCCACAAATAGACAATTTAAACTATTAACCTTCTTAGATGCTTATTCGGGGTATAATTAGAATCTCATGGACCCGAAGGATGAAGAAAAAACCTCGTTCATCACTGACTGAGGTACCTTTTGCTATAAGGTCATGCCCTTCGGGCTGAAGAATGCTGGGGCGACATATCAACGATTAGTGTGTCACATGTTCAAAGATTACATCGGGAAGTCTATGGAGGTGTACATAGACGACATGATGATCAAATCTATTCAGGTGGAGGACCACCTGAGCCATTTGAGAGAAGCCTTCACTGTTTAAAAACAATACAATATGAAGCTGAATCCTAAGAACTGCGCCTTCGGCGTGGGCTCGGGAAATTTTTTGTGGTTCATAGTCTCTGAACGAGGAATCGAAGCTAATCCAGACAAGATTAGAGCTATTGAAGAAATCCTCGATGAGGTAACGAGGGTGAAAGAAGTTCAGCACTTAACTGGCCGAGTCGCTGTCTTGAGTTGATTCATCTCAAGGTCATCAGAGCGATGCCACAAATTCTTCTCAACATTAAAGAAGAACAACCACTTCGAATGGACACCGGAGTGCAGAAAAGCGCTGAAGGAATTGAAACGTTATCTGGCTAACGCGTCGTTGCTTGCCAAGCCAAAAGATGGAGAAACTTTGCTAGTTTACCTGGCCGTATCCGAGGTATCAGCGAACGCTGTACTGGTTCGGCCAGAGGATGGAAAACAACAACACATCTATTATGTGAGCAAGACGCTCATCGACGCTGAAACCAGGTACACATTTGAAAAAACTAGCACTTGCTTTAATTGTTACTGCTCGAAAACTACGACCTTACTTTCAATGCCACCCTAATAGCGGTAGTTACTACCTTCCCTTTAAGGAGAATATTGCATAAACCAGAGTTGTCGGGGAGGTTGTCTAAATGGGTAGTAGAATTAAGCGAGTATAATATTACGTTCCAACCCCGAACAGCCATCAAATCCCAAGTCTTGGCAGACTTCGTGGCTGATTTTAGTATTGGAATTCTACCCGAAGCTGAAAAAGAAAACTTGATGTCGAAGGGATCGACTTCGGGAATGTGGGTACTCTACACCGATGGGCCGACCAACTCCAAAGGCTTGGGGTTAGGAATAGTTTCAATAGCGCCAACTGGGGAGAAGGTTAGGCATTCGGTTCGGTTAAAAATGATAACGAACAATGAGGCTGAATATGAAGCAGCTTTAGCATGCTTGGAACATGCCAAAGAAATGGGGGTAGAAATAATTGAGTTAAGATGTGATTTGCAGTTAGTGGTGAATTAAGTGCTCGGTGAATATACGGCTCGTTAGCCCAGAATGCAACAATACTTAGTCTGAGCAAAAAATATCTTACCTCAATTCCAAGAGTGGCAAGTCAAACAAGTACCTCGAAAAGAAAATGCTGAGGCCGATGCCTTAGCTAAATTAGGTTCGGCTGTTGAAGAAGAACACTTGGGGACTAACTCAGTTGTTCGGTCGCTTTCTGCACAGATGAGAGAGATGAAATTGGAAGTCAACTCGGTAGATCATAAGTGGGATTGGCGAAATAAGTTTATCTCTTATTTTGACTCCGCTACTCTTCCCCCGGATAAGAAAGAAGCAAGGAAATTGAGGACTCGAGCGGCTTCATGCTTAATGATTTGGGGAAAGCTATATAGAAGAATGTACAGCGGCCCGATGGGCAAATACTTGGGTCCGGATGAAGCCAGATATCTGATGGCGGAGGTACACGATGGCGAATGTGGCAACCACTCGGGGGGGGGGGGGGGAATCCCTAGTGCGCAAAATACTTCGGGTATTATTGGCCTACTATCAGCACAGATGCAAAAGGCTTGGTGAAAAGATGTGATAAGTGCCAATGCCATGCCCGAATGATTCACCAACAGGTTGAACCTCTACACTCAGTTGTGTCACCATGGCCCTTTGTAAAGTGGGGAATGCACATCATTGGTCCATTGCCGAAGGGCAAAGGTAGTGTTCGGTTTATTCTTGTGTTGACTGATTACTTCACAAAGTGGGTAGAAGCAAGGGTTTTCACAGAGGTTAAGCAGAAGGATGTAATTGACTTCATTAAAAAGAATATCATCTATAGGTTCGGTGTCCCAAAGGAAATCACTTGTGACAATGGTCCACAATTCATGGGGGCAGGTATCACCGATTTCCTTAAGAAGTGGGGAATAAAAAAGATAGTGTCAACTGCCTATCACCCAAGTTCCAATGGTCAAGCTGAATCTTCGAATAGAGTGATAGTTGAATCTTCGAATAGAGTGATAGTTGAGAATCTCAAGAAAAGGCTTGATGAGAAAAAAGGTCCTTGACCCGAAGATTTTACCAGGGGTACTATGGGCAACGCGAACCACGAAGAAGAACAGCACCGGTGAAACCCCATTTTTCCTCGCCTATGGCATGGTTTCCTTATCTCCGTGGAGGTGGGCAAACCAAGTCTTGGGTACGCTTACACTACCGAAGATGCTAATCAACAAACCATGTGCATAAAGTTGGATTTGCTCAAGGAGATAAGAGAGTTACCTTTGGTTCGGTTAGCAGCACAGAAAAGACAGATCGAAGCATATCTCAACAGAAAGGCCAAGCTTAGAGATTTCAAAGTTGGTGACTATGTGCTAAAGGCTTCGAACCAATCAACAAAGGAGAAGAATGGTGGAAAACTTATTGCAAATTTGGAAGGACCTTATAAGGTTAGGGCAATTGTTGAAAAGGGATCTTATCAGATCGAAGATTCGCAAGGCAAGCCCGAACCCCTAAATTGGAATATTTTCAATTTGAAGTGGTACTACTTTTAACATCGAGGAAGCGGATAAGACGATCTTCAGTGCTCAAATCTTCATCAAGATTCTCACCCGAACACTTGGGGGGGGGGGGGGGAGTGAGGAGTGGGATGCGCCCGAGGTCAGCTTTAAGCCTCCCCACCGAAGTCTATCTATTTCACAACCGGAGATTGATGCCCGAGGAATAGATTAGCGCTTTGTATTTTCGCCCAATAGTGGATGTTGTTAACTTGTTTTTGCGCCTAAGTTTTACTCAGACTAGGCCCTATGTAAAAATGCTGATTATGGCTTGTTGATATCATCAATGAAATAAACTTGATTTAATATCTCTTTATTTCTGTGATCTTATGTACCGAGGTTACTTCTTAAATGCACCGGCTTGAGAACGAGACGTCGTTCTAAAGTTTGCATCGATATCGTATGAATAAAATCTTGCAAAGCAAACTTATTCTAAGTGTTCAGCTCAAAATACTTCTGAAAGTAAAACAAAGGCTAACACTTTAGAAGAAAAGCAAGTTCATTAATGAAAAGCCCGAAGGCCGTGAAAGTTTGTTAATTACATCAAAAGGCTCGAAGGCCTTATCAAAAAAAAAAAAAAAACAGAAGATGAAAACAGGAACGCTATGCTTCGGGCCCACCTCCTTCCTTGGAGACCCCATCATCGGCATCCTCGGTGTCTTCTCCACCTTCATCTTCTTCATCTTCTGCGTCATCATCACCCGAGCCTTTACTTGAAGGAAGATCATCAATCATAGCCTGGGATTTGGCTGCATTATCCTTGGCCTTAGCGATCTCCTCTTCCAAGTTAAGCTCACCAGCTCGGCATTGCTTGAGCAGCTTCAATCGAGATTTGATGGCGGCCTAACGCTTGCATAATTCTGCCTTTTTGGCTTTGACCCTGGCCCTCTCCTTGCGATCAACTACTTCATCTCGAAACAGCTTAACCTCAGCTTCAAGGGTCGAGATTTTTGAGTTTTGGCCCTCTAGCCTTTGGATGTCGAGCACATGCTTCTTTAGTTGCTCGTGGTGCTTGTTGGCTTCTTCCATGAATTCATTCTTAGGTTGGGCCAACTCTTTACCGAGCCTCGCTACTTCGGCATTTAGCCTCGAGCATTTTACTTGGAAACCATCACCAAGAGCCTGAGTTTTTGCCTCCGAAGCGGCCTTCGCTCCACGCAAATCAGAGCGAGACTTGAACAACTGAGCTTTCTATTTGGCGATTTGAGCATTGAAGCTGTCTCTTTTCTTGTCCCAAGCACTGGCAACGTGCTGAACCTCCTCATACCTTACGGTATCGAGCTCAACAGCCCTCACCGATAGAATGAAGCCCTGAATGGAAATTATTAAGGGGTCATAGTAAGAAAATACTTAAAACAAAAGGAAGGGTGAAGGCGTTAAGGCTTATCCTAAGCGTGTTTGCAGCAAGAGCGGTGGCTAGTTCAGCCAAAGGAAATTTTTGCACAATAGCGTCCTCTTTTGGTCCAAGTAGGGGCATGAAGCTCACTCTTCAAAAGGTTTGAAGAAGTTGACACCTCGAGCTTTCGCAAAGACCCCTCCGAGGTTGAAACTCTTGCAGGCTCCGATTGTGCCCTAGCAGCGCTAGCATTTGCTTCCCCTCAGCGGCAGAGGCCCCAATCTCTCCAACCTTAACTTTGCCTTTAGCCTTGGCAACAGCTGCATCGGATTCGTGCTCCAAACCCTTAAGATCTACTACTTCAACCTCCCTACGAGGCTCCAAGTCCTCAGCGCCCTCATCGCTAGGTTCGTCAACCAACCCCGGTGCTTTTTAGCAACAACTTTGGGCCGAGGGGAAGTCATTACTTCGGTGCGAGGGTGCACCGAACGGGACGATTTCTTTGAAGTTGTCCTCTTCCTCTTCGAACCTACGGAGAACAACATAGAAGAGTCACAAACACTAAAATGAGAAGAAGTAGAAATACAAGTGTAATGACCGAGGAAAATGTCAACATTACTTTTTGAGGTCCCTTGGCCTGAGGACCCCTTCGAAGACTTAGAACTCTTCGAGGACTTGAGTTCCTTCAAATCTCCAACGAGATTCGCCACCGAGGCTAAATCGTCATTAGAGTCGTTATCCTCTTCATCCTTCTTCTTTCCTTTTCCTTTTTCCTTTTTGCTTTTCTTCTAATTAACGGCTTGGTTGGGAAGAACTGGCGCCAAGGAGAAAAATTAGTAGCAAAAAGAAAAGCTTCGAGCGACACCCCTGATACAAAATTGTAAATAACTCACCGTGCCTCTTGCATTTCCAATCGTTGCTAGCAGCCATGTCCATCCAAGACCGAATTAGGCGCTTGCGAGCTTTGATCACAGCCCTGACTCATTCGGTCAAGCCCTCTGAAGGGACGACATCAACCTTGTTGGCTACAGAGCAAAAAGCAGATCAGGGTCAAGGGCTCGAGGATGATAAGACATAAGAACATTAACCGAAAGGAATGATGAACGAGGAAGCGACGTGTTCTATTTCACTTCTCCAGAAAATTGGGCTCGGTGGATAAAACACTAGTCTCCAAAATTAAAAGTATGTAGCGATCGCACCAGCCTCGGTCCACATGTTCCTCACTTTTGTTAAGAAATGCGTACTTACCTTGGTTGTTCAAGGATACCACCCCGGCCTTATGAAAGTATTGATAATAGAGAGAGAGATGAGATGTTGGAACGTGAAGCCTACCTTGGATTTCTTGCTCAGCCAGTCCAAACACTGTACAGCCCTCCAAACACCGGGGACCAGTTGAGCCAAATATAAGTTGTACGTTCGGCAAAATTTATCGATCACCATGTGAACAGGAAGTGAGAATCCAATAGTGAATGGATAGGTGTATGCGAAGGACAATCCCTCTATATGATCACAACATCTACTAGCTAGATTGGGGATGACAACTTTCACCTCGGGTCCAGACTTGCACTCCTTTTGGATTAACACCATGTGAGCTTGGGTGAGGCGTGTGGGCGTCGTTTGTACCGTCATATTTCTATTCAATTCTTGTTGGTCGGCCGTTTGATTTTGCAGCTTGAGATCTTTGTCGGTATTGAAGTCGAAGGGATGATTTGGTGAGGTTCAAGCTCTTGCTCGAGGGGAATCTTTTGAAATTTCTTCTTAGGGCCCGAGGGTCCAGCTTCGGCAGCATGCCCTCCCTCGGTGCTAGGTAATTCACCCCTGGTCTCTGTAGTGACATCGACCTCATCCTCTTTACCTTCGACGTCATCACCCTCGACGTTATCATCACCCTCAGCATCATCATTACTATCAACATCTCCTTCAACAGCTTTATCGCGACTGGCGGTTTGTTTACGCTGCCTCAAGTCTCCCATTTGTGATGTAGCTTTCTCTTCACCTTTCACTGAAGTAACGATGTTCAGCGGCTCAGGCACGTTTACCAACTTTCCTCCGAAGATCATGGTGGAGGCGGGAGGAACCCTCATCTCTGAAGAACTACTGGAGCTTTGTACTAAATGTGTTGCAGACATGGTTAAAATTCTGAGGGGAAAGATTTCTTAAGAGCTTGAAAACAAATTGGATTTATGAGATTCTTTTACTGGATATGAATTTTTTCCTGTCACTGTAGATGGATAATCGCAAGTAGGAAAAATTATTTTAAGTTGATGTATTTATAGGAGGAGAGGTGATCATTACTATAATGTTGGGAATACCAAAAGAAACAACGCGACCGTTCAAAGCCAAGCAACGGTCGCCACGTTTCATTCGGCAGGAAGTTGAAGTGATGGGCGTAGTTTTGAAATACTTGGCATACGTTGAGCCACGCATTCTCCCGCTCAAATTCATCCACTCCTCGGTTAACCTGACACTTGCCCGAGGAGTGAGGGGACTATCTGTATTGGGTAAAAATTGGCGGGTGCTAAGTGGCACCTCGGATATATGACCCGAGATCTACCGAACACTTATAAGCTAAGGCTTGGAGCAGACAGTAAGGTCGCCGAAGTCAGCTACCGAAGGTATGAGCCACACATCATTAGATCTTAACCTCGGTTAATTAGAGAGCTAACAGCCCCGAGGCAGAAAACTTTAGTCTCGGTGGACCGCCCCACTTTCAGTGAGAAAGCAGTCCCACGATCTCACGCCATCAAACCCACTTTCAAAGATGCGGAATGTGGGTAAAGACATAGGAAACATGGGGGAAATGGGCTTTAACTATTTGTCTATAAATAGTTTTAACCAATGCTTAATACTATCCATAAAATACTTACTTACTATCTTTGGGATCTGATCATACACCGCTGCTCAAGACTTTAGTAGATCGACTCTATTACATAAGTTAATTCCTAATTTTTATCTCACATCATGAGATAAGTATTTCTTCCATCATGACATAAGTACGCAGTTATTATTGTATCGGCCCAAAACCTCGCTAATTGATCTTTAAGGTGCTTCCTCTATCTCTATCAATTAAAGTCTTATATAGCAATTTATTTGATGCACTAAGCATTCAGAAATACATACTAAAACTTTGCCAAATTTTGTACTCAAGATCATATATTGAAATCTCATTTATTTACGCATAATTTTCGTCTTTGTTGTTATAATTTCGACTTTGATACATTGATTTGTTTGTATTCGCAATCCAAATTCGATTTGTGACCTAAGATCAGTTTAGGCCAATACACTCAATAACTAAACAATTAGGCTCAAGAAAGAATAAACAATCTGTAATGGTAAATCAATAGGTAGAAATCAACTTTCAAACATCAACCTTCATGTATTTGATCTAACCGTAGAACGGTATGTTTAGCTACGCATATTCATAATAACAACACAATAATTCATGGAAGAAAGATTGAATATCTATACTATTATAAAAGCACGAAGGCCTAAGTGAAATGTCACTCGATTGTTTTGCCCTTCGTAAGTGATTTTAAGTTGGACAATTTTGTAAATTTGATATATTTAATTATTTTTCATACCTGATTTAACATAATAATTTAATTTGTATTTTTGAAACTTAATTATTTTTAGAGTTATAATCTTATAAAACGTAAGATATGAATTCTTAACCAATTTGATTTCCATGCTTGCCTTATTAACTGTGTAAGAATCTAATAATTAGGACTTATGAAAGGTAAGATATCAATTCTTAACCAATTTGGTTTCCACAATTGCGGAATAAAAGAATAAGAAATTGCTATAGTAAAAGGAAATGAAGAAAAAACAGCCGAAGATACTAATTAGAACCATTGTTGGGAAAGGTTTTTTTGATTGAGTTAATCTCAATATTTGCACCTATGAGTATTCTACTTCTACATAGACACGGTAATAAACTTGTAACTAAAAGTACCTTTTGTTGATCAAAACATTCTTTTCTCACATAGCAAATTCGGTACACTGATATAGTTTAGAATTAAGTATTTCTTTTGGGTCTAAAAAATTTAGATGATCAGCTGCAATATCATTTATACTTTTCTTTTTAATTCTTTTTATTTTTGTTCTGATTGAAGTCTCTTCTTACATTCACAATGATCTTTTTTTTTGTGTTCTTTATTTGTTTGTTAATAGTTTTAATTTCTCAAATATGTTGATATGAATTAAATAATTAATTTTGTTTTTTTTTTGTTTTGATTGATTGATTTACCAGTTATAATTAATATTCCATATGTTTCAAGTCTATGCAGTTTAGTGTTTTGATGAATTGTTGATTATTTGCAGATTGTTCACTGTAAAGGTTTAGGACTCAAAGGCGAAGAAGCTCAAGTAGTTATCAATTTTTGTATTTTTTTCCTTTTAGGAAAAAATTATTATTTATATATTCATTTAATATTTTTGTAGCATCATAATAAATTTATAATCATAACTCAGGTGGTTAAAATTGGATTATTGCGAATAATATTTTATTGGATGTGATTAATAATGTTTCTTTAGTGTTATTATTTATTACTATATTTTCCTTACAATTAGGACTTTGTACTCAACTAGCATATGTTTAGTCAAAGAAATTTTGCTTTCTATATATTTTCTCAACGGGCATAACATAAAAGAATTTATCATTTGGCTTGGACATTAGTTGCAATGGTACTATTATTGCTTTAAGAGTCTATTTTTTTTTTCTTTTTTTTTGAATTTGAGGTGGCTGATTGCTTGTAAAAATATTTGTCATGAATTTTCTTTTTTCGTCTTTTCAGTTTTTCGATGACTATTAGATATTATTTGTTATGATTGCTAAAATCTTAACCAATTACTTAATGTTAGTTGTTTCTAAATTAGATTCTGGTTTTATGTGCATAAAATTGAAATTGTTTAACTCTTGTGCTTTCCTTCTAGATTTTAGAGGCTTTTGAGATTTTTAGGTCTCGGCATTAACACTTCAAAGTATATTTCTGCATGGGAATTGTTCTTTGTTCTTATTGGCTTGAGATTTTTGTTAATGATTAACATAAAATCCTCATATTTTCAAGAATCTTTCAATTTCAATATTCATCATTAATTTTGTATTTGAGTTGAGATTAGAATAATCTACATCTTTGTCATATAGAAACTCTCCATTCTTTGTATTTAATGATTCATAATTTTTATTTATTATTCTTGAATTTACTAACTTTTTTTGTTCTTGAATTTCGATCGTTTTTTAGTATTTTTTTTTAAATTTTTATAAAGCCGACTAATACAGATTCGCCCAATTGCAATGCTACATAACTAAACAGTAGCATTGGTAATAAGAGATAGTTGACACAAGAAGAAGAAAAGCGCCCGAAGAGCAAAAGTGAGTAATTTGATGTCCTTAGAATTTTTTTTGTAGATTTTTACTTTCATTAGCTAGCTGGTTAAAAAAATAAGGCAACACATTCAATTTTAACAATCTCTCTTTCAACAAAATTCTATTTTAGTTGCCTTCTAGATTTTGTGTTAGAGTTTTTATTTTACCTTTTATTTTATTAAAAAATATGTCAGAAGAACATTTATAATAAGAGACTTGGTTCACTACACAATTGAACAAATATGGATATATTTTATTATGTTCTCATTGTTTATTTTTGAGACTAAAGACTATTGTGTCGTTTAGGAAAAAAAGTGTCTCTTTGTAACAACAAAAATACTATTTATTTTTATATTCTTGCTGTTCAAATATTGAACACACACAAATACTTGTTTTTGTTGAAAATTTTTCGATATTGCATTTTTGCATTTAAACAGTAAAGTGTGTAAAATATAAAAAACGATTATACGGCTAAAGGCATAAAGCCTTTGCAAAAGCCATGGACGATTTTTGAAATTTTGGTTAATGAAATTCTTTGTAAGCTTCTAATTTCCCTTCTTATGTCATGCATGTTCACCATTTCTACGCCTTTTTTTTTCATCGTCTTTAGTTATCTAACTAAAGCATTTAATGAAGGTCCTTTTTTCCTCTATTTTATTTTTATTTTAGTTTTTTTATTAGGCACCCTGTATAACTTTATAAGTACCTAGGACATGGTCAAGCATTTTAGCTTGAATTAACGATACAATATTTGCAAATGATGCATAAGCACCAGGCTTTTACAACTTTTTTAATTGTTTATTTTTCTTTTATATTTGTCAAATTATCTCCTTTGTTAAAGTGATATTCACTTTCTTTACATTTAAGATTTAATTTTAAGCAAGATGATACGTGCGGTGCACGTACACTAAAACTAGTTATAATAGATAATGTAAAAGAATTAAATTCTTGGTTCAATTTATTCTCTGGAAAAACTCTGCTCCAAAACTGACATCCACCAATAATAACAAGATAATAAGACTTTTATAGCGTTTACAAAGTGCTAGGATAAGTTAGACCAAAGCCTAAACTAGTTGGGAAAACTTAAGTCTCGCCAGCCTCAAAGCTTTTTTGGAACCCTCGCTTCCGGTATAGCTCCCAAATACAAAGCTATCTCTGAAGCTTTACTCTCAAAATAACTTCCAAATTCCAAGGCTTTCTTGGAAGCTTTGCCTTCAAAATAGCTTCCGATTCATCACTTTGGTCCAAGCCTCGCCTTCCAAAGTATTTTGCTTTATTTTGATTGTTCTTGCCTCGAATTCATCCAAACCATTCCTAAAATCACAAACACGATAGTGAGCACAAGAATCGTAATTATCTCATATAATGAGCGCATAAAGTACCAAAATGCAAGGAAATATTAAGGTAAATTAGGCAAATATTGCCAAAAATCACCACCCCACACTTAGACCTTTGCTTGCCCTCAAGCAATCACTAAAACCAATTTTCCAACTAGATCCCAACACTTAATAGAACAGGTCTACCTATGATTATGGTTGATATTGACCATCCGACAAGAGCATATGTACATACAAGAGCATATGTACATACCATGTGACCCACAACATGCCAAAAATTCATCAAATTTTTAAAACACTAAACCAACCATTCCAAGACATCTCAATTTCAAAAACCGACTCAATATAACCAAGCTTTCACAAAACCGCACCCATTCGCTCAACCAAGAAGTCAATAAATTTACATATCTCTCGCAAACCATGTGTCCTCACCCAAAAATAATGAATCAAGATAGCGTCCCAAAACTCACACAAAGAATAAATTTCAATAATAGATTAGGGACATAATATAGAAAGAATTCACTCGCTCTCATAAATAAGTTCACGTACCACACACGATGTACCATAGGCTTGCCCATGGTGTAGGACTCCACTAATATAAGCTCACTCCAATCGGGATTAACTAGGACTTTATGTAGGCTAAAGGACTGGTAGGATAAATATGGATAAAATAGTGACTACCTCCCTAAGCACTTTAATATATCATATTCAATTTTTAGCTTAATTCTTTTCAAAATCAACCAAGAAACCGCCCAAACATCACCGTGAAATTTCCCTCTCAACTTTAAGCATTTTCTTAAATTTTGCACAACACTAGCAAGGAATGAGATTTTTTAAATTATTTTCTCTATTTTTTTCTTTTTCATTTTTTTTTCTTTTCAATTTTTTTTTCTCAACCTTGCACCATATTTTCATTCATTGGTTCTACTCAAAAGACACCCAATTTTTCCAACCACAACTCCACAAACTAAAATATTTTTTAATTAAAGTACTCTAAGGAGTACGGGTTCAAAAAGAAGATAATTAAGAACAAAAGAGATAGGCTTGTAACGTGGGTGCCAACAAAAAGGTCAATAGGCTCAAAAGGGCTTACTAAGGATAATATTAAAGGATAGGCTAATCAAGGCAAAAAAGGCTTATCAAAGAAACGCATGTATCATCTCCCGACTAAAGCAAACATAGGATTTCGCTTTGAACACACACGGGGCAAGTTTTAGACATCAATATGCAAGCACGGAACATAAGAAAGAATACCTCACATCACACATGGCGCATAGTTCATTCAAGACGATTTCATTCCACCTCTCGGTTTAAGCAAATAAGGTGCAACTTTTGAAATTTAAGCAATAAAGCACAATGGTTCACAAGAGTCAAGTAGTTGAACTTAAATGTCTCAAGAAGGCCATTTCTTATTTTTTCTAGGCATGCATTAAGATTTTAAGGCCATTAGGGATTCACAAATAGCACACACTCAAGTCTAAATTCACCGGTATGAAACAAACTAAAGGCACCTAACATTCTATTATTTTTTCTAAAGATACTCTACTAACTAATACTCCATCTGTTTAAAAAAGGATGAACCTTTGCGGAGTACGAGGGTCAAATTGACTAATTTTCAACGAGAATTTGCTCATCGAATTTTTAAATTTTTTTAAATAAAATTTACGTATTTAGAAACTACAAAAAAAAAAAACTATAAGTCACAATAGTTAACAATTCAAAATAGTTAGAAAATATTTGTAAGATATGTGGTCAAACATAATCTTGTATGACCCTTCAAATAGTAATAGGTTCATCCTTTTTGTAACGGAGGGAGTACTTCACTACTTCTAAAAATAAAACTAAAAAATTACCTGGTTCAAAGGTCTACCCATAGAAAAGAACCGAGACCATAAAAAAATACAGGGCAGATGACATGTACCACTAACTAAAACTTAAAAAAAAATCTTTATGAAAATTTTCGTTAGTTTTCTATTTTTTTTATTTTTATATTAAAGCAAGAAACAAGTAAAAATAAAGTCAAGTGATAAGAATAAAAATTATTAAAAAGAATTTTCTAACATTACAGTTATCCACAATCTCAAAATTTCGGGAATTCCTTCACCCTAATCTTAAATAGAGCAATGTCCTCAATGCGATTAAAATAAAGTGCAAGAGTTAAAGGACTTCCCTGAAGTCGTAGACGAGGCCTTCTCCATAACATGTGAGTGTTTAACTATTGCTTCTCCTTGCCTTTGGCTGTATTAAATTAGCCTTGTCCATTTTTCATTAGCGTTATACGAGATGCTGTTGACACCCAATTTTGTCCCTCTTTTTTTTAAAATTGGCTATAATTTAACTTAAAGGTGCAATTTGATTATTTGTGCAAAATGTGCATTAGAAAGCATGCATTTACGTGTGTTATCCCCTACTTATATATTATATACCTAAATATAGCTATATTACGTAATTTTGATTTATTTATGCTATTTGTCAAAACTGTGACTGTCTATGCATGCTAGTACATTTATAATATTCGTGGCTAAATCATATAATTGCATCATTTAGGCTACATGCCAAATTTATATTAACTTGCGGTCATTTGTGCAGATTAATAATTATCTGTGATTATCTATATTTAAATAATTTAATTTGAGTATTATTAATAATTATTTATGTATTTTATATAATATGTATATGTATATATTATTTTTTGCACATTTAAGTTGAATATTGGCCAATTTAAAAGAAAAAAATCAAAATTCCTTTTTTAATTCCTCCATATTCCAATATTCCCACCAAAATTCTTTATTTGTTCATATTTATCTTTATTTACCTTTTCTACTTAATTACATTTTTTCTTTGAACCTAGACCAAATCTCTAACCAAATACATTCTCTATATACATATCTTCATATTTTATTCCTTTTATTAAAAATCCCTATCTTGGACCTAGACAAGGGTGCAGCTAAATACGTTCACTTATATTTTCCTTTTTTCTCTATTTTATTTAAATTCCTTTGAATCTAGACAAAAGATGGTTGAAGTTCATTATTTATTTAAATGTTGATAGAAAAATATTTTCTAAATCCAAGTTAATCTTCTTTCATAAATTTATTATCTTCATATTCCCTTAATTAGTCTTTAATCTCTAAAATCCCTCCCTAATCTTCTCCTAATCTTTTCTCAATCTCCTTCCTAAATTCCACACTCAATTTCTCCTAATCTCTCTAACCCCCAACATCTCTTTTTTCTTAAGTCTTTCTTATAAGAATTGACTACTAAAAAAAATACACACATGGGCAGCATACAATAAAATACACTAGGCATCACTGCCTCTCTCGATTTTTAAAAAAAACATAGGCAGACCCTAGACCTGACCTTTTTCTCTAACACCCATCCTTTCTCTCCTCTATATACAGACATATACATACACTCACAAAAAAGAATCCCACAAATGGCAACACACAAAAGCCTCTCTCCCTATCATCTTCCTCATTTTTTTCCAGCATCAGTACGCACATTAATTCTTCTCCAATACACAATTCCGTATATCTACCATTTTTTGTTAAAAAAACACAGTACACGTACAGCCACCCCCACATGGCCTTCTTCATCATCTGCACACTCAAAATACATACACACAAACCAAATTTCACCCATACACGCAGCACAGAAAAACTCCAAACATACCCACCTAGAAACGGCACACACCAAAGATACGCGATACACACTCAACACACATGCAATACCCTCCACGCCAAACACACCGACGGCGTAATATCACCACCACTAGTGAGGAAATCAACTGGTCACCTTCTTCCAATGTTTACCACGTGAAAATTGTCCAAACACCCACCCACACCCTCCTGCTCTCTCCTCCACTTCCATCACCCCCTCAATGAAAAACAAGAACACAAACATCACACACAGGTCGATTCACTATATAAAAAGAAATATACACACACCCACCATTCGAAAACCAAAAGGGGGAGATCGGGGATGAGGTTATGACAAAAATTAGTGGGGAGGTCGGAGAAAGGGGTAATGGATGGCGAAACCACTAGCGGCGGTGGCGACGTTGGAGTTGCAGGGACGCCGTGACTCGCTCGCCGGTGTCACTCCTCCTTGTTGTTAACTGTTCTGCTCGTTCTTGCTGCCAACGTTGGCGTTATTTGACATCTCGCAGCCGTCACCATCTTCCCCTTTTTCCATTTCACTGTTGCTTCTCGTTCATTGGGAGTTGAGTCGAGCTTTGACCTCGACTAGTCACTGGTTTATCAGTATATATATATATATATATATATATATATATATATATATATATATATATATATATATATATATATATATATATATATATATATATATATATATATTTGACTCATGTTTTGAATTTGGCTGATGTGTTCATTTGGTCGAATTTGTTGATTAATTTGATTAGTGCTTTTGAGCTCCTCTTTGCAATTTCTGGTGCCTCATGGATACGGTGGTCCCTATATGGATGGTCTATGAAAATATTTTAATTTGAGGCCTACACAATGATTTGATGGGAATACAATGAATTGACGAATGCTATACCAATTACGACCAAGGAAAATAATTAAATAATTATTTGAGACCTATTGACTGATTCGAACAGATACTACACTTAAACAGTCTCATACCCCGTGTCCCTAAAATTAGGCTATGATGACGTGTATGAGCCGCAATTGCAAAACGAGCTGGTGATGGAGTGGTGGGACCAGCACTTCGCATTGCAACACGACCGGCCGGCGTGTTTGCAGCCGCACCGATGTCCCTAACTTTTAGCCGATTCATACAAACATGAACCTACATTTTCATAAAATCCATTTTCCCCTTTTATTTTGTTATTACTATTTTCTTATTATTATTGATATTTTATACTATTATTATTATTATTATTATTATTATTATTATTATTATTATTATTATTATTATTATTATTATTATTCTTATTAATACCAACTTATTTTCTCTATATTTTATGCGCGGTAAAAACTAATGAAAGACGGCCTATTTTTTAAGGAGAACAACTAGAAGAAAATCCTTTATTTATTATTGTTCTTTATTATTGTTATCTCACTTTATTAAATTATCATACTAACTTATTTTTTTTTTATTTTTTGCAAGGTATCTTTGGAAGAAGTCAATACGTGGATTTAAAACCTTTATAACTTTAATTAATTGTATGCATTTTATCATATCTATTTTATTACTTGTTTATTTTAGTTAGCTATTTTATTTTCTTATTTACTTAGAATCCCAATTGTTTAGTCCGGCCGGTAAACCACATTTGGTAGAGCCTGAGAGGTGCCTAACCCCTACCTCTCGGGTTAAATTGAATCCTTACTTAGATTTCTGGTTCGTAGATTAAGTTTCTGAGTTAATTGTAAAATTGGCAAGAAACAAAATAGGTGCCCTAATACGCCTAGTTTAAAAATATGTTAGGTGGCGAATCCAACTCTTTACCCGTGAGTTACCCAATAAGTCGAGCCCTATTTTGAACTTTAACCGGTTCGGAGAAAAATAGGATGTGACAGAATGACGACTCCGCTGGGGATATCAAGGTTCAAACCATAACAGAATTTATATTGGGATTCTTTACTTGCTTTATTTTCTTGCCATTTTAATTCAATTCTAAGTTTTTTTCCTTTCCTTTTTGCAGGATCAAAGTTTATTTTTGAATTTTCGAAGTTTGGGGCTCTATTATTTAAATTGCTTGGTTATATTTTCTTAATTGTTATCTATGTCACTCACACTTTCTCCACTCCTGGAAAGTTTACACTTGCACACACCATAAACTGTTACGTGGATCCTATATCCGTTTCACTCTCAAAAAATCCTTTAGGGGGAACGGTTGGGGTATAGTTGGTCCGTGGTACAACCAACAATTCCAAACATTCCCACCCTTTGGTTGTGCGCCTACAGAAACCATGTCCTTGTCTAGTAAGCCCACTCTTGGAAGGTTCTTTAGGATAGCACAACAGGTCCCACACTTCAACTATTTTCAAATCTTTCATAAGTTTGCTAAATCTTTTTCTTTTAAAATAATTTCACGTCATAATTCTTTTTGTATTGTCTAGTTTCTATTATCCTATTTTTAAAAGCTAACTTGTTTATTTCATTTTTTTACTCCTTCTTTTTAAAATCATTTTATTGAAATACTTCAATATGTGCATCCTTTCATAAAATTGCTAAATTCCTTTTCTTTAAAATAATTTTACTTAATTCAATATTGTCTAGTTTCTATTAATTCTATTTTTTTCAATACTAATGCGTGTTTGTTTTGTTATCCTTTTTAAAACTTATTTTGTGAAATATTTCTATATGTGCATATTTACAACACTTAAGCATTTTTAGGGAACATGTGTATTTCTTTCAAAACTCGTACATTTTTAACTTGTGCATATCACGCATATCTTCCGCCACTCCCGACAACTTTCTAAATCGTGCGTTGAAAATATGGTGGTTACAACTACCTCTTCCCTCACATAAAAGTTTCGTTTAGGGGGGACGACTCGGAAACTACTTGGTCCGAGACGTTCCCGCTCCCGAGTCGCCCACTTGGGAGTATAATAACATGCGGTCTAGCTAACTCTATTCCTTAATTGCAACGCTAGGAATCATGCATCATGACATATCATTAGTAGACTTTTTCTCAAGTCCAATATGCCAACTTTTTCAAACAATCCAAACGGGGTTTTTAACCCCCAATGAGCGTTGAACATGATTTATTCGCATTTGCTTAAAAGATCGAACGTGCAAAATGTGGACCGTTTATTGGTCTTGTTCTGCATTCAGTGCTATTTAAAGGCACGAAGGTTATCTAAAAGACATTAAAAGCCCAAATTGAATCAGAAATGATTGTTTGTTCATAGACAGTCAAAATTATTCTGTATTCTATGCCATTCAAAGGCACGTTGTTAACCTAAGAGGCGTCAAAAGCCCAAATTGAATCAGAAATGATTGTTTGTTCATAGATAGCTGAAATTATTTTGTATTCAATGTCATTCAAAGGCACGTAGGTAACCTAAGAGGCGTCAAAAGCCCAAATTGAATCAGAAATGATTTTTTGTTCATAGACAGTCAAAATTATTATGTATCCAATATTATTCAAAGGCCCGAAGGTAATCTAAGAGGCGTCAAAAGCCCAAATTGAATCAGAAATGATTGTTTATTCATAGACAGTCAAAATTATTTTATATTCAATGTTATTAAAAGGCACGAAGGTAACCTAAGAGGCGTCAAAAGCCCAAATTGAATCAGAAATGATTGTTTGTTCATAGACAATCAAAATTATTCTGTATTCAATGCCATTCAAAGGCACAAAGGTAACCTAAAAGGCATCAAAAGCCCAAATTAGATCAGAAATGATTGTTTATTCATAAATAGTCAGAATTATTCTGTATTCAATGCGATTCAAAGGCATGAATGGTAACCAAAGAGGCATTAAAAGCCCGTTTCGAAGCAGAAATGACCGCTCGATAGATGGAATGAAACATAATGCACGTTTATCCTTTATGCATTATATAAAGACTTGAAATTCTTGGCATGTCAGAGGTCCATTAGAAACTTCCGTCTAAAGTGTCTAAAGGGTTCTCAACTCACAACGACACATCTCCTCGTATCCTCTGTTGCATTATTTTCGAAAGCTTGTGCCACACATTGATCATTTGGCTCATAATAAAGCGAATCTTAGAGATTTTTCTTCTCTTTTTTCCTTATTATCCTTCACCTTTTCCGAAAGATTATGGGTACTAGAACCTTCGACATGGTTGCTGAAATCTCTCAGTTCCTTAGAGATTGGTGGGGAAACGTATGCATAGATCAAAAAGACCAAGTCAAAATGGTGTTGGGAAATATGATTTCACTAATAGAGCACACTGCAGTGGAAGGGATGATAGAAGCAGCAGTACATTATTAGGATGCGGACCGAGCAGTTTTTCACTTTGGGAGTGTAGAGTTGACACCATTACTGGAGGAAATAGGCGGATTAACTTAATTACCATTTGAAAGTGAAGAAGTCTGGACACCTAAGAACATTACACCCGAGGAGTTCTTCGAAATGGTAAGGTTTAAGCCCGAATTATGTACATACAGTATAAGGAAATTGGGAATTTCTCTAACTTCCCTCTATATCAAATTTGGGTATGGAAAAGCATTTCAAGAATCTGAAGACTATTTCAGCATTAACCAGGCAGATTGGCAAGAACAGAGGATACTTGCTTTTATCACCAGCTTTTTAGGAACTGTCGTCTTTCCACAACACAAAGGACGAATTGATGTTTGCATGGGTCCAATTGTTGATGCCTTACTCAAAGACATTAACAAGAAATACACTTTGGTACCGATGATTGCTGCAGAAATGTACCAAGCTTTAGAAAGATGCAAGAAGGGCGCTAGTTTCTTCGAAGGTTGCAATTTGATGTTACAAATTTGGCTAAGGGAACATTTGCAAAAGATGGATAGCACAGACCAAGCTTTCCATTCCATACCAAGAGAAAACTACATCTTGACTCATACCGCCCGCATGGACAACGCTCTTGGGAAGTGGGACCAACCAACAATTGCCAACAGTTGGAACACATATTCTGTCAACTGACACCTGAGAACATACAATGGATGTTTGATTACTCTCCCAGCACAACAGTAATCACACGATCCGAAAAAGTCTCATTTCTAATCTTGGTGGACTTTAGAGAAGTTTACTCATACACTCCTTTAAGGGCACTTAGACAAGCAGGGAGAAAGCAGACAGTACCCCAAATTGCAGTCATCAGAAGTCTCAAAGCAAATATTCTCGAATGAGTGATCCCGTTCAAAGACAAGATAATAGAACTTTGGAAAGAAAGGCAACGACTGGGAATCGAGACTATTGGACGAGACGGGTTTGATGCTGGCTATGATGAAGATTATCCAGAATGGCTTAGGAAAGACATAGCAAGGGCAGATCAACCAAGAGCAACAACAAAAAGGAAAAGAAATGCAGATGAGTTAGAATCTTTGTACAAAAGTTTACGTGAATAACTGGCAAGGGCACAAGAGAAAATAACAAAGATGCAAAGTTTGGTCGAAGCAAAAAATGAAGAAAAAGGCAAATGGCGCAGTAAGGCAAAACTCCTGACAAAACGAATAGAGTCTATCGGCGTATGGGCCAGCGAGGGGATGAACTCTGTGGCAAACAAAGGAATAGAGGAGAAAGGAAGAAAGGCTTGGGAAATGTTGAAAAACTTCACATTTGACATATCCCGACTCTTAACTGATGCAGACAATATCATCTTCCAAGGATATTCATCAGAGGCAAGCTTGTTCGAGGAAGACTCGTCCGAAGAAGAAGAAGAAGAATCTTCTGAGGAAGGATCAACATGAAAGATGTTCACATGGCCATGACCTAACCCTCTAGCAATGTTTTCCACCTTTGCACTATTTCAATATCAGCCAATGTAACAAAAGTTCAATAAATGCAATATTATCTTTTAGGCTCCGCAATTTGTTAGCAAACGAAATGATGCATGTGGCACAAAGCACTTTCCAAAATCATCGTGCGTAAAACGGTCCTTCATATTGTAGGATGCATTTCTTGTTTGATATGTATGCATTGTATGAGTTCGTCTGCTGTTCTGAGTCTCTTTCTACCTAAGAAATATTTTCTCCAAATTCAATTTCCTACCGACGCACCTCCTCTCCCTACTCTATACCCAAATCCTGATATCCAAAATCCTTCGCATGTCAAAACTGTCTCTAACTCACTATCAAACTCAAAGTCTATTACCCAAAAGGTTGGCTCTAGTTGAATACCAAGGCAAAAGATATGGTTAAGCAAGTGCACTTGTCAGGGATTTTCTGAGATAAAGAAGTTTCCACAGTAATTCCCACCAGCTCTCTCCTTTCTCCATTACACTACAAGTTACTAATAAAGCTATCCAGTCTGGAAATGTGAGCCTTTTCAAAAGAAGAAAGATGAAGTCTCTTTTGCCGTAGCCATTCAAGACCCTACCTTCAACCACTATTATCAAACAGCGCCACCATTTTATCTCTGCCCTCATATACCACATGAATATCCCATTTACAACAATCAGCCCACTCGACCTATATTCCACATCCCAGTACTAAACCGTCCACCATACTAGCAAAACACTCAAGCCGACTACTGAAATACACCACCATACCCTCCTAAGCCTCGCCCTGATGCCAACCAAAGACCGAAAATAAACTACAATCCACTAGCCAAATCCCACATTCAATTATTTGTGAGATGGGAAACTGTCGGGTTTATTGTCCCCGGTATCTCAATTGTTCCGACAAGCACTATGCACATGGGAAGGAAAATTGAAAAAGCAAGAGAAATATTGGTCAAATTCGAAGACACACATGGCTCGCCTTAAGACCATTTGACACCAATATCCAAGGATCATTGTTGACACCCAATTTTGTCCCTCCGTTTTTTGCAATTTGGCTATGTTTAATTAAAATCGATAATAGTAATTTTCCAAACATAACTACATTAGACAACATGCATATACATGTGTAACATTATTATTAATCCTCTATTTATATAATATTTATTTAATTGTGATTATAATTATGTAATTGTATTTATTTAGGCTATTTTCAAAAATACGTGTACTATTTGTGTATTTTAACACATTAAGAAATTATTTAATAATTATTTGTGGCTATTTATATCTAATTAGTATTATTTGTGGTCATCTATATTTATTTATAATTATTTATATTTATTTACAAAATTTTCTATTTTTATACTAATTATTTATATTTATAAGTATTTTAATTAAATACTAGCTATTTTGCCATTTTAAAATTCCATTTCTATTACACCAAGTCCTCGTCATCACATTTTGTCCACGTGTACGCCACTTAAGCTTCACATAAGCCTACACCTCACTAAATACACTTATAGCACAAAGTACACACACATTAAGCATGTGTACAACTCACTCCAGCGTATGATACAACCCCCTCAAAGCACATTGTACCTTTACACTTCAGCCATACAATCCTACACGCATATATACACCACATACATGCGCGCCTACGTGGCCAAATTTGAGCCCTCCATTTCTCAAATCCAACGGCTTACGTTAAATCTCCCTATTACAACTATACACACACATCCCACCCAAAAACCCTAAAATTATTTTACTCCTCTCCTCTCCATTCCAAAATAAGCCGACGCCCAAACTCCTCTCTCTCCCCTTCACTTCTAAGAACCGTCCAGATTCAGCCGTGATTCCACTGCATCTCCTCCGCCATCAACGCCGTGACCTTCTCCCTCTTTCTATCTCTGATTACACGGGACGAATCTCTCCTTTCTTTTGCCTAGTGAATCCGAAATAGGAACAAGGAATCAGGCACCAAATCATGAGGGATTTATACCAAATCAGGGGAAATACAACACAAAAGGCAAAGAAATCAAAGATTCAATCACGAATCAAGCAGAAACGGACAGATTTGAATGACCCGACCCGTTTCCAGACTCGACCCGCATCGAGCCCAGGTAACATCATTCCTTTTATATTATTTTTAGTTTTGTCTTCTTGGTTATTCTTCTATCTGGAATCAAAAATACCATGATGCATTGTTTAACCGAATTTTGCACTTAAAATCGACATAGTAATTTTAGGTCAATTGAATTCGAACAAATGTGAATGATCGAGAACACGCTGATTTGGTTGCATTCTAGTATTTGACTATTCGGATTGATCGAATTATGATGGATATAATTTATTGATATATTTTTATAGTTAAATATTAAGTATTTTAAATAAAATGTGAATAAATATATCCATCTCTCGCATATTTTCTAACATATTTTGCAGGAAGAAGAAATTATTCAAGGTGAAGACAAATAAGGGAATGGCCATTGATGATTACATTATTCATAGTGTGATTATAATACTGATAGTAATGTCCGTGAATTGTTTTACGCTGAAGAATAAAAGCGCAAACGGAAGAAAGTTTATGGAATGAAGCTACGTATGAAAAAGTCTTCACAACCCAACACACCTTGGCCATCTTGAAATATGTCCTACCACCTTAAGATATGGCATCTTAGGTAGAAATTTGGCATAGAATCTTTTCTATAAATAAAGGCCAAAGTTGTATGAAAAAAGCACCAAATTTTTCATCTTGCAGAGAACTACTTTCTCTTGCTCTTTTTCTTTCTTTGTCTTTTATAACATTAAGCTTTTGTAGTTTTCTTTTGTAGAAGAAATACTACTTCTTCCTAGTCTTTATATTTTTAAAGTTTTTCTTACTCCATAATGGAGTAATCTCTTTTATTGGGATAGTTGATGAAACTCGGTAATATTTATAATACGTATCTCTGTTTTAATACATGCTTAGCCTGAAGTTTTTAATCACATTTTAACACTGTGCTAGAATTATAGTTTTTACTAAATCTTTATTTTCACATCCGTCTATTTTATATCTAGGTTATTGTTATATTAATTTTGTAATTCTCACGGAGCAAAATTAATGTATAATAACTGATGAATAAAGTAGTAGAGTAAAAACTATTTTTCCAAGTCTGTAATCTTGTTTACCTCAGTTTTAATTCTCATGGAGGAATTGTTGTAGGTAAGATTATTGATTTTTCGTAAAAATATTCTCACGAAGTTTTTACTACTTTTTTAGCACAATTCAGGCAAGAAAAATATTTCGGTTTAATCGTCACTAGTTATAATTTGATTAATATGCATAACCTAACGGACTGTTATTAATTGATTATTTTCTTAGTGAGCAAAATATAATTGAATTAGCAATAAGCAATTATTCTTAAGAGAAATACATGTCAAAACTGAGATATTTATTATAAGTATTACCAAGTGAATTCAACGATTCCCAACTCCTTTTAAATTTGAAATCTTCCAGAAGTTCTTTATTTTAATTTAAGTAAATTTAAACTAAAAACTCACCTTTCATCAATTTGACTCTCTCAAATAGTAATTAAAATACTACAAGTCCGTAGCATATAATACCCAATCTCTGTGGGACGATATCTTAAACTATATTAGAATTTGACAAGAACGAGCAGACAATTCCTATGCACTTTGGATCTCGTCAAATTTTTGGTGCCGTTGCCGGGGATTGACGTACATCTACTTCGGACTAAATATTTGATTACTAATTTGAGGACATATTAATATAATTAATACTAACATAATCTGCTAAAAACTATAATAACTATAACTATTGATTACTAATCTCTAACTCCTAACAATATTATATTGAGTACTACTACTAACATTTTCGTTTTTGCTGCTAACATCTTTATTTCTTTAGTACTTATATTATTATTGCTAACTTCTTTTTACTATTTCCTTTACTATTTCTTAATAGCGTTATATTCTACTTTACCTATTTATACTGTTTTATCACCTTTTGTTGTTCAATCTACTTACAATTTTTGTTTACGTCATTTTCATTATAACTATCATTCTTGTTACTTTTTTTCTTTCTTGTCCTTTTTCTTATCTTCTTTCCTTTCTTCCATTCTGTTCTGAGGCATTACTATTTTTTTAACATCATCATTTTCGTTCTTTTGTTACGTCTATTAATATTATTATTACTACCTTTTGTTATAACTAGTACATCATTTTTATCTTTTCTTTATTGTATTTATTATACTATTATATTTAGTAACAATATTTTATAAGTATATTTTACTTCTAGTATACTGTCTTTAACTTTTATCACCATTGTGATTTTCTTTATTATTGTAATTGTTACTATAACTATAATTTTAAGTACTACTAAGAGTTTTATCTATATCATATAGTAGTAGTATATTAATTTTTTTTTCTACCTATTGCTTCTTCCTACATTTGTCCTTATTAGTATATCTACCTATAGTATAACTCTCACTCTTACCGTATGAACTTCCACCTATAAAACCACATCATTCTTCCTATCACCATCTTGTCTTCCATCACTTTAACTACCTTATCTTACTACTACTACCTACTACTTACTACTATATATAATATATTTATATATAAATTATTTTCTAATTATATTAAGTGTTTCTTATTTTTTTTTCTTTTTTTTTCTAACAACATAAAGGAAAATAAAAGGTAAAAAAAAAAAAAAATATAATAATAACAAAAGTACTTTGGTGTTTCACATTAGCAGTACATCTATCCAATTATTCCGTCATCAACGTTTTCTATCTATACTATTTTTTTTTAGTACTACTTCTACCTAGAGCATCACACTACTTTATAATTAACTATTCATATCATCACATTTACTTTCTCAAATATCACTACTATTAATACCACTACTTTTAATTTGCATTATATTTTTCTTTTTTCATTTTTAGTGCTGCTACTTACTGTTTTTGTGATTTCGTTTTGTTTCTCTGCAAATTTTTTTTTGTAGTTTCGCTTCTTCTGCTACCATTATTACTACTTTTTTTTTTTTTTTTTGGATTAAAAGTTCTACTACTTTTAAGTATTACTAGTATTTTTTATTATTATTATTATTTATCTTCTAAAAATGACTACCAGTACCACTAATTCTCTACTTATGTAATAATAGTACTATACAAATTATTTTCATTATTAATCCCACTGTTTTTGTCATTATCCTTTTCTAACTAACTTTTGTTGTTACCTTTAATATTAGTATTATTTATATATAACGATATCACCATACACTGAACACCAACTGTTGTTAAATTTTTCTGTCCTACTACTATTTATTATTAATCACTACCTCTCTAAACTATCGTTCTTATCTAATAGTTATATATTATTTATCATCTTCTTCTTTCATTGATATTATTAATATCTAATTTTTTTGTTATATATTTTAAACTATTAATACTAGTTATTTATACTATTTTTAATCTTTTTATTTTTTTCTGTAATACTATCATTACTACTACTTCACTAACTAATTTCAAGTAGTTTATGACCCGCTCCTCTAACAAAGAGTTGATCATTTACGATCCTGAAATTGAAAGATCTTTGCAATTACGCAGGAAAAGACAACTATCATCTTCTCAAAGCGTAATTTTTGACAAAATGGAGCACCAAGTAGGAGATAACAATAACCCATTGGGAGTACCACCAATCCATGTAGAGGATCAGTTTGATGAAGTGGCACCAAGACCTGCAAACAGAATCCTAAGGGATTATGCTAGACCAGACCACTTCAATTGTGAATCTAGTGTTAGGAACCCACCTGTAGCAGCCAACAATTTTGAAATTAGGACCGGCCTAATTCAAACAATTCAACAGTCTTGCACCTTTACTGGTGATCCAAGTGAAGATCCACATAGCCATTTAATTGATTTCTTGGAACTAGTTGAAACTGCTAAATATAATGGAGTGCCTCCTGAAGCAATTAAGTTAAGACTATTTCCTTTTTGTTTAAAAGGAGATGCCAAGACTTGGTTGCGAAGTTTGCCTCGAGGTTCTATAACCACATGGGACCAGATGACACAGAAGTTTTTGAACAAATATTTTTCCCCTGCTAAAACAACAAAGTTAAGACAAGATATTTCTAATTTCTTGCAAACTGACACTGAGTCAGTTTATCAAGCATGGGAAAGATTAAAATCAATGTTAAGAAAGTGTCCACATCATGACATTCCTGAACATATGCAGTTGTATATTTTCTATCACGGATTAACACGCTCTTCTAGAAATGTGATAGATGCAGCTGCAGGAGGTTCCATCATGGGAAAGACCACAGAAGAAGCATTGCAATTGTTGAATGAAATTTCTGAGAATGCAATCCAGTGGCCATCTGATCGTGTAACCATCAAAAAGGCTGCCACAGTAAACCAGGCAGATGCATTTAATACACTAACACAACAGATTGCCTCCTTGGCACAAAAGTTTGAATCTTTTCAGGTGAATACACAACAACCAAGCCAGTATGAGGCTTGTGACATGTGTGGAGGAAACCATCTTAACCATGAATGCCGAGCAAACAATCAGAATGATGAGCAGGCTAATGTCATCGGTTACAAGCCGTACCCTTTTGGAAGCCCAATGGCACAGAAACATCCAGGATTTCAGTGGAGCAATCCAAATGGTGCTGAGAACTCTCAAAGCTTCCAGAAGCAACCAGCACAGGGTCCACATGGATACCAAAATCAAAATCGTGGGCAATCAAATTTCAGGTCATATCAACAAGCAGCTCCATATCAGCAAAGGCCTCAACAAGCTCATTCAAGTCTCGATGACTTGTTGTACAAGTACATTAAGGCCACTGATGAAAAGATGGAAAGCCAAAACTCAACCCTAAAAAACTTGGAAATTCAGGTAAGCCAATTGGCAACTCTTTCAGAAAAGATTCAAGGTCCCTTACCAAGCAATACGGAGAAAAATCCAAAGGAACACCTTAAGGCCATCGCCTTACGGTCAGGTAAGAATCTTGATGATCCATATGCTGACAGACAGGAAAAGAACCATTTTGAACACCAGGCAGCAAAGGGTAAGAATGTTGAAATACCATATGATCCATCAGAAGAGAATGAAATCAAGAAAAAAGATGAAAAGAATTTTGAAAAAATAACTCCTCTCCCTGTGACAATCCCTTTTCTACAAAAGATGAAAAGAGAAAAGCTTGACAGTCAATATGCAAAGTTTTTGAAAATTCTGAAACAGATTCACATTAATATTCCTTTCACTGATGCTTTATTGCAAATGTCTTCATATGCTAAATTTTTGAAAGAAATTTTGTCAAGCAAAAGGAAATTAGAAGAAGTTTCTGTGGTAATGCTTACTGAAAAATGCAGTGCTATACTTCAAAATAAGCTACCACAAAAGCTTGGCGATCCAGGCAGTTTTACGATTCCATGCACTTTGGGAGGAGTATATTTTGAAAAAGCACTTTGTGATTCTGGAGCTTCAATAAATCTGATGCCATTTTCTATTTTTAGAAAACTGGATCTTGGTGACATAAAAAATACTGTTGTCTCTCTTCAATTTGCTGATCAAAGTACTAAGAAACCTAAGGAAATTATTGAAAATGTGCTTGTGAGAGTAGATAAATTTGTGTTCCCTGTAGATTTCATAGTACTTGAAATGGAAGAATGTCCTGATGAGCCAATAATTTTGGGTAGACCTTTTCTTGCTACAGGTAGAGCAATCATAGATGTCCATCAAGGACAACTAATTTTGAGAGTAGACGAAGAAAGAGTCATTTTTGATATGCACAAGATTCTAAAATTTCCTGGAGATGAGACATCATCTTCTTGCTTTTCAATTGACATGATTAGTGATCTTGCAGATGAATTCAAAGATGACCAATTGATTTCAGACTCATTGGAAAGATGCTTGGCCCAATCTGGCACAAGGCAGGATGATGATCCGACAATTAGAAGTGAAGCTGAAATATTGGAAAATGATTCTGAAGAAGAGGGAGAAATATTATCAGAAAATGCTCGACCAAAAATTGAACTCAAATTTCTCCCTTCCCATTTGAAGTATGTTTATCTTGAGCCTGAATTATTTCCTGTGATAATTTCATCTTCTCTGACTGCAGAACAGGAACATAAATTGATTGAAGTACTGACAGCACACAAAGGAGCCTTAGGGTGGACTATAGCAGACATCAAAGGCATTAGTCCAGCTATTTGCACACACAGAATCCTCATGGAGGATAGCTACAAGCCAATAGTCCAACCCCAAAGGAGATTGAACCCAGCAATGCAGGAAGTTATGAAAAATGAAATAATAAAACTTTTGGTTGCAGGTATTATTTATCCCATTTCTGACAGCCCTTGGGTAAGTCCTGTTCAGGTGGTACCAAAGAAAGGAAGTATGACAGTTGTCAAAAATGAAAATAATGAACTCATACCTACAAGAACAGTGACAGGATGGAGAGTCTTTATTGATTACAGGCGTCTCAATGATGCCACAAGAAAAGACCATTTTCCTTTACCATTTATTGATCAAATGTTAGAAAGAGTAGCAGGATATGGTTTTTACTGTTTTCTTGATGGATATTCAGGGTATAACCAGATATCAATTGCACCAGAAGATCAGGATAAGACAACTTTCACATGTCCTCATGGAACCTATGCCTATAGGAGAATGCCTTTTGGTTTGTGTAATGCACCTGCTACATTTCAGCGTTGCATGTCAGCTATTTTCTCAGACATGACTGAAAAATTTTTGGAAATTTTTATGGACGATTTCACCGTTTTTGGTAAAACATTTGAAGATTGTCTTAATCACTTGACCTTAGTTCTTAAGAGATGTGAAGAGACAAACTTGATTCTTAATTGGGAGAAATGTCATTTTATGGTTACCGAGGGAATTGTTTTAGGACATAAAATCACTGTTAAAGGGATAGAAGTTGATAAGACAAAAATTGATCTTATAGCAGGATTACCCCCTCCCACAACTGTTAAAGGCATTAGAAGTTTTCTAGGTCATGCAGGTTTTTACAGACGGTTCATAAAAGATTTTCAAAGATTTCAAAACCGTTGACTAACCTTTTGATGAAAGATGTTAAGTTTGATTTTTCAGGAGACTGTATGAAAGCTTTTGACACTCTTAAGGAGAAATTATCATCTGCCCCTATAGTTGTGTTCCCTGATTGGAACCAACCTTTTGAGGTCATGTGTGATGCTAGTGATACAGCTGTTGGAGCTGTTTTAGGCCAGAGAAAAGATAAAATTTTCCGTCCCATTTACTATGCCAGTAGAACATTGAATGAAGCTCAGCTCAACTATGCCACAACAGAAAAAGAACTACTGGCAGTAGTATTTGCTTTTGATAAGTTCCGTTCCTATTTAATAGGAACCAAGATCATTGTTTTTACTGATCATGCAGCTTTAAAATACCTCTTAGCAAAGAAAGATGCCCGCCCTAGATTGTTAAGATGGATTTTACTTCTCCAGGAGTTTGACCTTGAAATAAAAGACAGGAAAGGGACAGAAAATCAGGTAGCTGACCATTTGTCTAGATTAGAGAACCCTCCTCTTGAGTCTAGTGATATAAAAGAAGAGTTTCCTGATGAACACATCTTTTCTATCAGCTCAGTAGTGACTCAACCACCCTGGTTTGCAGATATTGCAAATTACTTGGTTGGAAAATGGACACCTCGAGATCTCTCTTACCAACAGAGGAAAAAACTTATATCTGATGCTAAATATTATCTGTGGGATGATCCTTACTTGTTTAGAATTTGTGCAGATAATATCATTAGAAGATGTGTACCTGAAGATGAAATGTCAAAGATTTTGTATCATTGTCATGATGGAGCAATTGGAGGACATTATGCTGCAAACCGAACTGCTTTCAAGGTTTTGGAAGCTGGATTCTTCTGGGCAACACTTTTTAAGGATGCCCGTGTGTATGTTGCACAATGTGACAGGTGTCAGAGAACAGGTAATATCTCAAAGAGAGATGAGATGCCATTGCAATATATTCAGGTATGTGAAATATTTGATGTCTGGGGTATAGATTTTATGGGACCTTTTCCTTCATCTCATTCATTTGAATATATCCTTGTGGCTGTTGACTATGTTTCACGATGGGTTGAAGCCATTCCCACAAGAAAGAATGATGCTCGAACAGTGTGCAATTTTCTCAGAAAAAATATTTTTACCAGATTTGGCACACCACGAGTCATCATTAGTGACCAAGGGACTCATTTCATGAATAAGCAATTTTCTGCTTTATTGTCAAAATATAGTGTGACTCATAAAACTGGAACACCGTATCATGCTCAAACTCAAGGGCAAGTTGAGGTTTCCAACCGTGAACTAAAAAGAATTCTTGAAAAAACTGTTGGAATCTCAAGAAAAGACTGGGCTTTAAAATTAGATGATGCATTATGGGCATACCGAACGGCGTTCAAAACGCCGATTGGAACATCTCCAAATAAATTAGTCTTTGGAAAAGCTTGCCATTTGCCTGTTGAATTGGAACACAAAGCCTTTTGGGCACTGAAAGCATTGAACTTTGATTTAACCTCTGCTGGTAAAAATAGATTTTTGCAGGTTAATGAGTTGGATGAACTGAGGATGGAAGCCTATGAAAATGCCAAGATTTACAAAGAAAAAACAAAAAAATGGCATGACAATTTGATCTGACCAAAAAATTTTAAAATTGGAGATCAGGTACTTCTTTACCATAGCGGTCTCAGGCTATTCTCAGGAAAACTGAAATCCATGTGGACAGGTCCTTACAATGTTACTAATGTTACTCCGTACGGAGCAATTGAAATTCAACAAAGCAATGGAGGAGAGAAATTTAAGGTCAATGGTCACAGGCTAAAATTGTACTTTGGAGGACATTTTGAACAACACCCTTCAGTAACCATGATAGTATGATGAGTGCCACAGTTACTACGTCGAGCTGACGACGTTAAACTCAAAACTATGGTTCTTTATCCCGTAGCCATTGAGGGTGAAGCAATGGATCCTCATAAGTCCCACTTAGATCTGACTAATTAAATGCTTAACCAATTGATCTGGTCAATATCCAGATTATTGTACAACCGGAACATCTCATGAAGGCCTCTACAAAAACAGAGTCACCTAGACAGGAGTAACTCCATGGTGATCGGTATGCCTAAGTTACTGGTTGGTTAACCATTCCATTGTCCAAATCTAATGTTGGCACAGGTAAATTTCTAGTTTATATTCAAACTAGGACCTAATGACTGATAAGGTCTAAAAATAATCCAGTCTATTACACATAGAACATGTGTGGTCACAGTTTCTTTCAAGCTTTCTTCTGTGATCGTATATTTGAAAGCCAAAAAGATTTTTATTTTACTAATAAAATAGTATTTTTATATTAATTATATTATATTTATATAATCCAACTACCACTTGATCCTTCTTCATTCTTATTTTTTTTTCACCCTTCTTTCTTTCACTTATCTTAAAAGGCATTTTCATCCAGGAGAATGAAATGTTTAAGTATGGGGGAGGTTATTTATATATTATATACTATTTTCCTCTTATTTATGGTCTTAATTGTAGGTTTTTAATTAACAATATAAATTTTTGTTCGTTCTGTTCAATATTATTTCTTTTTATATTCACCATATGATTTTTCATGTCTATGATTTTGACTTTGTGAAAGCAAGAGCAAACATCTTCAACTCAGAAAATCATTGGAATTGAGAAAAATTATGATCACAAAGAAGGTAGAATCAATGAACTTGGCTAGAACTTGCTCTGAATGTTCTTCGAGGCGAAATAATAGATGATATTGATTTTTGAAAAATGAAATTAGGCCTTCTTTGATACACAATTCAAGCCTCTCAATTTTCTATCCAAATATACATATTTTTATCTTTTCAAACCCTTCTTTGAGCCTTAATCCTATTTTTTTTTCCAACACCATGATATATTACAAAAAAAAAAAATGATATATGTATATATTGTTTACATATATATAAAGAAAAAAAAAGAGTTATTGTTTCTTCCAGCTTTGAATGAGCAAAGATTAAAAATCACCAAAAGGAAGAAATATTACCAAAAGAAGCAATGTTGTGAATATATGAATATATATGATATAGCAAAAAGAAAAAAAAGGGAAAAAAAATTGAAAAAAAAAGTATTACCGAATGGAGAAAGAATTGAGAATGTGAGCTCCAAGCTGGAAAAAGAACAGTCACTATCAAATATCCTTATCCTACCAGCCTGAAGCCTAACATTACAAGCCATGAAAAGTCCTAAAAAGATTTTGAAAGTCAGTATTGTATCTATATTAGTGGAGATGAACATGACGAGCAAGCCTATGGACAAGACAATGATACTTACTGAATACATGATCATAACTCTATCAATTTTAAAAGATTCAAGGGGAGAAGGCTGCAAGTTATTGTTGATCAAATCAAAATTCAGAAATAAGGTAAAGAATTTGGTGAAGTAAAAAGAATAATTGCATTGAGCATGATGAAAGAAGTTTATCTTGAATAAATTTTCTATCCTACAAAGATCACAAGTTTGAAGAAAATATTCTTATTAAAAAAAATAAAATTTATTTTTCCTCGAGGACGAGCAAAGATTCAAGTATGGGGGAATTTGATGGATATAATTTATTGATATATTTTTATAGTTAAATATTAAGTATTTTAAATAAAATGTGAATAAATATATCCATCTCTCGCATATTTTCTAACATATTTTGCAGGAAGAAGAAATTATTCAAGGTGAAGACAAATAAGGGAATGGTCATTGATGATTACATTATTCATAGTGTGATTATAACACTGATAGTAATGTCCGTGAATTGTTTTACGCTGAAGAATAAAAGCGCAAACGGAAGAAAGTTTATGGAATGAAGCTACGTATGAAAAAGTCTTCACAACCCAACACACCTTGGCCATCTTGAAATATTTCCTACCACCTTAAGATATGGCATCTTAGGTAGAAATTTGGCATAGAATCTTTTCTATAAATAAAGGCCAAAGTTGTATGAAAAAAGCACCAAATTTTTCATCTTGCAGAGAACTACTTTCTCTTGCTCTTTTTCTTTCTTTGTCTTTTATAACATTAAGCTTTTGTAGTTTTCTTTTGTAGAAGAAATACTACTTCTTCCTAGTCTTTATATTTTTAAAGTTTTTCTTACTCCATAATGGAGTAATCTCTTTTATTGGGATAGTTGATGAAACTCGGTAATATTTATAATACGTATCTCTGTTTTAATACATGCTTAGCCTGAAGTTTTTAATCACATTTTAATACTGTGCTAGAATTATAGTTTTTACTAAATCTTTATTTTCACATCCGTCTATTTTATATCTAGGTTATTGTTATATTAATTTTGTAATTATCACGGAGCAAAATTAATGTATAATAACTGATGAATAAAGTAGTAGAGTAAAAACTATTTTTCCAAGTCTGTAATCTTGTTTACCTCAGTTTTAATTCTCACGGAGGAATTGTTGTAGGTAAGATTATTGATTTTCCGTAAAAATATTCTCACGAAGTTTTTACTACTTTTTTAGCACAATTCAGGCAAGAAAAATATTTCGGTTTAATCGTCACTAGTTATAATTTGATTAATATGCATAACCTAACGGAGTGTTATTAATTGATTATTTTCTTAGTGAGCAAAATATAATTGAATTAGCATTAAGCAATTATTTTTAAGAGAAATACATGTCAAAACTGAGATATTTATTATAAGTATTACCAAGTGAATTCAACGATTCCCAACTCCTTTTAAATTTGAAATCTTCCAGAAGTTCTTTATTTTAATTTAAGTAAATTTAAACTAAAAACTCACCTTTCATCAATTTGACTCTCTCAAATAGTAATTAAAATACTACAAGTCCGTAGCATATAATACCCAATCTCTGTGGGACGATATCTTAAACTATATTAGAATTTGACAAGAACGAGCAGACAATTCCTATGCACTTTGGATCTCCTCAAATTAGCATAACATCGAGTTAAAAAGTCTGATTTTTAGAAGTCTGATGTTAATGTTTCTTTTGAAAAGAACATGACTGTGAATCGACGATGGCAATGCTTATGCTATTTGTTGAACGTATATCCTTTGATCTAGTTGAAATTGAATTTAAAAACTGCTGAATGTTGCTAGAGTATAATTTGGCCAACTGATAAATTTTCAATCGTTTCCTAAAATAGGACAGATCTAAACCTTCCATGCCTTGTGAATGAATGCGTCTGCCTTTCTGACATTTAAGCTTAATAGACAAAGGAAAATATCCTTCCTGATTTCAAATTTCAAAGGACTAGACTATTTTTGGAAGTCACATATGCTGTAATTAATAGCTTGATTCCCTGCTTGCCTGACTGATGGTTTTTCCTTTCTTAGCAATGATTTGAAAGCTAAAACACCCTACACTTCAACTATATAAACCAATCCCTCATCCCCTTTATTTCCCAGGCTGATACACATTGATACACCTCTGAATACCTCTTTTATTCTCTACTCTCTCTTCTCTGGGAATAAGCTGAAACCAAGACAGCTCTGAACACACCTTCAGCAGCTCCCAGCTTCTCCTCTCCTCTTTGAACACATACTTATACCCTATCTACACAGATACAGACCGTAGACACAAACACAAAATCTAGACAGGGATTGAACACTTTGAAAACACCTTTACAGGCTGAATATACAGAGGCAGAATAGTTTTGGCCTTTGTTTGTTGATGATTGACATTACTGGCTGAAAGTCCAAGTAAAAGTTATCTTTCTGCACTTTGCTTGCATCTGCACCCTTCTTCTCTGTCTGCTCCTGTTTGTTTGTTTACTCCCCAGGTAAAAAATTCCTAACTGGTTGAATGACACTTTAAAGTAGATGCACTTTGGCTTATAATTGTTTGCTTTTTCCCTTTTCTTAAAACATCTGTGATTGTCTGCTGCCTGGGCCTTTATTGGCCATTTCTATAACCTTTTTATGCAGGAAACAGGATGGTTGAAAGGCCATACCATTATTGACATTGTTACAGGTTTATCTTAGTGTCTGGACATTTGTTACCAGTGTTTGAAAAGGCTTGACAAGCTCTGAGATAGAAGTTTGTTATGGTGCAATCAGGGCATCACCATTTCTCTGTTTTTTATCTTTTATGTGGTTTATCCGTAGACCCTTATATGTATTTGCTAGGAGTTTTCCTGGCATGTATTTATTAAAACAGGAGCAGCAACTATAGCTTTGCTGAAGCAGTGACATTGGCTAAAAGGGGCCATTTCTATCCCTACTCCTTATTTTTGTATGTTGAGGTTTAAAAGCATGAAATAGGTCTATTTGTGCAACTCATAGAATATGGGTGCTTAAAACTGGAAATTTTGTGAATATAATGCATAACAGGTTTTAAATTCAAATTATTATGGGACTGTTTTTTCAGAAATTAGATATAAAGGCTAAAATCGCATAAAAGCTGAAAATGAGATTATTTATGCAAAGCCCATTTTCTGGATTACTAAAGCAATGTTTTAATAGGTTAAAACTGAAATTTGAAAGTATTTTAGACTAGTTATGCAATTTTAGTATACTAGGAATTTAGTTATCTTATTAATAGGCTAAAATTGCAAATACAAGCTAAAACATGATCATTTCTGCAATTGCTATATTCTGAAATAGGCTGTTCTCTCAGAAGAGACTAAAACTTAAACTATATTTTAATTTCATATTGTTTATGTAAAGCTAGAACGTAACCGTGCATTTCGTTTTTCTTAAAAGTAGGTAAACTAAAATTGTATTTTAAATCCAGCCTATTACCACAAATTTGATGTTGTGGACGTGGAACTTAACTTGATTTCTTCCTTATTTTATTAACTTGGAGGCCCACTCTTCTCTTAAGTTTACAATATTGTCATTACTTATTTTGTGTGATTTGCATGACCGTACTCTTTATGTGACGCTCAGCTCGAGTCTAGTTTGGGGCACTTAACACACTTAGGAGAGTCTAGACATTTTATATTCCAATTAGTAGTCTCAATGGCCTCCGAGACATTAAGTGGGAGGCTAGTAGACTTTAGGACTTTTAAAATATTAGCTAACGCTATAGTTAAATACTTAAAGAGGGTATGAGGGTTAAAGGGAATTAAGCCCCTCGGATATGATGGAAATTACCCGAGCTATATTTGATAGTGGATTCTGAAACTATCGTCCCTTACGAAAGCCAGGTTCTGATCTGAATAGGATAACAAAACCTAGGGTTATTTATTCAAATGTTTAAATGGTTATTTATTATTTAGTTTTGTGGCTATTGGTGCAACATGACTATTTCTTAAAAAAAAAAAACATGACTATTTGTTTAAAATTATTTATGTAAATACATAAAATTGCCTATTTTACTTCCTTTGCAGCCCATATCTCCTTTATTTACATTATTTAGTTTTTGTCCTTTTCTAGAGCAATATATAGAACCCAATAGAAATCGGCCGGAAACCCCGTTTAGTGGAACTTAGGAGGTGCCTAATCCCTTCCTTCTAAGTTAACTTGAACACTTACCCGAATCTCTGATTAGTAGACCAACCTGGAGTTATTCTTTAAAATGAAATTAGAAATTAATAGGTGACCTAATACGCCTAGAATAATTTATTTGGTGGCGACTCTAAAATTCTAACTCCAAACGAGTTACCCCAAGTCGGACACCACTTACTTACTTACTGTGGGGTACAGTGGGGTGCGACAGAATGGCGACTCCGCTGGGGATTAAATGTTCTAACCATTACGATTTTTATATTGGGTTTGTTATTGCTTTTATTATTTTGTATTCAATACTAACTTTTCTCTTTGTAGGTGGGTAGTCTTTTACATTTTTGCAATTTTTGATAACATGATGTTTAGTATATTATCGAATTATTTGTTGCATCTCACTCTCACTTCCCCCACTCTTGGAAAATGACACTTTACACACACACGGCGATTACGTGGATCCCATGGTCGCTTCACCACAAAATAACCTTTTAGGAGGATATTTTGGAATATAATTGGTCCGTGGTACAGCCAACGATTTTAAATGGTCCCACTCCTTGGCCGTCCGTCTTGGAGAACCGTGTCTAGAATTACCCAACTCTTAGCAAATACTCCTGTCTAGGAACAATGCATCATGTCATGATTAGGAGATTTTGACTTCGACTCATGTCTAAGTCGATTAGTTCACCATATTTGAACGAACCAAACGGGTCTCCAACCCTAAGGGACGTTTAAATATGTTATGTGTGTATTTATTTAAGGTTGAACGTGTCTAATGTAGACCATTTGTTCTCAAAGTGTGGATCATCCAATTATTTATTAAAGGATGTCACAAGCCACGAAAATTTGGAAGATCAAATAAAACAGACTTTAAATTGATTTTTCTACTTTTGTGTAACAAAGTCAATTATTTATTTCTATAAATGGAAATTGTTATGGAAATCAATTATTTATTTCTCTTTATGGATGAATTTTTTTTTCTACATTCATACAAAACCAATTATTTTATAAATTATTTTTTGGGTTTTGAACAAAATTAATTTTTCTATTTTTGAAAACCAAATCATAGACTTTAAATTAATTTCTTCTAATTTTAATGTAGCAAGATCAATTATTATTCCTATTTACCTAAAAATGGTATTCCACATTTATACAATAAAATTATTTTTTTCGTTAACTTTGGGTTATGAGAACAAAGGGGATGACACACGATACACGTTCAATTTTAAATATCATACTCAAACTTAGGAAGACTTAACATCATTGGCATGTTAATGTCCATTAACCAACTTCGTCCAAATGACGCCTATCATGCATCTTATATGTGTTGGTCTTGTTAGGCCTACCTCCGATACAAGAGAGGTCCCTTGCATTATAAGGAGTGATATATTTTGCATTTGGTAATTATTACCTCGACACTAACTTATTGTTTTTGTGTTTAAGTTTTACTCCCACTCCTGAGGCTTACTTGTGCATTCTGGCCGAGCATAAGTATCGGACGAGCACCAAGGGACCAGTTACAACTCCTCCCCCTCACAAACTAGAAGGAGATGAAAGCGAAACATCATGATTGAGTTGAATAATGCTACTCTTAGTGACGAGAACATTGGGAATAATGGTACACCCCGCAAACTTGCTTTGGTTGGGTATGATGAACATGTTGCTACTTTAGAGCAAACAATTAAAGAACTTGAAGAGAAACTGACAATGGCCGGTTTACCCATTGGAAACTCCACCCATTCAAGGGAATCAGTCGATCCAAGTGGGTCAGCCCGCCCTAATGGAAATGACCCCACACACCCAACTGATCCCCATGTTGTTTACCAAATAACACAACCAGCTCCTTACCAAACAACACCACCAGCTACCTACCAAAGCGCACCAACCGCCACATATCAAGCACCGCCTCCCTATCCAGCACCACCAGCCACTTATCAAGCACCACTCCCTGCATATCCTACCTACACAAACATGAACTTACCTCACATCAACACCACATATCTACAGCCTTATAATCCCATGTTCCCTGCTGAAACCAAACAGCTCACTTCGCCAGTCAAAAACCACGAAAACTATGAATGGGCGGAGGATGAAGCCAATGATGATGGCACAAAAGAGAAAGTTCGTAAGCTGGAAGCAGCCTTTAAGAAGTTTGCGTTAGGCAAAACTACTAAAGGTTTAGCTTATGAAGACTTGTGCATCTATCCTACTTTGAAATTGCCAGGCGGATACAAGATACCAAAGTTTGACCTGTTCAATGGCACTGGAGACTCTATGGCACATCTGAGAACATATTGTGACAAGTTGATTGGATCAGGGGAAACGAGAAAGTACGAGTAAAGCTATTCGGCCGAAGCTTGACCGGAGAGGCTTTGAGTTGGTTCTCTAAGCAGAAGCCTGGCACATGGCTCGGTTGGGAAGATATGGCAGCAGATTTTGTAGAACGATTTGGGTACAACGCTGAAATGGTACCAGATCGTTTCTACTTGGAAAAGTTGAAAAAGAAACCCACAGAGACGTTTAGAGAATATGCTACGAGGTGGAGAGCAGAAGCTGCCAAGGTGCAACCCACTATGGATGAAAGGGAAATAGTGAACATATTCATCCGCATTCAAGATGACGTCTATTACGATATGCTGCTGCATATGAAAAATCATAAGTTTGCTGATGTAGTGTTGATGGGAGATGACGTAGAAGAAGGGCTGAAAAGTGGAAAGATTATTAGCCTAGCTGCACTACAGGCTACTAATAAGGCTCCCCAGTTAGGAAATGTGAGTCTCTCCAAAAAGAAGAAAGACGAAGTCTCTTTTGCTGCAACCGTTCAAGACCCTGCTTTCAACCACTATTATCAAACACCGCCACCATTCTATCCATACCCTCACATACCATCTGAATATCCCGTTTACAACACTCAGCCCACTCGGCCTGTAATCCACACCTCAGCACCAAACCGTCCACCATACCAGCAAAATACTCAACCCAACTACCGAAATGCACCATCATACCCTCCTAGGCCTCGCCCTGAGGCAAACCAAAGACCCAAAAGGAACTACACTCCACTAGCCGAATCTCGCACTCAATTGTTTGAAAGATTGAAAGCTGCCGGACTTATCGTCCCGATACCTCAAAAGATGCCAGACAACCCTAACTTTGATTACTGTAAAAGGTGTGCATATCACTCGGGTGGACCGGGGCATGAGACAGAGAAATGTTTTGCACTAAGAGATAAGATTTAGGACCTAACAGATGAAAAGGTCATTCATTTGAAGGCGCCAAATATGCACAAAAATCCACTACCCAATCATGGGGATGAGAAAGTGAATATGATCGACTTCAGCAAAGAATGCAATCTGGAAGGCACAATCATAAAAGCAAAAATAGTGTTTGATAAATACAAGTTTGGCCTGGGGTACATCTTGGTTTGCAAAGGAAAAAGTACTACAAAAAATACAAGAGGTTATCATTCACTAGAGCAGTTTGTCCCAACTCTGAAATAAGCATCCATTTTTCAAGCTACATGAAAACTCTCGCGGGAGAAAGACTTGCCGAAGGTGTTCATGATATAGAAAATGAGCTGACCGGTCTAAAGGAGCTATTCATGGAAGAATGTTATTCAATTCCCGAAAAGCATACTGAGGATTTGAATATCCAGAAAGCTGAAACTGCAATCATGCCGAACAATTGAGCCTGCAGCACATTCCGAGCAAGCCGAGAACCTTAGTGGAGCTGGGGCATTATTTTTTTTCTTAAATAAAACACGACTTTGAGTCGTTAGCTTTTATTTTCTTTGTTTTTCAACTTCGATGCACTATTGTTTCCTTTTGAAGACTCTTTGTGATAAGATCCAAATGAGCCAAGACACTTTCCAACGTGTGCCGAGCTTGGAAGATACAAAGGACTTGAAGTCAAGAGCTTTGAAAGTGTTTTGGATGGCTTCAGCTCTAGGCCCCACGCCTAAGGAGAAGGAGGGAGGCCCAACACATCCAGGCGCCCCGCCTAGAGACTTCACTGCACAAGGATGCAAATTGCACAGGCGCCCCGCCTAGCCAGGCCCCCGCCTAGCCAGGCGCCCCGCCTAGCCAAGCCCCCGCCTGCAGGAAGCCTAGGCGCCCCTCCCAGCCTCAGCACATTCCAGGCGCCCCTCCCAGTTCCAGGCGCCCCTCCCAGCTGCTGAACCTATGTTCTTTTACTGTTTTGCCCTACGTGGCTTAGTTGATGAACCTTATTAGTAAAGGGTATTTTGGTCATTGTGTAAACTTGGGAAACACTATAAAAAACCAAGTATAGCTTATTTTACACTTAGCTTGTTTAGATGAATGATTGAATATTGTGAAGAGTGTTACTCTTTGGGTTTATGAAAACCAACCCTGAGTTTGGGACTTGTTTACATCTAGTGGATTCTAGTTGCACAACAACCCCGCCCCGATCATTCTACTTGCGGGTCCTAGTTGGCTCGAGAGTAGTTGCCTAGCGTAGGTGTTCTTGGCCTTCTCTCGGGGTGTAACGGAACTAGTTCTCCGTTGCTACTTGGGATTAGTGATCGAGTTACGTCTCGTTCCTATCTTTTACTTTTTCCGCGTTTGATTCTTATCAGTTTGGTATCAGAGCAAGGTTCAGGTTTTGTTTCTGCAAACCCCCGACCCTTGATTCTTCATGCCTAGGTTAGTTTCTACTTTAGTTTTCTTGTTGTTGTTATTGAAAGAAAAAAACACAAAAAAATTTGAATTCGAAAATCTAAAAAATTGGTGTAATTTGTTGGTTTGTTGGATTCATGATATGGGTGTTATAGATTCTTAATCGTGGTTGAATTCCCGTTGTTTGGGTACCAAAAACACTTGGATTGGTGAAGTTGATAAATTGAAACCCCAAAACTCCCTTAAACCCTTGCTAAACCTTGTTCATGATGATTTTGGCTTGATTCTATGGTTGAATGGATGTTTGATTGAAAACTTGATATTGGGGATTGATCTAGATTGAAAAACAAACGATTTGGTACCAATTTTGTGGGATTTGAACATGTCTAACACCAAATTTGATGAATCACAATCCTTGATAAAACCTTTTGATAAAACCTTGTGTTCTTGAGTTTCTTGGCATTGAATCTTTGATTTGATTGATTGTTTGGTTGTCAATTTGATTGGGTTTTGTTAAGGAAGATCAAAAACAACTTTGGGTATCATTGGATTGTGAAAACAAGTTGAAAACATCGGATTTGTGGATTGAAAATCGACTTGGAACAAGTTTGGAACGAATTGGGACTGCTTCAGAGCTAGGCGCCCCGCCTAGCTTGGACGCTGCATAGGAGGTGCAAATTGCACAGGCGCCCCGCCTAGCCAGGCCCCCCGCCTAAGCCAGGCTCCCCGCCTAGCCAGGCCCTCGCCTGCAGGAAGCCTAGGCGTCCCTCCTGCATCTAGGCGCCCCTCCTGCAGCTGAAACTTGATGTTTGGGGTAGTTTTTCCTAAGTTTTCCTAATTCTTTGCATGTATAACATCTAGCTAGTGCTACTTTAAGTAACCATTCTACTTAATTGGTACTAGTCCTTTATTGCTTTTAGGTAACTCGTGCCTAGATAGGAGAGTAGAACTCCAAGAAGACTCGTAGAATCCTTTTAACTCAAGTCCCCACTACAAAGTGCTTAGCGTTCATTGAGTCATATCAACTCCATTCACCCCGGAGTACAATTGGCTTGTGAATAGTTGATTGAGTTGAGGATTGTTGTTCAACTACTTGAAGCTATTAGTATTCAAGTCCGAGTGAAATATCCACCACCACTAAACGAGTGATCCGAGTGAAACACTTGTGAGGGAGTGAGTGAGGTTGTTTCACTAACGATCGTCTTCTTCTTGTAGGTACAATGGCCAACGAAGGTCAAGATTTTGTGAAGAGTACCTTGGCTACTATCTTAGCAAAATTGGATAGTATGAGCCTAAGGATTGAAACTCTTGAAAGAAGGGCCTCAAGGGCCCGAGTTGAGAAAGGGACCCCGAGTGTCCAAGTTGAAGCCGGAATAGGCACAAGTGGTTCAACCTTTGCCCCGGAACAAGTTGTTGAGTTGCTTAGTCATCAACGGGTAAAGGAAGACCGTGGAGGAAATGAACAAGTGTTGGGCAATTCCCAACAAGTGGGCAATCCCCACCCTTTGGGCAATCCCCAAAGGAATACTCCACTTCCAAGACCTATCCGAAATGTTCTACCTATGGATATGGTTGAGGATAATTCTCATGTTTCCCTAGTTGTGAGGAGAAGCTTAGGTGCCGTATTTGTGGAGGATAGTGAGACTTTGCAAAGGGAGAATCTCTTCCATGCTAAATGCCGAGTCATGGGCCTTGTTTGTTCTATGATCATTGACTCGGGAAGTTGTGTTAACATAGTGAGCCAAACCTTGCTTTCTCAATTGAAATTACCCACTCTAAAGCATCCAAACCCATACCGTTTACAATGGTTAGGTGAGTGTGGTGAGTTGCAAGTGGTGGAGCAAGTAATGATCGAATTTAGTATTGGAAACTATAGGGACAAAATCATGTTTGATGTCGCCCCGATGCAAGCTTGCCATCTTTTGTTTGGGAGACCATGGCAATATGATAGGTGTGTTGAACATGATGGTCGGACCAACTCTTATACGGTCAAGCAAGATAGAAAGAAGTATGTGCTTAGACCTTTGACTCTAAGGCAAGTAAGAGAACTCTACAAGCGAATGAAGGAGTTGAGGGAATTGGCTAAGGCAAAATCACCCTTTGTACTTAATCCCGAGGCAAACAATTTCATTGTCTTGCCATTGCATGATGAAAATGGGAGTCACTCCACTCCAATTGAGAGAGAAAAGATAGAGAGAAGTGAGGGAGTGACCGGTGACAATTCAAGAGAGGAAAAAGGAGAGGATTTGAGGAGTGATGTGAGTGGATTGTCACCACAAACTACACTTGACTGTGAGGTAAAATTGAGAGAGTTGAGAGATGAGGAAAGAAAAATTGAGAGTGAGAACACCCATTGTTCTAACCCTTCTTTATCTTCTACTTTCTCTTGTGTAAGTTCTTATGTAGGTACAATTGAAGACAAGCCATTTGAGCCTCAACCATGTGCTTGGAAGGAAAGACAAGAAGAGGAAAGTTCTCAATGTGAGTTTCATGAAGGAGGAGTTGTATATGACACTTCAAGCCTTGTTAGTGATCAAGGAAGTACTACAAACGTAAGTGTTACTTCACCTTTTCATGAACCTACTAGCTACTTGTCTTGTGATGACTCAACACTAGTTGGTACTTTTGATGCATCTAGCGAGTATGCCACTATTGAAGAGTCTAGTTGTCAACTTGAGTATGCTTGTGAAACACTAGTTGAGAGAAATGCTAAGCCACATCATGATGTTAGCTCATTGTTTTGTGAATCTCTCCCTAGTGTAGATTTGATAGTTGACAATGAGTGTGATCCTTGCTATGACACACCCCCAACCTTTGACAAAGGGGAAGATGAGATAGATGATCATACTCTTATTAATATGCTTCTAATTGGTGGACCTATGTGTCGTCGTGAGGATAGTTTTGACCTTGAGGAGTCTCTAGAGTGTGAGATGGATCGATTTGTTTTCAATGACTCCTTGAGTGTGGGTGAAGAACCTAGTCTTGATACCATGCTTTTGTGTAACCATGAATTTGAGGTGGTTGCTTTTACATTTCCATTGTGTGAAGATAATCTCATTTGTGGTAGCGAATTGTATCGGACTAGGATTGGCAATAGAATAGAACCTCCATGGTTTGAAAGGTTAGACTCTATGGACGATCCATTGTTTGGAGCTCCAAGTAGGATGAGTGGTCTTGATATTGGTTATGTTGAACCATCTTTTAGTAGTCCTAAACTTCATTGTGCGGACTATCATGATGAAGGGCCAATTTTGGAGACCTTCCTTTGGAGTTTGCCTAGTGAGGGAGATTGTCTTAGAGATGGATTTGGAGGTGAGGAAGCCACTCTTGGTGTGTGTAAGAGTGCTTCCAAGAAGGGGAGGGGAGTATTTGATGTTAATTGCAAATTGAACCATTTTGTTTACTCCACTCCACATGTTGATCACACCTCGAGGATAGATTGGTGTGTTGATCTTGAGCTTAAGGTTCAAGGGGATTTTGATAGCTTGATCTTGCATTTTCCATATCCCCATGGTCTATTTGATTACTATTGTGTTGGGTGCATGATGTTCCTTAACCAAGTACTTATTGTTCTCCTTGGAGACTTGATATTTGTGCTTATCATTGATGCTTGGTTATATCACAAGAGTGTGTTTTCTACACTTCTTGCACTAACCTACTTTCAAAGTAGGAAATCTTGTGTTTGCTTGTCGTTGCTTGTAGGTTCTAAGCTCCATGTTAAGGCAAGGGAGATCTTGGAAGAGACCTATGTCAAAGTGACGATCAAGAGTTACAAGGGAGGAGAGCTTTGGGCACCCCGAAGAGATGATGCCATGGACGTGAATGCTTTGATTTCGAGGACGAAATCTTCTCAAGAAGGGGAGGATGATAAGATCCAAACGAGCCAAGACACTTTCCAATGTGTGCCGAGCTTGGAATATACAAAGGACTTGAAGTCAAGAGCTTTGGAAGTGTTTCGGATGGCTTCAGCTCTAGGCCCCACGCCTAAGGAGGAGGAGGGAGGCCCAGCACATCCAGGCGCCCCGCCTAGAGATTTCACTGCACAAGGATGCAAATTGCACAGGCGCCCCGCCTAGCCAGGACCCCGCCTAGCCAGGCGCCTCGCCTAGCCAGGCCCCCGCCTGCAGGAAGCCTAGGCGCCCCTCCCAGCCTCAGCACATTCCAGGCGCCCCTCCCAGCTGCTGAACCTATGTTCTTTTACTGCTTTGCCCTACGTGGCTTAGTTGATGAACCTTATTAGTAAGGGTATTTTGGTCATTGTGTAAACATGGGAAACACTATAAAAACCCAAGTATAGCTTATTTTACACTTAGCTTGTTTAGATGAATGATTGAATATTGTGAAGAGTGTCACTCTTTGGGTTTATGAAAACCAACCCTGAGTTTGGGACTTGTTTACATCTAGTGGATTCTAGTTGCACAACAACCCCACCCCGATCATTCTACTTGTGGGTCCTAGTTGGCTCGAGGGTAGTTGCCTAGCGTAGGTGTTCTTGGCCTTCTCTCGGGGTGTAACGGAACTAGTTCTCCGTTGCTACTTGGGATTAGTGATCGAGTTACGTCTCGTTCCTATCTTTTACTTTTTCCGCGTTTGATTCTTATCACTTTGTCAAGTCGAATAATAAAACCACTTCCCATTTTCATCATGCATCATTTACTTTTTGCGAAAACTATTTTAATTCCATTGAATCTGTGACTGCGATATGTGACGAAATAATCCAAAGCAATGAGTACAAGATAATTCAACAAAGGACATGTAAGAAACTTCATGGTTGATTACAGAGATCTTATAGCATCCAGCTGAGGCAAGAACATATTGAGGAATATGACTTACAATTCAAGGCAAAACAGTGGAAATACATATAAGGAGCAGAGTTAGACAATCCCAAATGGACTAAAAGCATACTCGAGCAAGTGACGCTCATAGATAGCGAAGTATGAATACAACAAGCAATAGAATGACAAAGGCATTTACCAAGGAAGTTAGAGCAAGACAATTGATCCTAAAGTGGAATTCTCTAAATCGATATAAAATTAACAAGATCCTTTACTCAGACACAATCAAGAGATACTACAGATCGAGCCACATTCACCTTCATTGGACTTGAACTACATAGTGACCTGATTCCCAAAAGCGGATACATAGGCAGCCTACCTAAGGCACAGTCACATCATAAGAGAATTTTATTAGACACTGAGGCAGAATTTTTTGAGTTTCCTTCAAAAAATTCAAAGAGTACATCACGACTGGGGCAGAATTTTTGAGGGACCTCAAAAATTCAAGGAAAATACAAGCAACACACTGGGGTAGAAATTTTGAGCTTCCCTCAAAATTTCAAAGTGGGGGATCTTCCAGTAGCAAATGGATATAGAGGAGATTGTGTCCAAATAACACCTCGCAGTCTATGATTCAATGGAATAAATTTACGTTACATCTTAAACATTATTTTTCTCAAAACACATGCATATTCCCTTTTGTTCTCCCTTTTTGCCCACAGCTCGACTAAGGTTTGATGCTCTAAAAGAGAGATACTACAAAGGAAATAATTATACAAGATGCAGCAGTAGAGTGCAGTATAACAAATGCGCAAGTCAACCTCCCCCCAAAATACTCACAAATTTTCTTTGATCGCAGGTTTACACAGGTACCGAGCATACCTAACAATTCTTGCAAAGCAAAATATATCGGAATATCAAGCATAGAATCTGCGTCGGCAGATATATAGGGTCTGCGTCTGTGGACACGACATCAATTTGAAGAGCATAGAATCCATGTCGGTGGATATATAGGGTCCCCGTTTGTGGACACAACATCATTTGAAGAGCATAGAATCCATGTCGGTGGATATATAGGGTCCGCGTATGTGGACATGACATCATTTGAAGAGCATAGAATCCATGTCGGTGGATATATCGGGTCCGCATCTATGGACATGATATCAATTTGAGGAGCATAGAATCCATGTCGGTGGATATATAAGGTCCGCATCTGTGGTCACGATATCAATTTAAGAAGCATAGAATCCATGTCGGTGGGTATATACGGTCCGCGTCTGTGGACATGACATAAATTTGACAAGTATAGAATCCGCATCGGTGGATATATAAGGTCTGCGTTTGTGGACAATTCAGTAATTGAAGGTATAGGGTCCGCATCTCTGGACATGACATCAATTTGAGAAGCAACAGAAGCATAGAATCCATGTCGGTGGGTATATAGGGTCCGCGTCTGTGGACATGACATATATTTGACAAGCATAGATTCCGCATCGATGGATATATAAGGTCCGCGTTTGTGGACAATTCAGCAATTGAAGGTATAGAGTCTGAATCTGTGGACATGACATTAATTTGAGAAGCAATAGAATCATAGAATCCATGTCGGTGGGTATGTAGGGTCTGCGTCTGTGGACATGACATCATTTGAAGAGGCATAGAGTCCGCATCGGTGGATATATAGGGTCCGCGTTTGTGGATATGACATTAATTTGAGAAGCAACAGAAGCACAGAATCCATGTCGGTGGGTATGCAGGGTCTGCGTCTGTGGACATGACATCATTCGAAGAGGCATAGAGTCCGCATCGATGGATATATAGGGTCTGCGTTTGTGGACATGACATCAATTTGAGAAGTAATAGAAGCATAGAATCCATGTCGGTAGGTATGTAGGGTCTGCGTCTGTGGACATGACATCATTTGAAGAGGCATAGAGTCCGCATCAGTGGATATATAGGGTCCGCGTTTTTGGACATGACATCAATTTGAGAAGAATAGGATCCATGTCAGTGGATATATAGGGTCCACGTTTGTGGGCATAGTTCAGCAATTTGAAGCAGAGTAAGGTCCGCGTTTGTGGACATAGTTCAACAATTTGGAGCAGTAAGGTCCGCGTTTGTGGACATAGTTAAGCAATTTGGAGCAGTAAGGTCTACGTTTGTGGACAGACAAACTATTGATCAAGCATAGAATCTGCGTTGGCAGATATATAAGGTTTGCAGTTGTGAACATGACAATAATTTACTGCAGAACAAAGTCCGCATCGATGAGCATATCATTGGAAAGACAGTTGGATGAGACATCAATCAAACAAGTACCAGACAAAACAACCCCTCGGCTCAACAGGGAAGTTTACTTTACTTTATCTTTACATCTATTGCATTTATCATGATTTTGCTGCAGGGTACTCCCCGATTTCTCGACAAATCCCTGTGCCACACTCTCACGCCTGTTCCCAAACATCACTACTAATTATTCAACTGCAAAACCTTAAAAGATACAAAGCAAAGCCTAGCCCTACAGACAATGCCTTTTGCTACTTCTGCAAGCTACCTATCTTTCCGAGTTCCAAGCTACAATTCCATACTCGCACTAGTGGTCTACCTAATCTTTCCTTGACGATTGGGTGTCAGTTTTGTATTCCTTCCTATCAGTATCCATCTGCGTCAATCTCTCGTACTTTCGTTCTTAATCGTGCCCGTCTGCTTGAATCGTGCGCATTCATAAAACTCGCTCCCCAAATGTTTCCAAGCTCATTCAAGGCAATATTGAAGGCGAGATTGCTCATTTATCGAGATGAAGTAGAAACTATGTCCTTGTAAACTCCTCTTTATAGGTGTGTCGTGCACCACATCTTCATAACTAGGATGATTACAAACCTCTTTTCCCACGCTCGATCTATCGATGTTATTTCATCTCCGACAATACCTTTACTTATTCTTCATTCATCTTTCCAAAAGGCAACGCATACACGAATCTAAACTTTACATACTTGGTTAAGTTTAGTCTTACATTCAAAATCGTGCGTCATAAATATCTCACACAGGCAACACGTCATTCTAGAACTACACACGGCCCGATTCTTGTGAAACCCGAGATATGTAGGCAACTCAGAGACTGGGGTTCGGCTAAAAACACCCCAAAGCTCCCATTTTTCCCTTCCAATCTTTTTTCCTACCAGTTGAGTCCAATCATTTTGCCTACCAGTCATGATAAAATTGGTTATTCCGTCAACTATCTTTGCCCGAAGACTCTTTTATCACCTCCGAGCAAAGAGGGGCAGCTGTTGACACCCAATTTTGTCCCTCCGTTTTTTATAATTTGGTTATATTTAATTAAAATCGATAATAGTAATTTTCCATACAGAACTGCATTAGACAACATGCATATATGTGTGTAACATTATTATTAATCCCCTATTTATATAATATTTATTTAATTGTGATTATAATTACGTAATTGCATTCATTTAGGCTATTTTCTAAAATACGTGTACTATTTGTGTATTTAATGCATTAAGAAATTATTTAATAATTATTTGTGGCTATTTATATCTAATTAGTATTATTTGTGGTCATCTATATTTATTTATAATTATTTACAAAATTTCCTATTTTTATACTAATTATTTATATTTATAAGTGTTTTAATTAAATACTAGCCATTTTGCCATTTTACAATTCCATTTCTATTACACCAAGTCCTCGTCATCACATTTTGTCCACGTGTACGCCACTTAAGCTTCACATAAGCCTACACCTCACTAAATACACTTATAGCACAAAGTACACACACATAAAGCACGTGTACAACTCACTCCAGCGTATGGTACAACCCCCTCAAAGCACATCTTACCTTTACACTTCAGCTATACAATCCTACACGCATATATACACCACATACACGCGCGCCTACGTGACCAAATTTGAGCCCTCCATTTCTCAAATCCAACGGCTTACGTTAAATCTCCCTATTACAACTATACACACACACCCCACCCAAAAACCCTAAAATTATTTTACTCCTCTCCATTCTAAAATCAGCCGACGCCCAAACTCCTCTCTGTCCCCTTCACTTCTAAGAACCGTCCAGATTCAACCGTGATTCCACCGTGTCTCCTCCGGCATCAATGTCGTGACCTTCTCCCTCTTCCTATCTCTGATTACACGAGACGAATCTCTCCTTTCCTTTGCCTCGTGAATCCAAAATAGGAACAAGGAATCAGGCACCAAATCATGAGGGATTTATACCAAATCAGGGGAAATACAACACAAAAGGCAAAGAAATCAAAGATTCAATCACGAATCAAGCAGAAACAGACAAATTTGAAGGACCCGACCCGTTTCCAGACTCGACCCGCATCGAGCCCGGGTAACATCATTCCTTTTTTCTTATTTGTAGTTTTGTCTTCTTGGTTCTTCTTCTATCTGGAATAAAAAATACCATGATGCATTGTTTAACCGATTTTTTCACTTAAAATCGACATGGTAATTTTAGGTCAATTGAATTCGAACAAATGCGAATGATCGAGAACACGCTGATTTGGTTACATTCTAGTATTTAACTGTTCAGATTGATCGAATTAGCATAACATCTAGTTGAAGAGTCTGATTTTTAGAAGTCTGATGTTAATGTTTCTTTTGAAAAGAACATGACTGTGAATCGGCTATGGCAATGCTTATGCTATTTGTTGAACGTATATCCTTTGATCTAGTTGAAATTGAATTTAAAAATTGCTGAATGTTGCTAGAGTATAATTTGGCCAATTGATAAATTTTCAATCGTTTCCTAAAATAGGACAGATCTAAACCTTCATTGCCTTGTGAATGAATGTGTCTGCCTTGCTGATATTTAAGCTTAATAGACAAAGAGAAATATCCTTCCTGATTTCATATTTCAAACGACTAGACTATTTTTGGAAGTCACATATGTTGTAATTAATAGCTTGATTCCTTGCTTGCCTGACTGATGGGTTTTCCTTTCTTAGCAATGATTTGAAAGCTAAAACACCCTACACTTCAACTATATAAACCAGTCCCTCATCCTCTTTATTTCCCAGGCTAATACATAATGATACACCTCTGAATACCTCTTCTATTCTCTACTCTCTCTTCTCTGGGAATAAGCTGAAACCAAGATAGCTCTAAACACACCTTCAGCAGCTCCCAGCTTCTCCTCTCCTCTTTGAACACCTACTTATACCCTATCTACACAGACACAGACCTTAGACACACACACAAAACCTAGACAGGATTGAACACTTTGAAAATGCATTTACAGGCTGAATATACAGAGGCAGAATGGTTTTGGCCATTGTTTGTTGATGATTGACATTACTGGCTGAAAGTCCAAGTAAAAGTTATCTTTCTGCACTTTGCTTGCATCTGCACCCTTCTTTCTCTGTCTGCTCCATTTTGTTTGTTTACTCCTCAAGTAAAAAATTCCTAACTGGTTGAATGACACTCAAAAGTATATGCACTTTAGCTTATAATTGTTTGCTTTTTCCCTTTTCTTAAAACATATATGATTGTCTGTTGCCTGGGCCTTTCTTAGCCATTTCTATAACCTTTTTATGCAGGAAATAGGATGGTTGAAAGGCCATACCATTATTGACATTATTACAGGTTTATCTGAGTGTCTGGACATTTGTTACCAGTGTTTGAAAAGGCTCTTGACAAGCTCTGAGATAGAAGTTTGTTATGGTGCAATCAGGGCTTCACTCTTTCTCTGTTTGTTTTATCTTTTATGTGGTTTATCCGTAGACCCTTATATGTATTTTCTAGGAGTTTCCCTGGCATGTATTTATTAAAACAGGAGCAGCAACTATAGTTTTTCTAAAGCAGTGACATTGGCTTAAAAGGGCCATTTCTATCCCTACTCCTTATTTTGGTATGTTGAGGTTTAAAAGCATAAAACAGGTCTATTTGTGCAACTCATAGAATATGGGTGCTGAAAACTGGAAATTTTGTGAATATAATGCATAACAGGTTTTAAATCCAAATTATTATGGGACTGTTTTTGCTGAAATTAGATATAAAGGGAAATCTCATAAAAGCTGAAAACGAGATTGTTTATGCAAAGCCCATTTTCTGGATTACTAAAGTAATGTTTTAATAGGTTAAAACTGAAATTTGAAAGTATTTTAGACTAGTTATGCAATTTTAGTATACTAGGAATTTAGTTATCTTATTAATAGGCTAAAATTACAAATACAAGCTAAAACATGATCATTTCTGCAATTGCTATATTCTGAAATAGGCTGTTCTCTCAGAAGAGACTAAACTGAAACTATATTTAATTTCAGATTGTTTATGTAAAGCTAGAACTTAATCGTGCATTTCGTTTTTCTTAAAAGTAGCTAAACTGAAATTGTATTTTAAATCCAGCCTATTACCACAAATTTGATGTTGTGGACGTGGAACTTAACTTGATTTCTTCCTTATTTTATTAACTTGGAGGCCCACTCTTCTCTTAAGTTTACAATATTGTCATTATTTATTTTGTGTGATTTGCATGACCGTACTCTTTATGTGACGCTTAGCTCGTGTCTAGTTTGGGGCACTTAACACACTTAGGAGAGTCTAGACATTTTATATTTTAATTAGTAGTCTCAATGGCCTCTGAGACATTAAGTGGGACGCTAGTAGACTTTAGGACTTCTAAAGTATTTGCTAACGCATACTTAAAGAGGGTATGGGGTTAAAGGGAATTAAGCACCTCGGATATGATGGAAATTACCCGAGCTATATTTGATAGTGGATTCTGAAACTATCGTCCCTTACGAAAGCTGGGTTCTGATCCTAATAGGATAACAAAACCTAGGATTATTTATTCAAATGTTTAAATGGTTATATATTATTTAGTTTTGTGGCTATTGGTGCAACATGACTATTTGTTTAAAATTATTTATGTAAATACATAAAATTGTCTATTTTACTTCCTTTGCAGCCCATATCTCCTTTATTTACCTTATTTAGTTTTTGTCCTTTTCTAGAGCAATATATAAAACCCAATATCGAAATCGGCCGGGAACCACGTTTAGTGGAACTTAGGAGGTGCCTAATCCCTTCTTTCTAAGTTAACTTGAACACTTACCCGAATCTCTGATTAGTAGACCAACCTGAAGTTATTCTTTAAAATGAAATTAGAAATTAATAGGTGACCTAATACGCCTAGAATAATTTATTAGGTGGCGACTCCAAAATTCTAACTCCAAACGAGTTACCCCAAGTCGGACACCACTTACTTGCTTAAAGTGGGGTGCGACAATCATCTTTGTTACTCTGGTCTGCAAAGTCATACCACTTGCCATACATAACAGTGACCCAAAGCACTTTCCAACTTATTCCTATCATGATCAAAATAACAGTCAAAAAGCCAGTGAAAGATAATATTGGGAAGACAGAGGTGTAGCAAATACTTGTGCACAACAACCGAAAACAAGCAAACCAATTCAACTCGAAAAGGAGAGGCAAAGACACAATGACAAAACCATCATTATATGACAAACGTGAAGACCCCTGGAGCATTTGGAAGTATATCTTTATCCACTAGCAAAGATAAAGCAAGACGGTGAAGTTATTTGAGACACTTACCATAGCAAGGGATGAGTTGATATAAGAGCACAGGCGAATAGACTTCTTGGAGCAATTTTAGTCGAAGGCTTTATTGGGATGATATGAATTCTCATGCAACAACTATAATAGGACACAGCAATCTGAGAATACACATGATATAGGGGACCTACATCGAGTTCAACGACTCAGCAATAAAATATTATCCAACATGAAAAGTTGTTGCAAGAACTATATTGCGGCAATTGGTTGACAAGCATGAAAGGCACTGAGGATCTCTTTCGAAGACGCATAGGCGTCATGACAAATAAATTTGGCAAGAAAGGATGACAAATACACTCAAGGTCCTGGTATTCGACAAAAGCCAACATCCCTTTCTGTCACACAACACAATCCATTCCTTACACAGCATCTTTACCACTTTTCATCTCCCGCTTAAACAAGCATCGGTCGTTTGACCAAAATCCTTTGCCTTGACTGCTACATAAAGCACTTGGGTAATCTCTTATGATATCTATGTGTTCTATGATAACCTCCAAATTCAAGGGCTAATCCATAATCTACGATCTATGCATTTTCTTAAGCTTATGTGTCATGTTTGCATCAAGTCTTTGCTAATGTGCGCACGCGGTTTTCTGCATTTTACCACTTTGTTACGGTTGCTTTGTGCTTGAACACTGAGAGTGATCAAGAATCTGCATTCAAGAAAAAGTCAAAATGGAAAGACAAGCTGAAAACACTTTCTTCTGCAAAAAGTCCTTTGAACCACCAGCATATGACATTCAGACAATCCCCAATACCGTACAACCTGCATGAGAGTCACAATAAAGAAATTCAATCACTATACGACCGAAGCTGGAAAAACTCACAACCTCACACTGCGTCCAACTTACACAATAAAGAACCTCCCCTCCGTCAAGACTTCCAACCACAACCCTATCAAGCTCAACACAATTAGGGACATACAAAGAGACAAAACCTCACACCTTTGTTCCTTTAGCCCAATCAAATGACATTGCAACCAACAAACAAACTACTCCCTGGATACCCATTTCTCCGACAAGATCTAAACTCGCCACTAAGACATTCCATACCATGACACCGCAAGACATCTAGCACTGAAACACAAAGTTCGGAGTCTGGTTGACCAAAGCAAGACAAGAGTGCAAAAAAATCAATAAAGGAAAACTGCAACTCCCATACCACAAAAACACACTTTCTACAAAGGCCAATCCATCAAAGTTAGCACCATGACTTTCGAAAACAAAAGCGTGAAACATGAAGACCCCCATCACAACCTAAGACAAATGCAATTTTGAGCAATCTCCAAATCCGGCAAAATCCAAATATCAAGCTCCAGTCTGAGTATGCAAAAATCCACATACTCATAGTCATCAATACACCCACTCGTCACACTAAAGTACGAATGCAGATTCTAGCCAATATATTGGTATTCTGTGCAATACAACCATCTTTTCTCGGCGATCTGTCATAAACAATAAACTGGGGCAGAATTTTTGAGGATCTCCTCAAAAATTCCAAAAGACGCAAACTTGACACTGGGGCAGAAATTTTTGAGGTCCCCTAAAAAATTTAAAAAAAATTCCTTGCAACAGCAACATGATAGCCTCCTTAGCACATCGCATGACGTAACAATAGCCTTCTACTTGTTGCACTTTACTTTACTCTTGATGCATCGACTAAGGGTACACATCCCCATGTCGATTTTGTCATTTTAATTTAGCGGAGGATACACAGCCCGATGCGTCGACTGAGGGTACACAACCCAATGTTGATTTTGTCATTTTAATTTAGCGGAGGGTAAACAGCCCGATGCGTCGACTGAGGGTACACAACCCGATGTCGATTTTTTCATTTTAATTCAGCAGAGAGTACACAGCCTGATGCGTCGACTAAAGGTATACAGCCCGATATCGATCTTGTCATTTTAATTTAGCGGAGGGTACACAGCCCGATGTCGATCTTATCATTTAAATTAGCAGAGGGTACACAGCCCGCTGCGTCGACTGAGGGTACACAGCCCGATGTCAATCTTGTCATTTAAATTAGCGGAGGGTAGCAGCCCGATGCGTCGACTGAGGGTACACAGCCTGATGTCAATCTTGTCATTTAAATTAGCGGAGGGTAGCAGCCCGATGCGTCGACTGAGGGTACACAACCCAATGTCGATCTTGACATTTAAATTAGCGGAGGGTACACATCCTGATGTCGATCTTGTCATTTAAATTAGCGGAGGGTATACAACCCGATGAATTGACTGAGGGTACGCAAACCGATGTCGATCTTGTCATTTAAATTAGCGGAGGGTACACAGCCCGACGTTGATCTTGTCATTTAAATTAGCGGAGGGTACACAGCTCGATGCGTCGACTGAGGGTACACAGCCCGATATCGATCTTGTCATTTAAATTTTGCGGAGGATACACAGCCCGATGTGTTGACTGAGGGCACACAGCCCGATGTCCATCTTGTCATTTAAATTTGCGGAGGGTACACAACCCAATGCACCGACTGAGGGTACACAGCCCGATGTCGAATTTAGCACTTAACACAGCGGAGGGTATACATCCCGATGCAAAGTTTGACATTGTAACAGGTAGACAGCCTGGAGAAAGGACGACATGACAAAGGGCAGACAGCCCGGAGGGGAGACAGTCCGGGGAAAGGATAACAAGACGAAGGGTGCGCAACCAAAATGAAAGAATGATAGGCAACCGTGCATGAAAATACACACAACTCAATACAAAAGGAGTATACGACCCGACGTGACAAGCACATATTTAAATGACGAAAAGCAATGGACATACAATCCGGCGTTGCACTGGCACGACGTGACAAGCACATATTTAAATGACGAAAAACAATGGACATACAATCCGGCGTTGCACTGGCAAGATGATCCAACAACAGCCCGGCTCGGCAAAGCAATTACCTCCTGACGAGAAGCACTTAGCAAATGGACATCCCCCAGAGAAGAGGCACACATTCTCCCTAGCACTGAGCACCTGAAAGTGGATAAGACAAAGGAGAGCTCAACTCAATACGGAAGTTTACTTTATCTTTATCTCTATCTACACTTATCTTGATTTTGTTGCACGGCACTCCCCGATCTCTCGACAAACCCTCCAGCACATACTCTCACACCTGCTCCCAAAATCACAACCAATTGTGAAACCACAAAACCTCAAATAAATACAAAACATCATCCCAAAAGACCCAATTCAAGGGCTAATCCTACAGACAATATCATCTTCCAAGGATATTCATCTTCGACAGTGTCTTTGCGTCATTCTTCATTTATCTCGCCAAAAGGTGAAGCATACACGAATCTAAACTTCACATACTTGAATAAGTTTCGTCTTTACATCCAAATAGTGCGCCATAAATATCTCACACAGGCAACATGCCATTCTAGAACTACACACGACCTGGTTCTCGTGATACCCGAGATATGTAGGCAACTCAGAGACCGGGGTTTGGCAAAAAACACCCCAAAACTCTCATTTCTCCTTTTCAATTCTTTTGCATACCAGTCGTGACAAAATTGGCTACTCCATCAACTATCTTTGCCCGAAGACTTTTTCATCATCCCCGGGCAAAGAGGGGCAGCTGTTGACACCCAATTTTATCCCTCCTTTTCTAAAATTGGCTATAAATTAACTTAAAGGTGCAATTTGACTATTTGTGCAAAATGTGCATTAGAAAGCATGCATTTACGTGTGTTATCCCCTACTTATATATTACATACCTAAATGTGACTATATCACGTAATTTTACATCATTGAAGCTATTTGTCAAAACTGTGACTGTTTATGCAATTTAGTACATTTATAATATTCGTAACTATATCATATAATTGCATCATTTAGGCTACATGCCAAATTTGTATCGACTTGCAATCATTTGTGCAAATTAGTAATTATCTGTGATTATCTATATTTAAATAATTTTATTTGACTATTATTTAATAATTATTTATGCATTATATATATATATATTTTATTTTTCGCACCTTTAAGTTGAATATTGGCCAATTTAAAAGAAAATATCAAAATTTATATGTATATATATATATATATATATATTTTATTTTTTGCACCTTTAAGTTGAATATTGGCCAATTTAAAAGAAAATATCAAAATTTATTTTTTAATTCCTCCATATTCCAAAATCCCCACCAAAATTCTTTATTTGTTCATATTTATCTTTATTTACTTTTTCTACTTAATTACTTTTTTTCTTTGAACCTAGACCAAATCTCTAACCAAATACATTCCCTATATACATATCTTCATATTTTATTTCTTTTATTAAAACCCCCTATCTCGGACCTAAACATGGGTGCGTCTAAATACGTGCGCTTATATTTTTCCTTTTTCTCTATTTTATTTCAAATTCCTTTGAATCTAGACAAAAGGTGGTCCAAGTTCATTATTTATTTAAATACTGATAGAAAAATATTTTCTAAATCCAAGTCAATATTCTTTCATAAATTCATTATCTTCATATTCCCTTAATTAGTCTTTAATTCCTAATATCCCTCCCTAATCTTCTCCTAATCTTTTCCCATTCTTTTCCCAATTTCCTTCCTAAATTCCACATTCAATTTCCCCTAATCTCTTTAACGCCCAACAGCTCTTTTTTCTCAAGTCTTTCTTATAAGAATTGACTAGTAAAAGAGAAATACACACACGGGCAGCATACACAAAAATACACTAGGCATCAATGCCTCTCTCGATTTTTTTAAAAAAAAAAAACATAGGCAGACCCCACGACCCTGGCCTTCTTCTCTAACACACACCTCCTTTCTCTCCTCTATATACAGATATATATACACACCCACAAAAAAGAATTCCACACACGGCAACACACAAAAGCGTCTTTCCCTATCATCTTCCACATTTTTTTCCAGCATCAGTACACACACTAATTCTTCTCCAATACACAGTACCGTACATCCACTATTTTCTGTTAAAAACACAGTACACGCACAGCCACCCCCCACCTAGCTTTCTTCATCATCTCCACACTCAAAATAGATACACACACAAACCAAATTTCACCCATACACGCAGCACACAGAAACTCCAAACAGACCCACCCAAAAACGGCACACACAAAAGACACGCGATACACACTCCATACACGTACAGTACTATGCTAAACACACCGAGGGCGTAATATCACCACCACTATTGAGGAAATCAACTGGTCACCTTCCTCAAATGTTTACCACGTGAAAATTGTCCAAACACTCCACCCGACACCCTCTTTCTCTCTCCTCCACTTCTATCACCCCCGCAACTAAAAACGAGAACACAAAAATCACACACAGGTCGATTCACTATATAAAAACCAACATACACACACCCACAATTTGAAAACCAAAAGGGGAAGATCGGGGATGGGGTTATGACAAAAATTAGTGGGCGGGGGGTCGGAGAAAGGGGTAATGGACGGCGAAACCACTAGCGGCGGTGGCGACGTTGGAGTAGCAGGGACGCCGTGAATCCCTCGCCGGTGTCACTCCTCCTCGTTGTTAACTGTTCTGCTCGTTCTTGCTGCCAACGTTGGCCTTATTTGACATCTCGCAGCAGTCACCGTCTTCCTCTTTTCCGTTTCACTTTTGCTTCTCGTTCATTGGGAGTTGAGTCGGGCTTTGACCTCGACTTGTCACTGGTTTATCAGAATACATACATATATATATATATATATATATATATATATATATTGCTATTTGACTCATGTTATGGATTTCGGCTGATGTGTTTATTTGGTCGAATCTGTTGATTAATTTGATTAGTGCTTTTGAGCTCCTCTTTGCAGTTTCTGGTGCCTCATGGATCCGGTGGTCCCTACATGGATGACCTATCAAAATATAAAATTTGAGGCCTACACAATGATTTGATGGGAATACAATGAATTGACAGATGTTATACCAATTACGGCCAAGGAAAATAATTAAATAATTATTTGAGGCCTATTGACTGATTCGAACGGATACTACACTTAAACAGTTCCATACCCTGTGTCCCTAAAAATAGGCTATGATGATGTGTATGAGCCATAATTGCAAATCGAGCCGGTGATGGAGTGCTGGGACCGGCACTTTGCATGGCAACACGACCGGCCGGCGTGTTTGCAGCCGTACCGATGTCCCTAACCTCTAGCCGATTCATACAAACCTGAGCCTACATTTTTATAAAATCAATTTTACCCTTTTATTTTATTATTACTATTTTCTTATTATTATTGATATTTTATACTATTATTATTATTATTATTATTATTATTATTATTATTATTATTATTATTAATACTAATTTATTTTCTCTATATTTTATGCGAGGTAAAAATTGATGAAAGACGGCCTATTTTTGAAGGAGAACAACTAGAAGAAAATCTTTTATTTATTATTATTCTTTATTTGTTATCTCACTTTATTAAATTGTCATACTAACTTATTTTTTTTATTTTTTGTAAGGTATCTTTGGAAGAAGTCAATACGTGGATTTAAAATCTTTTTAACTTTAATTAATTATATGCATTTTATCATATCCATTTTATTACTTGTTTATTTTAGTTAGCTATTTTATTTGCTTATTTACTTGGAATTTCAATTGTTTAGTTCGGCCGGTAAACCACATTTGGTGGAGCCTGAGAGGTGCCTAACCCTTTCCTCTCGGGTTAACTTGAACCCTTACTTAGATTTCTGGTTCGTAGATTAAGTTTGGGAGTTAATTGTAAAATTGGCTAGAAACAAAATAGGAGTCCTAATACGCCTAGTTTAAAAATATGTTAGGTGGCGACTCCAACTCTTTACCCGCGAGTTACCCAATAAGTCGAGCCATATTTCAAACTTCAGCTGGTTCGAAACAAAATAAGATGCGACAGATGCAGCGCAACGATGAAATTACTAAAAAGAATATAGTTCACAGTGATGCAAGCGGTTGCCTCATTCCCACTATTTCAAAAATCTTTGCACCCTTCTGTCTCACGTTATTGTTATCCAATCCTTTATCTTTCCATGTACTTTCGCTCCAACTAACTCATGGACATTAGCAATCAGTTTAACTTACCATTCCTGCAAAAACACATAACCAGAATACTAAGTAAGTTCAATAATCTTCTTTCTTTTATTTATCGTTTTTTTAATTAAAACTAAGCAAATAACGGTAAAAACTTGGGTTGCTTTCCAAGAAGCGCTTGATTTAATGTCGCAGCACGACGAAGATGGCTTCGCCACTTTTGCCTCCACTTTGAATTAATGAATTGTCTCCCCAACTTTACCTCAAGCTTACGACTACGGTCTTGGGTTGGTAGTAAAAATACCAAAGAACCAATTAAACGATATCACAGTTTACACTTTTTGGCCTTTAAATGAGGGATATCGTTTTGTCTCCTCGGCATCACAAACTTTAAAATATAGGCACCTTGTTCCTCCTCTTTTGGTTTTCTCATAGGCTCGGGTGGCTCAATTATCATGCCACCATTCAAACACAATAATTGGAATGAGGATGAAAAATAACTGGAATGAGGTTCAATTCGCTTTATTTCTAAAATTGCATTACTTTTGACACCCTCACTTGCACAAACACTAGAGTCCTCAAATATGATGTTTTCTTTTTCCTCACTTGACTCTAATGTAATTTTCTCAACCTCGACATCATCAACTAATATTGAGTCGAATAGTAGAAATTCCACTTTTTTCTCCTCAAATTGACTCCTAATAAGCTCTTCTATCTCAAATCTACTATCCACGACAATTGATAATTGAGCTTCAGACGCCTCAATCATGTCATTCATATTTGCCTCCATGTCGTAAATACTCAAACTAAATTCATCGATCTCTTGTTTGAGCACAACTTTTTCTTCCATAAATTGCTTCGTCATATTTGTAAGTTCACTTCTGAAATCTCCATATGCTTCTAAAAGGTTGGCTTGCTCCGTTAGAAAATTTTGGCTCACAACCTGCACTTCTTCAATCCAGTCAGACTCACAAACATTATTAGATTCATCACACACATTGATTGAGGAATGAGTATGACACTTAGGACAACGATTCCACCGAGCACCACACAATTTGCAAAAATTCCAATCAAAGGTCGTAGAAAATTCACATAACCAGTTCCGTAGGGTTGAAAGACTTGGAAATTTTTTCACAAGTGAGTTCCTCCACAAAGTAGACAGAGATCATCAAAGTTTGAGCAACTATCATTCGACCAACTTTTATTAAAAGATTTCATATTAACAAGTAGCATAATAATAAACTAAACAAAGAAAAAAATAAACCTGAATAGAAAATAATCAATCATTCAAAAGAAAACAATCAATTATTTAGTCCCCGGCAACGGCGCTAAAAACTTGTTGTTCCCAAACGCACATGCAAGTATACGTGGTCGACAAGTAATAAAGTGATAAGTTGAGTATCGTTCCCACGAGGACTATTATAACTGTATTCCAATAAACAATTTCTAAAAACTATTGAGGGATCTTTTTCAATGATGGTTGCAATTTTTACTAACGAAAGCAAACAATAATTAAAAGCAAGTGAAATTAAGTAATCGAGAGCAGTTCATAAGTTGTTATCAATAAATGAAAACGGTCCAGAGTCAGAGTGACAAACAATCCAGCTGAATTTTCCAGTTTATTCTACTTCTTCATTTTCTAGATTGCTAACTAACAGGTTAAATATATTCGTGAAAACCTGTCGATTCTTCACGACTCTATGCAAGCTACTCTAACGCCAATATTTCTATGGAATTAAATCACATGCATGCATTAAAGAACTCTGTATTTAGCTAATCAAGGCGAATAGGTATATGTCTATCCTACCCACAAATCAATTCCCTGATGTCTAGGTTCACAATCAAACCCTATTCTTTCTTATGTGAATTCATAAATTCCCTCTGTCGAGTTCAAATTATGAACCATAGATAGTGTTCAATTATCAGGCCTCAATAACTAAACTATTAGGCTCAATGAAGAATAAACAATCTGTAATGGTAAATCAATAGGTAGAAATCAACTTTCAAACGTCAATCTTCATATATTTGCTCTAACCTTAGAACGGTATGTTTAGCTACGCATATTCATAATAAAAACACAATAATTCATGAAAGAAAGATATAATATTGTAATAGATGATGTAAAAGAATTAAACCCTTGATTCAATTTATTCTCTGACAAAACTCTGGTCTAAAACTGACCTCCTCCACTAATAATGAGATAATGAGGCTTTTATAGCATTTACAAAGTGATAGGATAAGTTAAATCAAAGCCAAAACTAGTTGGGAAAACTTAAGTCTCGCCAGCCTCAAAGCTTTCTTAGAAGCCCCACTTGCAGTATAGCTCCCAAATACAAAGCTATCTCTGAAGCTTTGCTCTCAAAACAGCTTCCCAGTTCCAAGGCTTTCTTGGAAGCTTTGCCTTCAAAATTGCTTCTGATTCATCACTTTGGTCCAAGCCTCGCCTTCCAAAGTATTTTGCTTCATTTTGATTGTTCTTGCCTCGAATTCATCCAAACCATTCTTAAAATCACAAACACGATAAGTGAGCACAAGAATTGCAATTATCTCATATAATGAGCGCATAAAGCACTAAAATGCAAGAAAATATTAAGATAAATTAGACAAATATTGCCAAACATCAAGCCACTAAAATGGCATTAAAACAGTTCAATAACCAGCCTCACACAACAACAAAGCCACAAAATAGGGTTTCAAACAATTCGATATACTCTTAACTAAAACAAGTGTTCGACAAGCATAACATAACTAACAATTGTATAAAAAAACGAGTCTGTAAAGAAACAAATTATTCAATAATATTAGTACATAACACTAGTGCCATATCTAAATCTAATGCACACAGTGTTTAACTAACCAAGAATCTACTGTGTTCTCGGAGTCATGGTTAGGACCCTTAGACATTATTAACTGCTTCACAATAGCCTGTAAGCTCTTTATATTTTCACGATCATCTTGAAATTCTAAGTCACTTTCCTCTTGCCTTTTCTTCATCCTTTCCATTTCTGTACGCAATTTATCCACAACCTCTGGAGTATGCGAAGAAGAAGAGCAAGCATTAATCGTAGACAGTATGTTCTTCCTTTGTTGTAGCCACCACCTGTCTGAACGAACAGTGCAACAGCTTCTTGAGGGGTTGGTTATAGAGGGCCAGCATCGACCTCGGATCCTTGGGTTTCAACCCATTCCTGTTCTGCAGCTCTATACTTTTCCTGAGATAAAATTAAAGATAAGTATATCTTTTTTTATGTTGAACAAAATAATCTTGTAATTGGTATCTTACATCTAGCTCCTATGTACGTGGCTCGACCTATTTGATCTCATTTTCTTGTTCATCATATAAAAAATGGAACAAATAAAAATAAATATCGCTTACAGGTCTGTATTCCTTTTTCTAGAAAAAGAATATGGAGTTAGAAAAAATGTAAATGACGGTTATTTATAATTAAAAAAAATTAATAACAACTTATATATCTCATCTGATGGGTCGCCATACTAACAGAACCACATGTGTACAACGAGCCACCCTTTCCCGAAGCTCGGGCGTTCTTTGCTTGCTCACTCCTGGCTTTGAATTCCGGTGACTCACACAAGAAGTTTTTTCCAATGTTCTTTATAAATCCAGTCCTGAACTATTACATACTTTCTGAAATCCGAAAATGAATCGCTAAGTCTGGCTGCAGCTTTCCTCTTAAATAATTGGGCATAAATCCTTTATTATAAAGATGGAGTACATCATCATCTAAGTATTGCATGTCACAACACTTGCATTTGACACAATTACATTTGATATTACCCTCCCTTATATATTCAGGAAGTGTTTTAGCTTTAGCAATAAATTGGTCAGCCCCATCTATAAGTGTTTTTCTCAACCCTTGATTTTTATACATCCAACTATAATTTTTATCACAATCCATCTATACAAATATTACAAACTGATATATCTAGAACAATGCAAAAGATTATATCATTTTTACACTACAATATAATAATATTAACTTGTGTAACTAATGATTGTCTTTTAATTCATCACATAAAGTTTGATAAAATTACCTCATTTTCTTAAGTTTAGGATTAGAACACTTTCAATTACCATTAATTTACTAAGTTTCCTATTTTTCAAACTGAATCTTAACTTGTTTTCTCCTAATTGCACAATATATTACTCTAGTTTTTGTATCTGTTGCAACAACAACTACTTCACTTAATAGCGGATGCTAGCAACAACATCAATTCCGAGCAACAACATCCAACCAAACAATGTTTCAATTCCACCTTGTTTTAGTTCTAATTCAGGATAACTATTTTACTATTTTATTGTGTTAAATTTTTTTACATAGACAAAACGACCAAAATACAAATCCTATTCATACATTCAATTCTCTTTTAAAATATGGAAGCTATCAAATTTTAGTAATAAATTTCAACCACACTCTTTTAATCAGAATTCATTATCTTTTTCAAATAACCATTTTGTATTGATTAAGTTTTAGGAAAACAAATATACATAGGATTTGAACCAAAATTATCAAGAAAGAAAAACAAAAAAAATCAATAAACAGAAAAAAGCGTACCTTATATGTCACCGGTAACTGTAGCCGATCGCCGGTGACTAGCTGGATATTTTAAAAAAAATTAGTGTGTGTGGGGGGGGGGGAGGTGTTGTGCATAGTACATTGAGGCCAGTGGGGTTGGGGAAATAGGACAGAAGGATTACGGGGTAGGGGATAACGGGAGGGGTGGGGGAGAGCTGGGGAACATTACCTCAAGTGGCGCAGTGGCACGCGAGCGACACCGAAGCGACATACTGGGGTGGTGTGGGTTGCAGCGGGGTAGGTGGTGCGGATGGGAGAGTAAGGAAAAAAGATGAAAGAAAAGAAAAGTGAGAGGAAAGAAAGGGGGTGTGTATTTAATACATCCCTCGGTAAAAATTAAATTATTTAATAATTTTTTAATTACCGAGGGCTGTCCCTCGTTCTTTTTTTTAATTTTTTTTCTATTTTTTTATTCATAAAACTCACCGAGCGACGGCCCTTGGTAGCTTTTTTCTCTCTTTCTTATTTTCTTTTATTCATAAAAAGCACCGAAAACAGCTCTCGATAGGTTTTTTTTTCACTTTTTTCATTTTCTTTTATTCTTAAAAAGCACCTAGGGACAGCCCACAAAAGCTTTATTTGATTTTTATAATTTCTTTTCTAGAATTGTGCCGAGGGGCTTGTACCGAGGGTCCCTAGGTAGACATAAATATTTTGTTTCATTTTCTTTTTTCTTTTATTTCACCTAGGGGTGTCCCTCTGTAGCCACTAATAAAATAACTATTTTTTTAAAGTTAAATTCATAGAGCGAAGTCTCTCGGTAAAGCTTCACCGGAAGCTGGCCCTCGGTACCCATCCATCATAATTTGATCCGTTTCTAGTAGTGAATAGTGTTCCCTTTTACAAGTTAAGTCACAAGTCATGTTATGTTTTATGCATTTTTCCTACTCTCTCGGTTCCAATTAATGTGTCAGTATTTTTTTATTAGTCCGTTAAAAAAAATGACAATTTTTTGGATTTGGAAATAATTTAACTTCAGAATTACTACTTTACTCTAAATGAAATAATTAATAACCACACAAATTTCATTTCTTTTTTAAAGTCCGTGATGGTTCAAACTATGACACTTAAAGTAAAAAAGATGGAGTATTAATTATATGATTTTTTCACAATAAATAATTGAGGAAATAACATAAGAGATCTTTAGATGATCATTTTCTTTAGATGCGGACCTAGAGCCACTAAAGGGGTTATCAATTGATACTCTTTCGTCGAAAAATCACTGTATATGTAAGTAAAAAATTATTTTTATACAGATATATGAAGTACTAGTTTTGAGTCTCCTTATCAACAAAAGATTATCCAAACTAATGGTGAAGGGGTATCAAACTTATGACATAGATATTGAGTTTGAGTCTCATGTACAACAATTTTATTTTTTAAATGCCTTTAGCAAAAATTTTGGGTCGGCCACTAATTTTCTTCTACTCAATTTATAAAAAATCATAGGAGATCATTTACTCTATTATAAAATTTTGAAGGATACATCATGTGCGTTGGATTGTTTAAGGCAGTTAGAGCTCTAGATTCGGTAGACAATGTATGCACGAAAAAGTGAAAAGAGTTAGTATCATCTTAATAATTTTATTTGCACCTGGAACTCAAACTATCAGTAACATAGCTAGCCCTATTGGGGCATACAATGAATAAGGTATTTTGTAAAGTAAAAGTGCATATTGTTGTTGCACAAACGGACATCGGTCAAGATATGTAGGATTAGGGAAGTCTTTGTCTCTAATTTGTTATGTTGAAAATGTCTAAAAAGTTTTTCTCAAACTCTTAATTCGATGAAGGGGAAGTATTTCTTATATATTGGATTATTATACCTTAGAATGTGTTTTTATATTGTACCATACATCTATTCATAGTAGGCCAACACGTTTTCCTTGTTAAACATGTTATAACCAATTCAGATTTCACTCTTTTCTTGATAATGATTTACAGTACAATTTAATGATAATCTTTAATTATGAAAAATCTAACTTGCCATCATTGACTAGTCCGTGTGAAGTGGAATGTTAAAATGTGAGGGCAAAAAGTAATGGATGGCATGGCATAGGTGATAGTGCAATCCGACCGTATGGGAACTTGATGTTTGACGGTGGGCCCTGCAATTATAGTTTTGTTATCTTTATGTCGTTCTTGTAGTTTCATTTTCCTCTTTTTTAAAAAAAAAAAAAAAAAAAATTAGAAAACCCACAGCCGCTACTAAGGGTGGCTATTGGTCCGGTGTACAGCCGCTACTAAGGGTGGCTATTGGTTCGGTTCACACCGGAGCATACCAGTTTCAGGCTGTGAACTGGTTCGGACCGGTGGTGACAGGACCAAAATCTCTAACCGACCCCCGGCGTTGGTTCCAATGCGGTGCTACGAAAAAAAATCGGATGAATCGGAGCCGGTCCGGACCGAGTCGGACCGAATCATACCGGACCGGTCCAAAAAAATAATAAATAAAAAACCTGAAATTCTACTGTTAACTAGCCATTGGCAACGGCTCTTTTGACCCCTTAATCGTTGTCCAACGAAAAAAAACGACAATTTTCACCCTTCTACCACCCCATAACCACCCCTAACTATTTTTTTCCTATAAATACCCCTCCCCCAATTATTTCATCATATTTTTCACACAAATCATCTAATTCTCTCAAATTCTCTACAATATTGCTATTTGGCTACTTTGGCGACTCGTTAAAAGTTTACAGTTTAGCTACTTTATCAAGTTTTAATTAGAGTTGCTATCAAAGTTATATTTGGCTATTTGGTGAAGTTTTTAATTATCAAGTATTGGGTCTATTGGAGGCGCTACTTGGCTGAAATATCAATTTGATTATTTATGCATTTTTTCGATTATCAAGTATTCAACTAACTAGTTGAAGTGAAGGCTCAAGTTTCAACTTCACTTTAATTATATAGTTATATTTGGTTGGTCGTTCCTACTTTCTGCTCTATTATAATTTTTTTGTCATATATTTATTTTATTTGCTATAATTATGTCTCAAAGAGGTTCAATTGGAACTAGTAGTGGGGGGAGGGGGGGTGGGCACGTGCTCGTGGGGAAATAGGGAGTAAAAGAATTGCTGGTAGTTCTAGTCAGTTCACCTACATAGATGATTCTCAATATTATCATGATGTTAGTGCTAATAAAATATTATCATGTTAGTGCTAATAATCTACTTGATAATGATATGTTAGAAGCACAATATGGCCATCAAAGCAGGGTTAATTTAGAAGAAACACATGAATTTCAAGCTAGTCCACCTGAAGTTCAGTCTGACTTGCCTCTTGTACCTCCTACTAGAGTACCGGTTAAACATAAGGAAAGATCTAAGGTGTGAGAATTTGTGGAAAAGAAAGTTGAACAGCAGACGCCCGTATGTGGGCTTTGTCAAATGGAGTGGGTTTTTAAAACTGGGAGTAATAATGGTGGAACGGATAAAATTAGGACTCACTTAAGAAATAAACATCCTAAAGAATGGTCAATGCTGGAGGGGAGGGGGGGTATTTATTTGGTACCGAACGTGGGGGAGTAGCGCATGATGAATCTTTGGGTACCCAAATAAAAATTAACCAAACAACAGGAGGGCTTCTTACTTATGATAAACAAAGGGATAGGGAAAATATTGCTAAACTAGTTGCGGTCGAGGGTTTACCTTATAATTTTCCTTCTTCTACTGGTTTTGTTCGTTATGTTCAGTCTACATATAATCCCTCTTACAAAGGTTTTCCAAGAAATAATGTTAAAAATGATATTATTAAATATAAGAACGAATATCTAGATTATTTGCGATATTTATTTGATAACTTTGACACTAGAGTATGTCTTACTACGGATATGGGTCGTTCTACTAATGGATGTGATTATATTAGTGTTACTGTTCATTGGATAGATCCTAATTGGGTATTTTTTAAAAACGCATTATTGCTTATAAAGTTGTTGATGAACCATACAGGAGAAATTATATTTGTAATAAGGTTTCATTAATTTGACATACGTACTGTTTAACTAACAAAGTTTTTAATATTACGGTATATAATGCTATAAACAACGCAGACGCATTTAGAAACTTAAAACCTATTTTGAACTCCCCTTTTGAGGAATTTTTTCATGTTAGGTGTGCATGTCATATTTACAGCTTAGCAGTAAAAGATGGCCTTGACTTGTTCAACGACATTATAAAAAAAGTGAAAATAGCTATTACTTATATTTTTAGAAATAAAAACCAAGAAAGAAGAAGAGAATGAGAAAGAAAATGTATAGAATTAGGAATGCCAATTAGGAGAGTCCCAAAGGAAGTTTGTACTAGATGGAACACTTTATATGAAACATTGAGTGTCGCTTACGATTATAGAGTGCCTATTTCTCAAATGTATAATAAGCATTTTATGGAAATCTATCACCTTAAAGAGGATGATTGTAAACTTATTCAACATCTCCTTCAGTTTTTACAAAATTTTTATAAAGCTACTTTAGATTTTTTTGGACGATACTATCCAACTACTCATACCATGTTATATTATATAGATGGAATATTGGAATTATTGAAAGTATATAAGCAATATGAAGTATATAAAGTGGCTGTAGAAGTTATGATTGGAAAATTTAGAAAATATATTTTCCCAATTCCTCCTCTTTTTTACATTGCTTCTGTGTTGCATCCTGCTCTTAAACTTAAGTTAATTGAACGACTTGTTAGAGAGAGATATATGCAAATTTAGAAATTATAGAAACTGAAATTGAGGCTAATGGATTTTCAAGTGTCGAAAATGCGGTTCTTAAAGTTTATGCAGATATCGTGGCTGTTTTTGCAAAGTATATAGCTTGGGCCAGACACTACTAGACCAACTGCACCAATACAATCCACCGACGAAAGTTCTTCTCAAATGGGCAAAAAACATGCGGGAATGAGCACTTTTGGGGGGACTTGATGAAAAGTTTCTTTCAGAACAGGACGAGTACGTGGAGGAATACAACGAGTTCCAAGTGTATTTAATTTAATATCTAAAGAAACTTACAAACTCTAGAACTCATCATTTGTTGGGTTATTGGAAGAATCAAGAATCACAATTTTCAATTATTTCAAAAATGGCCAGAGATATATTAACAATTCAAGCTTCATCAGTTGCATCGAAAAACGCTTTTAGCCAAGGAAGATTTCAAATTGGAGATCATATATATTCGTTGAAGGAGGAGGCAATGGAGACAAGAGTTTTATTCAGGGATTGGATCAGAGCAGAGCGAAGAAACTTTGGACTACTAGAACTTTCTGAAAGAAAAGGCAAAGCATATCTCGATCAAATTTTGGGCGACGGAACAAGTGAAGAAGGGAGTCAAACCGGCAATTAAGAAGAAGAAAAAGAAGAAGAAGATGGAGATAATGAACAAGAACAACAACGGCCAGTTCCTAAAGAAAAGCATACGACTATCATCAAAAAATTAGCCAGTATATCTAAAGAATATAATTTTCTAAATTAGAATTTTGAAATTACAAGTTTGAAAATTACTCCAAGTCTTGGAATTCTATCACAAATTCACAAGTCTTATCTTCTTATTTATTTTTAAATTTATTCTTTGCGCAAAAATACTACAATTAATTACTAGTATCTAAATTAGTTCAAATTGAAATTATAAAATTAATTCAAAGTTTGAACTTATCAAATTAATTCAAAATTTTGAGCTTGTTAAATTAATTCAAGGTTAGAATCTAATTTCAAACTTTGAACTTAATTCAAATTTTTACAAAATATTACAAGCTTTTTAATTCTAAATTTGAACTTTGAAATGAACTAAACATTCCAAATATATATACAAAGTTAGTAATATTTTGTTGTTATATTTTCTAAAATTTAAAATTATCGATCACTTTAAATGAAAGACAAAAAAAAAATAATAATAATATACCGGACTATCGGACCGGACGGGGCCGGCATTTTGAATTGGGCAATCAACCAACTTTCAAATATAGCCGTTGGCCGACGGCCAAAAATAGCTATATTTGCCTCCCACCCCCCTAACGCCCCATACCCCAACCTATTTTTATCTATATATACCCTATTCATCATTATATCACACGATTCATCACTTTCTATCAATTTCTCTCCCAAATTACTCTCAAAGGCTATTTTCTAATTTTTTTTTTTCAGACAATTATAATGGCTGCAAATCAACTTAATGGTCCTAATGAAGCTCAACCTACTGGTCCTAGTGAAATTGAACGTGCATAACGAAGATGTCGATCTGAAGTTTGAAAATTTATGGAGCATAATTCAAAAGCTCACAAAGCTAAATGTTTACTTTGTCAAAGAGAGTGGAGCTTATTGAGTGGTTCGAAGAAACTTAAGTGGAATTTAGAAACACAACATAATTTCGAATGGAGTCGTCGAGTGAGGGCAAATATCTACGTAATGATTGAAGAAATGGTTAAGGAATTTTCTATGTAACTTTTAACTTTCTAGTTTGTCTTTGTCATTCAATTATGTACTTTCGAATTTTCAATAAATTGTGTGTCTTTCTTTTCCAATCCCAACGTTTGTTTAGTATCTATGTAATTTTCAATTTCTAGTTAGTCTTTGTCATTTTAATTATTTCCCGAATTTTCAATAAATTATGTGTATTTCTTTTCCAATCTCAACATTTGTTTAGTGTTTACTTTACATTAATAATTTTTTATATTTTAATAAATTGTGTTTACTACGTCAATAAATGGTGTTTACTTTTCATTAATAAATTATTCAATCTTTCGATTTTAATTTACATTGTATTTGTCTAAAAAAAAATAAAAAGAAAAGTTAAAAGAAAAATATAAACTGGCCGGACACCGGACCGGTCCGGGCTGGACCAACCAGCATAACGGTCGCCCGTGCCGGTCCCGGCCTGACTTCACATTTCTCAACCGGAGTGGACCGGACCGTACTGGTCGGTTTGGTCCGGTTTCTACTCCCACTAGTGGCCGGACCGGACCGAAACCGGTAAAAAAAAATCGGTTCCAGACCGGACTGGACCACTAGCCACTCTTAGCCACTACCCTATGGGTGTGCTTTAAATAAATCTCGCTTCTTGTGCAATGGCTCACAAAACACATAGGAGAGGTAAACTGTATTAGGCAAGCCCCGTGCTACGAGCTCAAACTGAGTAGGCTATTGGTAAGGAGAATTGATCCCAAATCTCCCATGTGGGAACTACTAACCCAGCCAACTCAACTACGCTTAGAGAAACCTTGAGAGAAGCAACGCTTTCCCCTTGGTTAGGAATTGATGCCAAGGAAGTAATTCATCTGCGGTAGGTGGTTGAGCCAGAAGTTTTATTGAAAGGTATCCACTTTTAGGTAATGACTTTATTAAACTTCATTTTAAATTAACAGGACTCAACCATGTATTTTAATATTTTTGGTTTGTAAAATACACATATAACTAAGTAAATTTTTTGGGGAATGGTATTATACATATATAACTGTAGACACATGAATTTTATTAAATTTAATTCAATAAATGAATTGATTTAATTCAAGATTTATTAGTCCAAGGTCTCTGCCACGTATCAAATGATGTGGTGCCAAATCAAATCAAGGGCCAATGAAACTATGACATGTGAATAAATGATGTAGCATGTCTACTCAAATTGATAGCCAATCAAAACCATCCAAGTGTCCAATATGACATGTCTTGGCCAATTAAATTCATTCTTATCACATAGCTTTTGTGATAGGTTTGATGACTCAAGTGGACCAATCAAATCAAAGTAAGTCCATTCCCCTACAACTATAAATAGAGGGGTTACATAACTCTTGAGAAGATATTCAGAAGTTGGTGAAAGCTCCCATCCACCAGTGGAGAAATCAAGGAGGAGATACATAGAAGTCTTCCATTCTGCCGGAGATCAAGAAGCATTTCATACATCAATAAGCCTTCCCTCCTGGCTATGACCAAGAAGTCTTCTATAAATCACAAAGCCTATCCCTCCTGGCTGTGATAAAGAATTCTTTCCATACATATTCTGCTGCCACGTTCGTGATCAAAGCCTGCCGCCTCGTTCGTGATCAAATCAAATCCATACATTCAAGAACAAGCTCCTTAGCCCTTGAATCAAGTCAAATCCACATATTCAAGAACAAGCTCTCAAGCCCTTGAATCAAGTCAAATCCATCAAGTTCAAGATCAAGCTCAAAAGCTCTTGAATCAAATCAAGTCAAATCTACATATTCAAGATCAAGCTCAAGAGCCCTTGAATCAAATCAAATCCATCAAGTTCGAGATCAAGCTTTATCGCCCTCGAATCAAATCCGTGAAGAGAAGAATCAGAGGATTACATCTTTAATTTAGATATTTTAGATACTGTAACCCGCATCCTTTTTCTTATAAATTAAATATTACTTGTGGATATTTTTCTTGTCTTGATTATTTTCAGGCAACAAAATTTATTGTCTACAAATTTGGCACACCCGGTGGGACTATCTCTACCTCTCATCTCTTCTCTTTGAAGTTAAAAATATCAAGATGTCTCCTAAAACTATTAATGTCGTTGACTCCGAAAACGAATTGGATGTTGTCATGGAGGTCATTCACCAAATCAAAAGGTGCGAAGTTGAAAAGTTGGGCAAACAAGTACTTCAAATGCCATCCAATTCAACTCATACTTCAAGTACATCATCTCCAAAAGAAGCGAGATTATTTTCCCTCATGCTTAAACAAAGGTCTAGCACAACTGAGGTGGTGGAAACAACTCTGGCTCAACTTAGCGATTCCAAAACCCGTTCTATGCAAAAGGATGATGATGTCTTCAATACTAGATCTACTCTAGTCTCTCCTCATGGCACACCTCTATCTGAGCTCTACCCAACTAGTGATTCGTACCATTCTTCTTCCTCCTTGGTGGTTGCACAAGCAATGATGATTGAAGCCTCTACCATAGAAGAAGAACTTGCAATATTGACAAAAGCAGTTAATGGCCTAACAAAGTACATGAAAGACCAAGACGCTCGAATTGCTAAGTTAGCAAGTAAGGTGGAGAGCATGGTGGAAGGAGAACCAAGACAAGCACCTATAGGTCTTCCTGAAGCACAAGAAATGGGATAGTCATCCGACAAGCAATTGGTCGTAACAAAAGTAATCCAAGTTTCTTCGGACGACCTGATTCCTGTAGATCAATTGAAAGACTTCATCATGGGGGCAATCCAAGACATCATTGAGCCTTCAACTAAATCTTCCTTCACATATGCAAAGCCATACACGCAAAGGATTGACAACTTGAAGATGCCTTCTTCCTATCAACCTCCTAAAGTTCAACAATTTGATGGTCACGGAAATCCCAAACAACATGTGGCGCACTTCATTGAGACATGTAACAAAGCCGGCACTTATGGTGATCACCTTGTCAAGCAGTTTGTCCGATCTCTCAAAGGAAATGCTTTTGACTGGTACACAGACCTCGAGCCTGGATCCATTGACAGTTGGGAACAGTTGGAGTATGAATTCCTCAACCGTTTCTATAGCACAAGGCGCATTGTTAGTATGGTTGAACTTACAAATGCCCGTCAGTTGAAGGATGAACAAGTCATCGACTTCATAAATCGTTGGAGGAGCCTAAGCCTTAATTGCAAAGACCGCCTTAGCGAAACATCCAGCATCGAAATTTGCATCCAAGGAATGCACTGGGGACTCCGCTATATCTTGCAAGGAATAAAGCCCAAAACATTTGAAGAGCTGGCCACCCGTGCACATGACATGGAACTAAGCATGGTTGCGAGTGGAAACCAAGGGCCTCTTGTTTACAATCCTTGTAAAGGTGATGAAGACATGCAAGAAACCGAAAGTGGGGGCAAGTTTGCATCCGATGATGAAATTGAAGAATCCATGAATATCAACACTTCTCCATTGAAAGTCGCTGCAAAGACGAGTAGGAAGGGAAGTGTTGAATCAACTATCATGCGAGACAAAACAAGCCAAAATTTAACATTGAAAGAATTGCAAGCAAAGGAATATCCATTCCTCAACTCGAATGTTCCTGCCATCTTTCAAGAACTCCTTGAGTTAAAACTCATTCAGTTGCCCGAGATGAAGCGACCAAATGAAGCTGAGAAGACTGATAGTCCAAATTACTGCAAGTATCATCGCCTAATTGGTCAGCCCATTGAAAAGTGCTTCATCTTCAAAGAAAAGGTCATGGACTTGGCTCGTGAAGGAAAAATCTTGCTAGAAGAAGAAATGGCGAGCACGAATCAAGTTTCTCTTTCCTTTTGTTCATTCAATCCTACAATTGAAACAATTGAAGAATATGAAGGAAAAGACATTTCAGCTGCAGTGCTCCTCGAAGCACGAGCCTAAACTGCAAGTCACAGTGCTCCTCGACACACGAGCTTAAACTGTATGCTACTCCTTTTTTGCATGAGTATAAACTGCATAAAAAGAAAATCACACTTCTTTCGAACTACGTAATGACTTGATCCTCTTCACCGAGGTATGTAGGCAACTTAGATTTTCATTCTAAGTTCAGTCGTATAAAAAAAAACTCAAAGTCTCAAAGACCTCAAGGACATGCATAAATTGAGAAAACAATACAATTTGCGAAGAATTGTAAATTATCAATTTTTACATTCGAGCTTAAATTGCTCGATACATAAATGATGAAAAAGGGGATGAAAACAGCTACATATCATCCTATACAAAGTAACCTTAGTCATGAAAGCAATTGAAGCCAAGGATTTTCGCCAACTCGTCTTGGATGCTTCCGCCAAGTTTATGTTATTTCTTCAAAAAGGACGACGCCATCGTAAAATTTGGTAGGTGTATCCAATATGAAATCTTGCCACCGACGTCAGCTTACTTGCAACACTTATGATTTGGAGTTTCGAAGAATCACATGTCACATGATTTGGAAAGCCCTAGCCAAGATGTAAAAATCTTATCGCAAGTATGAAAAGTTGAAAGTTTGGTGCGGCTGCATCAACTCTGAGAAATTACTGAGGAAAATGTTGAAAGACTTAAGTCTTGATATCTTCAAGAGTCATTTTTATGTGAGACCACTTTCCAGCAGTGCATACATCTCACAATTCGGACACACCTGCAAGGAGTCATGATTTGCTTTTTTCAAGATACCCAAATCTGCAACAATATGAATGTCAAAATTCAGAATAGAATTCAAAAAATAAACTGTATTAATGTCTAAGAATTCAACAAGTAATTTTGACATATGTGGTAGCCTCAGAAGTTAGCTTTCCAACAGTTCAAACGGCTTGTAATTTTGATACTCCTAGCTCAAGATATAGAGCTTTCCGTGAGGTCGCGCAGGTCTGTCAAAGTCAGCGCGGGAAAACTTGCATCAATTTAAAAATTTATTCTGGCTAATTGTGAAGGAGTTTGGCCTTCTAATTTTTATATGTCCCAGAAATTTGAGTTGCAATTCTACAGAATCAAGCGGCTCCTGATTTGCACACTTATATTATGAGATGTGATATTTTTAGCAGGACTAAGTCGGATTACCAAATCAACATGGAACACCAGCATCAATTTTAGAAGTTAAGTTTGGCTAATCGTGATGGCGTTTGGTCTTGAATTTCACGTCTGTTGCAGCTCTACGAGTCTTGATTCTGCAGAAATAAGTGAACCGTGAGTTAAACCCTTCTATACAAAACTACCATCAATTTTGTAAAGTGTGAGAAGTTGAGTAAAAAGACAAGGCAGATTCTGAGCAAAGTTTAGAAAATACATTGCTGAAAACTACTGTATTTTTGAACTTGCTAGTTCATGTACTATGTCTTAGTTTAGAACGATGGCTAGGATCATGTGTTTTCAAATACTCCAAGTACTTCAGTCCATCATTTGACCGAGATGTCATCTTTATTGGTACTTCAAGTCTTGTCGTTATATTTCGACAAATCTGCACCTCGACAAGCCATGAAGTAGGGGGCATTTGTAGACACATGAATTTTATTAAATTTAATTCAATAAATGAATTGATTTAATTCAAGATTTTTTAGTCCAAGGTCTCTGCCACGTGTCAAATGATGTGGCGCCAAATCAAATCAAGGGCCAATGAAACTATGACATGTGAATAAATGATGTAGCATGTCTACTCAAATTGATAGCCAATCAAAACCATCCAAGTGTCCAATATGACATGTCTTGGCCAATTAAATTCATTCTTATCATATAGCTTTTGTGATAGGTTTGATGACTCAAGTGGACCAATCAAATCAAAGTAAGTCCATTCCCCTACAACTATAAATAGAGGGGTTACATAACTCTTGAGAAGATATTCAGAAGTTGGTGAAAGCTCCCATCCACCAGTGGAGAAATCAAGGAGGAAATACATAGAAGTCTTCCATTCTGCCGGAGATCAAGAGGCATTTCATACATCAATAAGCCTTCCCTCCTGGCTATGACCAAGAAGTCTTCTATAAATCACAAAGCCTATCCCTCCTGGCTGTGATAAAGAATTCTTTCCATACATATTCTGCTGCCACGTTCGTGATCAAAGTCTGCCACCTCGTTCGTGATCAAATCAAATCCATACATTCAAGAACAAGCTCCTTAGCCCTTGAATCAAGTCAAATCCACATATTCAAGAACAAGCTCTCAAGCCCTTGAATCAAGTCAAATCCATCAAGTTCAAGATCAAGCTCAAAAGCTCTTGAATCAAATCAAGTCAAATCTACATATTCAAGATCAAGCTCAAGAGCCCTTGAATCAAATCAAATCCATCAAGTTCGAGATCAAGCTTTATCGCCCTCGAATCAAATCCGTGAAGAGAAGAATCAGAGGATTACATCTTTAATTTAGATATTTTAGATATTGTAACCCGCATCTTTTTTCTTATAAATCAAATATTACTTGTGGATATTTTTCTTGTCTTGATTATTTTCAGGCAACAAAATTTATTGTCTACAATAACTAAGTAATTTTTTTGGGAAAGAATGTCAATTGACACCCCTTGCTTTAATCCGGCTCTCCCAGTATATTGTAGATTGTTAACCGCATCCAGTCGGGTGAGCCATCACTCATACAAAACTTTGGTTTCTTTTGGCTCTTTTATGGAGATGAGTAAATTTCTAGATTTGAAATGTTACTTATATTCGAAAATAGAAGAGATTCATAAAAGTATGTTTATCTCTCTAACCAGTTCAGGTCAAGGAGGGTGATCAATAGGACCTAGATTTTCGATCTCTACTCTATGGTGGTCAAAATCGAATTTCAGACCATGAATATTGCAATGAATATTCTCTACAATAAACAAAGCAAATTAGACGATTTGGTCAAAGTGAATTCTTCTTTTGACTTTCTGGGAGCAAAATAGAGTGGCAGACTACTTTGCGAAGGAAGGTTGTAAAGCCAATTGACTTGGTGATATAACTGGTTTTGCAAATTCTCCATCTTTTGTTGCGGACATTTTGGAAGCTGATAACAACGGGCACCCTTGCAGATGAGTCATTGATGCACCTACTAGTTTTGCTGCTATACGTCTACGAGCAATGTATCAGATCAAGAATATTCCCAACTCCTCCTTTTGTAATCCTCAATCTCTGTATACTTCTTTTTTACGTATTGATTCTCTGGATCAGTTAGGACATTTGGTCCACCCTCACTACAATTTTTTGTTAAATGCTATTTATCTTTGTATGACCAAAAATAATGAAAGCTCGGCTCGGGGCCGCATCCACACCAATGCTGATGTTATATGGAATGTTAAAAGCCATATGTAGTTCCAATTGAAAGCCAAATCATCTTTAGGCCCATATATATATATATATAATATATATATATATATATTATATATATATATATTATATATATATATATATAAGTTTAGGGACAATTATATTGAGGGACACCCCACTCATGAAAATTACCAAAAAAGATTCCTATTTTGCTACCTTACATGACATAGCACCCCCTTCCTTTTTTTTAAATTTTTCTTTCACTCCATAGCATCCCTATTTAAAGAAAAAAAAATCCTAGCCCCCATTTTTCCTCTCTTCTCCTTCCCTCCTTCCCATTTTTCTCTCTTCTCTTCCCCATTACACCTAACCCCGCCGCCGCCACCCCCAACCCTTCCACCACTGCCCCACCGTCATCTCCTCTCCTCCAAGCCAGTGATGCTGTGGCCGCCGTGGTCATTAAATTCAAGACAGCCGCTGCTTCTTCTTCTTCTTTTCGTTTTTTTTTTTTTGCTTTTTGAATAGCAATATTGATTTTCGTTGTATATTCCTATCAAAACTCCGGTGAGGAGTTTATTTATCAAGTTTCTTCTTGTTCTTCACTTTTTTCATAAAAAATTGTTGAGATCTACTAGTTTTTTGTTAAAACTTTTGTTTAATGTTTAGATCTAGTGTTTTTCTTGTATAAAACTGTAAAGATCTTGAATTTTTGTTAAGCTTTTGAGTAAAATCTGCCCGAGGCACTGTTTAACATTATTTTTGTGAGTTTATACACTTTTATACATTTTTATACAAGTTTATACAATTTTGTAAACGTGTATAAAAATGTATAAATCTGTATATGTACGTATTGACAGTGTATAAAACACATTCTATGCATTGTAAAATTGTATAAAGCTGTATATACGTGTATGAACAATGAATAAAATTATATAAATTTCAGATTTGTGCACTTTTTATGGATGTTTTGTATACAACTTATATTTTTAGTGTATATTTTTGTATTTCTCTTCTTGCATACACATTTTTCTGTGTATTTACATGTATAATTTATTATTTTGATAGATTTAGGTGTATAAATTTATCAAAAAATAATTATTTAAATAAATCCACAAATAAAATAAGCAAATCTGGTGAAATTTTTATTTTCCGGCCACCAGCCACCGCCGACCGGCGGCGGCAGAGTGGCTGCTCGATTTCTAGTGGTGGGGCAGTGGTGGAGGAGGGTGAGGGAGTGGCTCCTAGGGTTTTTAGTTTAAATGGGTGCTATGTTGTGTAATTTTGAAAATAAGGTGGTGATATGTTGTATAATGTAAAAATAAAGGGGTGCTATGGATAAAATATGGCCCCTCATTTGTAATTTTGTGTTGTGGGCTGCCTAGTTTTGAAAATTCCCCAAAAATTTAGGCTGTTAGAGAGAGCACACTTTTATTTATTTAATTATGTCTCAACAATATGTATGTATGTATGTATGTATACTTGATTGAGTTATTTGTCTAATCTTTAAATTTTCTATATGAAGTTTCTAGTTTGAGAGCTTATTGCATAGGATAAACCTCCATATTCTTGAATTTTGATGTACACTTATCGTTGCCATTGAAGTTGCACCAAACTCCTTGTGGTAGCCATACAAACTTTTTCTATTTTAATTTGATAAATCGATAGACACTTTGGAATATTTATCTATCTCTTCTTATTATTTCATGTAGCATGAGACAAATGTATTTGCATTTTGACTAGGTCGTATTCTCTGCTTGATTCTATCATATCTTTTTTATTCGTAGAAAGACCATAAAACCTCCAGGCACTCCATATAATTAGGAGATTGATTGCACATACTTATTAACCCACAGTTTCAAATAAAAACTTTCACAACTACAATATAAGGATTATTATGGTTATCGAAGGGAAATACGTGTAAAATTTTCTTTTATATGATGTTTTTCAAAGAATGACTTACCAATGAATCAATGATCATTCTATTAGAAAGAGCACTCATTTAAAAATAATTTCTTTTTCGTATTAAGATAACAAGCTTTCCTTCCTTTCTGATATCAATATTTTGATTCATAAATCAAAATACACATGTATCTCAGAGACAATTTCTCAATATATGGCTACTAAACTTTGCAGATTAAGATACATTCACGAGCAACTACTGCTACTACTTATTTTACCATATTCCAGCCGCCAGGGCCACTCTCAAGTCCTTCAACAGTGTCTTCCACATTTGTCATGTTTCCTTCTTTTGATGAGGCAATTTGGTATCTGAAAATTTGGGAAAGAGATGATAGTGGTTGAACACAACAAATCCTTCTATCCTCACGCGCTTGTAGATTATGTGCATCGAGTTGTGCATCCTTCAAGTTTCTCGAGATTATATTGGGAGATCATTCCACACGCAACAGTTTGGCCATGGATTCTCATGTTCCGAAGCACTACATCTAGCATTTTCCCTCCAACGTTTTCAAAGTAGATATCGATCCCTTTGGAGAAGTATCCGCAGTAGTCATTAGTAGTACACAAGTGGTCGGATTAAGGTGCGAGTATGTGTCTTAAAAGTCCAGGCAATAACTAGATTTTCATTTTTAGTTTGTTCAAAATATAAAGAAAATTTTGTATAATTTGTATAAGCACCTTGGATAATTTCAAAAAATTGGAATTATGGAAGCAAAATTTGAAAAACTTACCTATGTAATGAAACCATACCACATTAACAAGAACTACAAAGGTTATATGCAATCCTTTTCTGAAACGACCTTAGATAGTCGTTTCGGAAGTTAGAATTTTGATTGACGTGCCGATAATTTTAAAAACTTTGTAATATCCATTAGGACCTGTTTGTAAAATTTGAGCTAAATCAGATCTTGTTTGGTAGGCATCGGAAGAAAATTTCAGTTTTTATAGTCGATAAATATTAAAAAGAGATTTTCGAGCTCAATTTTGGCGAATGAACTCAGATTCGAAATCTGAAAGCGCCGGTAGGTTCGTATGATTATTTGTGACTTTTATGAACTTTCGAAAGTGAATTTCGAGGTTGTTGGGCTAGTTTCCGTTAAAATGCCGAAAGTTAAATAATTTGACATTTTTCCATTTAATTTGTATATTGAGTTTCAGAAGTCCGTTTTGAGATCCGCCTTAGCAAGTCTGTTACATATATTTTGTATAATTTACTTGAGAAATTTAGGATCATTTCAAATTTTTTAGGGTTCCATTTTTAATTTAATCGTTGTTGCGAATTTTTAAAAGAAAAAAAGAAAAAAAAAGAAGAAAATAGAAATGACTTAGTCGGTTAGTAATTATCCCTTAGCTGCTGCACTTTTAATTGACAACGACCAGAAGCAGAACAAAAGAGAATACACAGAAAAAAAGCCAGAAAATGAGAAAAGAGCCGGAGAAAAGTAGAATTTTTATCCCAAAACATTCAGGTAATGATGTTAATTCATTACTTTAGTTTATTACGTATGTTTGAATATATTTTAACGGTAAAAATTGGGATATTAGACATCATTTTAATAAGTTCAATTGATAGTTTCAAGGGTTAATTGGACCCCGATAATGAAATTGATTATATATTCGTACTTAGTGAGTTATGAGCAACATATAAAATTTCATAGTTTTGGAGGGATTTTTTTGGCCAAAAAGTGTTTGTTTATGTTTTTTGAGCAAAACTTGTCCCAAAAACTCCCAAAAACTCAAAAACTGGCCTTGAGCTATTTTTTGGCCAAAAACTAACATTTACAAATCAAATTTCATGTTCATAAGAGCTCAAAGAGAGCCAAAAAATTTGTTCTAAAAAAAGTATGTCCAAACACTTTTTCATTTTCATATCAAACTTCACTCAAAAAGTGTTTCCCAAAAAATATTTGGGAATCTATGTCCAAAAATGCTAGCTTAGGATTTGGTTATGTGACCTTAAACCCTGTACATAGGTCTGCCCTACGTTTTGCATATGCGAATCGGGTATCAGGTTCCTACATGGATTGTTCTAGGATGTGAGGAATGAAGACTTTAGCCTTATGTGATATATTTTTCTGCTTATTGAACACAGTGGGATCGTTTGACAATGAATCCAAAAGGATAAAGCGGTTGTTGGGTAGCAGTGTTAACTTTGGAACGAGGTAAGTATTTATATCATTTCTTTAGAGGCACCTGGCCTCGTGGATTTTCTACTATGTTTTCCTTACGTGTGTGGCTGCCGATAGGCATACTCATTACGCCTTAGCTTTGGATTTTACATTATATATTATATGTTATGTCCTGTTGTTGGTATTGCATTGAGGATCTGAGCATTGTACTCTGGATGTGAGTTAGCATCTACTTCCCGGTTGTCGATAAGAGTCCCGTACCGGTGAAGGGTTATTATTGCATCACATTGCATTCATATGCATTACATTGCACATCATATCGGATGCAGGAGTATTCCGCCCCAGGAGAGTGCAGGAGTATTCCGCCTCTGGTTTACATTTTATCGGGTGCAGGAGTATTCCACCCCAGGAGAGTTCAAGAGTATTCCGCCTCTGGTTTATATCATATTAGGTGCAGGAGTATTCCGCCCCAGGAGCAGGAGTATTCCGCTTTTATGTTAGATACTGAGTGCAGGAGTATTCCGCCTCAGCTTTACATTATATCGGGTGCAGAAGTATTCCGCCCCAGGAGAGTGCAGGAGTATTTCGCCTCTGGTTTACATTATCTCGGGTGCAGGAGTATTCCGCCCCAGCAGCAGGAGTATTCCGCTCCAGTTGGTAATCAGATTGGATTCCCCTCGAATGCATGAGTAGTCTGCTTCGGGATGGGATGACAGGCACATGTGACCCTTTGCATCATATTTCATTTCGTTTCATTTCATTTCATTTCATTTTATACCATCGTGTAGACTTGTGGTACATAACTATTGTTCTGCTTATACGTGCATTGCTTATTTGTTGATATATTTCTGGCTCGTATTCCTGGTTGAGTTTATTGTTTCATACGTTTTTCCGGTTATTACCTGGCTCTGCCTTTTTTATAATTTAAATAAGAGAAATTTGGTTTATCAGTTTATTCTCTCTGTCTAGCTGTCCTATTCTTTGAGGTGGCTAGTCGGCCCCACTTATTGAGTCCTTTTGACTCACCCTTGTTTGTTATTTGTTCTTGTCTATCTATTTCGTTTCGGAAGGTTCGCTCCCGGATTGAGTTCGCCACGTTATGAAGGAGCAAAGATGACTTCAGCTGTCAGGGTGAGCCAGCTTTTATTCCGGATGGCCACAGTTTTATGTTTATTATTTCAGTTGCATTTTGCTCCCTTCATGAGGTAATTGTCTTCTTTTGTACTCTTAGATGTCTAGTCTAGATAGCCCTAAACCTAGTATGTTAAGTAGTCAGCTGTAATTTCTTTTGTACAGCTTAGAGGTATCAGTATGTCAGTGTTTTTTTTTTAAGTCTTGTTCTTAGTTATGAATTAAATTATATTTATTTTCCTAATTTAATTGGTAAGGGTTCGCCCGACGGGTCTAGGGGAGGATATCGGGTGCCCACAAGGCCTAGCCAGTTTCCGGGTCGTTTCAGTTGGTATCAGAGCCCAGTTTAGAGTCTATCCAGACTAAGACAATGTCTAGTAGAGTCTTGCTGATGGGTACGTAGATGTCCGTACTTATCTACGAGAGGCTATGATGGCATTTAGAAAGTTTCACTTCTTTCATTTCTGATCGTGCGTCAGTCTGAGACTCAAAAGTATTTTTGTTAATTCGTTAATTCCTTCATGGTAATTGTGAACCCTCGTGCGACAAATCAGCAAATGGTATGAGTTCAAGACGAAGAAGTCTAGCCTGGGGCTAGCAATGACGAAGCCCGAGAGTTTTGATCGTGCTGACGATCTAGTTATGGAGGTCCCAGCCGTACGAGCTCGCGATGGGCAAGGGAGCAGGGCCTTGTGATTCCCTTGGCTCTCTACGATGCTTTCACGAGAATATTGGTGACACAGATACCGCAAAAACCTATTATTCGCTAGGCAGCTTATCAGGTTGCCGCAGATGCAGATGTTCGGTCTCAGGGAGCTCCTATTCCAGTTCTTAATATTGCCGCTGTAAATATGTTCTGAAGGCAGCATGTGTTGAGACTCTAATTATTCTGGTTGGTTAGCTAGCGCAAGTAATAGCTCGGTCCGTGTGTCCAAGATGCTGCATTATTTTATCTTGTTGAACCTTCCAATATTCTCAAGCCATGCATCAGATAATCCCTGTGTAAATTTTTAAAATACAATGATGTCAGTGTATCCTTTAGGTTCTTGATTATATCGAGCAGTATGGTAATGATTATTCTGCTTTCCAGTTTCAAGGTCCAGTCCTGGATTGGTGGACCGCTCTCTTATTAGCTAACTTGCTTCGATTTTTCTTCTAGATTCGTGGAAAAGTTCCTTTCGAGTAGCGAGCGAGATGAAGAGTGTTGCCAGTTTGAGTGGATTAGACAAGGTAGCCTGTCGGTTAGCCTGTTGGTTTCAGAATATGAGATTGAATTCTATAGAATGGCTGAATATGCATTAGAACTAGTCCATGAGCCTTTCGAGAGATTCAAAGATTTATTGATGACCTTTCTTTTTCCTTGAGATCCCAGATGGCTCGAGAGATTGAGGTCGGGATTTCATTTGATGTTGTTGTTGATATTGCCCGAAGATACGAGGCATACCATAAGTTAGAGCGAGAGAGCAAGAGATCTCGTGGCTCTAGTGGGCAACCATGGTACCTCATTTGGAGGTAAGAATTCTGATTATTTTGGGAGGTCACCTTCCAGGTTATCACAGCTTGTGTCACGCGATTTTTAGAGTGTGCCAGTAGTTCGTCAATATCAGACCCAGTTTTTCTCTTTGTAGCTATCAACAATCTGTCCAGCTTCCATTTTCACTGAAAAGGTATTATCATTGTCGCGAGCCTGTCATCTTTGGTGGAGTTCTTCCTTACTCCGGCAAGTAGGCAGTCGTCCTTTCTCTTGTCATCAGGCATTTGCACAGTTGCAGGCGATTTCATTTAGATCTCAATCAGCCGGAGAAATGCCACCATCCAGTAGAGGTTGAGAGCATGGTGGCAGTGGTTCTTCAGAAGGTGATTATCAGGGTAGTGGCAGCTTAGCTGCAGAGGCAGTTCTATGAACTGCTAGTATGGCAGGATGCTGAAGCATTCGATGTAGTAGACCCAAGTATTTCTTCTTCCCTTAAATGTGAGTAAGATTTGATTCTTCAGATCGATCTAGAAATGGGGTGTCCTATCATGTTTCCATGGTTTCTTTTGATGTCGTTTCTATTAAGAATTGGTTGCGGTAGAGGGGTGAGCTTTTGATATGATTTATTCCTGGTATTTATGATTACCCTACTAGTTTATCTGGTTTAAATGTGAGAGATTTGTGAGTGAGTATCGGTATTGCTTGCTTGGCATCTCGATGTGCCTCATTATGTTATAATGTCAAGTCAGTATACCTCTCTTTGGAATTCAGTGTCGGTAGGATGATGGGATTCTTATTCGTCACCATCAGAAAGTGTCATTGTTTCTTCCGGTGTAAAGTGGTTAGTAAGTAATACTCGATCTATGTGTCTCCTCTTGGTTTGAGGCGCTAGTAGAGTCATGTTATTCTACAAGTTTGTCTCGGTATAAAAGAATTTTCTGGTAAATTGTCGGAGTTTCCTGTTTATAGGAAGGTTAAATTGACATAAATTTTGTTCCATAAAGCTCATTTAATGTCTATTTCTTCAATTGCGATTCTTCGGTTAGCCTGACTCGTAAGTAGTCTAGCTCTGGTAGCCAAATAAATAAGAAGAAGAGCTTCCTAAAACTCTAATTATTTCTATCCCCAGTTCGTTGCCATCTCTTCTTTGTTCGGCACTGGTGAGCTTAGGCGGTCAGTAAACTATTTGATGTTCCCTGTGTTGAGCCAGAGTGCGTGCCAAGGTAGCCGGGTAAGCACATTGTTGTTTTTCAAAGCTACTAAGGGCAATGAGAGGCGTCATTTGACCTTTGATTTGATCCATCAGGTGGTGGTGCTTATAGAAAATGTATGGAGTTGTGACTCGAGAGTTGCAGCTGTTTGGCAACTCGAAAGGGTAGTTGGTAGCTTAGGTCTGCCTACGTTCAGCTTTTAGCTAAATCTTCTTTAGTCCAGCAGACTGTGCGGGGATGGGTATTCCTATTCAAATAGTTGTATGAGTTTGTGCTTTAAGTGGAGGAGTCTTCCTCCAAATACTGAATGGTAATACAAAATATCTAAGGCGCTGATACCACTTTTGTCACGACCCAACCTAGGGCGACAACAGAAACCTACAATGAGTGTCGATCATTGCTAAACCCAGTAATAATCTATTAGTGCTGGAGATAAGCTGGCAATCTGATCATATATACGTACCTATCTGCTGAAAGCATAAAGTCTGAAAAGAAGACACGACTTTAACTTGCTAGCAATTAGAATACTGAGCCACAAATTCTGCTATGTCACACTTCATTCCGTCCCACCAATAAATCTTCTTAAGATCATGGTGCATCTTAGTCGAACCTGGATGAACTGTGTATTTGGAATAATGTGCCTTTATCATAATCTGTCCACGTAAATCTGCAACATCAGGAACACAAAGTCTATCTTTATACATGAGAACACCGTCAGTAGTAACCCTGTATGATGGCTCCGGTTTCCTTCTGGCTATCTGTCTGTATTCAACTAGAACTGGATCCTCATATTGACGCTGTTTTACTTCATGAAAATTTAGAGTTAAAGGCCTAGTGCAGCTTGTCGTCCATCCATCATTGGCATATCTCCTTCACACCTCAACTCTTGAGAAGTTACTTTAGCGTTATAAGTGCACATGTAATCAACTTTTTTTGCTGGTGCTCTGCTTCAGGTCATGGTCCAACTACATGTCTCTTTTATTTTCACTTTTTTCAAGTCATAATATTTCCAATTCAAAGACAATACCCTGAAGTAGATGTTCAGTCTGGAGATCATTTTTGGTCTGCATCATACTATCCAGTAGTATTTGCATGATCCTTATCCTTATATGATAGACCCTGTTCAGATGAACCTTTGACATACATTAGGATATGAGTAACTACATTCCCACAAGGAGCTTGCGGAACAACACTAACATCAACTGAGATGTTGCATAATACGTTCGTAAAAATAATATAGCTTGCATCAAATCTTCTATAGTGTGTGGTGACAAGGTACTTCAAAAGTTTTCCCTATTGCATCAAGCGTGAGCTAATTGTTAGTTCCATCGACCTGTTCTATATCGAAAGGTATATCGAATAGGTGATTATCGGCTGAATCATGTTAACACATTCAAAGTACCGTGTATCTTTGCTTCGAAAATGTAGAACTCTCTTCTCGTGATCGAGGAAGGATTAGCTTAGTCAGAATAAGCTGTGCAATGGTATTATCATATTATCCAGATATATTTTATTCCAAAAGTACGATGTGCGTAGTATAATTCTGATCCTGTAATCAGGAGATAAGGGTCGTGGAGTAGCTTATGAAGGTCGTGCAAGTTTTCTTGTTATATGTGCGAATTTTTCTTTAGACTTAGGCTCGTTCGAGGACGAACGAGAGCTTAAGTGGAGGAGAATGAAACGACCTTAGGTAGTCGTTTCGGAAGTTAGGACTCCAATTGGCGTGCCGGTAATTTTAAAAACTTCGTAATGTCCATTAAGACCTGTCTATAAAATTTGAGCTAAATCAGACCTCGTTTGGTAGGCATCGGAAGAAAATTTCAGTTTTTATTGTCAAAAAATATAAAAAAGAGATTTTCGAGTTCGATTTTGGCGAATGAACTCCGATTCGAAATCTGAAAGCACCGTTATGTTCGTATGATTATTTGTGAATTTTGTGAACTTTCGAAAGTGAATTTCGAGGTTGTTTGGCTAGTTTCCGTTAAAATGCCGAAAGTTAAATAATTTGATATTTTTCCATTTAATTTGCACATTGGGTTTTGGAAGTCCGTTTTGAGATCTGTGTTAGCAAGTGTGTTACATATATTTTGTATAACTTACTTGAGAAATTTGGGATCATTTTGAATTTTGTAGGGTTCCATTTTTAATTTAATCGTTGTCACGAATTTTTAAAAGAAGAAAAAAAAAGAAAAGAAGAAAATAGAAATGACTTGGTCGGTTAGTAGGCTAAGGGTATTCCTTAGCTGCTGCACTTTTAATTAACAACGAACAGAAGCAAAACAAAAGAGAATACACAGAGAAAAAAATGTCAAAAAATGAGAAAAGAGCCGGAGAAAAGTAGAATTTTTACCGCGAAACATTCAGGTAATGATGTTAATTCATTACTTTAGGTTATTACGTATGTTTGAATATATTTTAACGGTAAAAATTGGGATATTAGACATCATTTTAATATCTTCAATTGATAGTTTCAAAGGTTAATTAGACTCCAATAATGGAATTGATTATATATTCGTGCTTAGTGAGTTATGGGCAACATATAAATGTAATTTATTTAGGATTTGGTTATATGACCTTAAACCCTGTACATAGGCCTGGCATGCGTATTGAGTATGCAAATAGGGTATCAGGTTCCTACCTGGATTGTTCTAGGATGTGAGGAATGAAGACTTTAGTCTTATGTGATATATTTTTCTGCTTATTGAACACAGTGTGATCGGTTGGCAATGAATCCAAAAGGATAAAGCGGTTGTTGGGTAGCAGTGTTAACTTTGGAACGAGGTAAGTATTTATATCCATTTCTTTGGAGGCACCTGGCCTCGTGGATTTTCTACCATATGTTCCCTACGTGTGTAGCTGCCGATAAGCGTACTCATTACGCCTTAGCTTTGGATTTACATTAAATATTATATGTTATGTCCTGTTGTTGGTATTGCATTGAGGATCTGAGCATTGTACTCTGGCTGTGAGTTGGCATCTACTTCCCGGCTGTCGATAAGAGTCCCGCGCTGGTGAAGGGTTATTATTGCATCACATTGCATTCATATTCATTACATTGCATATCATATCGGGTGCAGGAGTATTAAGCTCCAGGAGAGTACATGAGTATTCCGCCTCTGGTTTACATTTTATTGGGTGTAGGAGTATTCCGCCCCAGGAGAGTGCATGAGTATTCCGCCTCTAGTTTATATCATATTGGGTGCATGAGTATTCCGCCCCAGGAGCAGGAGTATTCCGCTCTTATGTCAGATACTGAGTGCAGGAGTATTCCGCCTCAGCTTTACATTAAATCGGGTGCAGGAGTATTCCGCCTCAGGAGAGTGCAGGAGTATTCCGCCTATGGTTTACATTATATCGGGTGCAGGAGTATTCCGCCCCAGGAGCAGGAGTGTTCCGCTCCAATTGGTTATCAGATCGGATTTCCCTCGAATGCAGGAGTATTCCGCTTCGGGATGAGATGACGAGCACATGTGACCCTTTGCATCATATTTCATTTCATCTCATTTCATTTCATTTCATTTCATTTCATTTCATACCATTCTGTAGACTTGTGGTACATAACTACTATTCTGCTTATACGTGCATTGCTTATTTGTTGATGTGTTTCTGGCTCGTATTTCTGGTTGAGTTTATTGTTTCATACATGTTTTCGGTTATTACATGGCTCTACCTTTTTTAAAATTTAAATAAGAGAAATTTGGTTTATCTGTTTATTTTCCCTGGCTAGCTGTCCTATTCTTTGAGGTGGTTAGTCTGCCCCACTTATTTAGTCCTTTTGAATCACCCTTGTTTGTTATTTGTTCTTGTCTATCTATTTCATTTCGGCAGGTTCGCTCCAGGATTGAGTTCGCCACGTTGTGAAGGAGCGAAGACGACTTCAGCTGTCAGGGCGAGCCAGCTTTTAATCCGGATGGCCACAGTTTTATGTTTATTATTTCAGTTGCAGTTTGCTCCCTTCAGGAGGTATCTGTCTTCTTTTGTACTCTTAGATGTCTAGTCTGGATAGCCCTAAACCTAGTGTGTTGAGTAGTCAGCTGTAATTTCTTTTGTACAGCTTAGAGGTATCAGTATGTCAGTGCTTTTTTGTTAAGTCTTGTTCTTATTTATGAATTGAATTATATTTATTTTTCTAATTTAATTGGTAAGGGTTCGCCCGACGGGTCTAGGGGAGGATATCGGGTGCCCGCACGGCCTAGCCGGATTCCGGGTCGTGTCATTTTCAAAGTGGCATTCAATAGATAAACCTTCAAATTATAAAATTAAGAAAAAAGATAAAATGAATAAGTTAACATAGTATCTAACAAACAAATTACGACAACAGATTTACACATCCCAACAGAGAAGTGCTTGTCAAGGATCAAACCATGAAATTGCAAGACTAAATGATGCTTAATAGATCATTAAAGACTTCAAGCACTTTTGATTAAATATGTAATGGCATTAATGTAAATATGAATTGTCAATATTGTAGTTACTGTGTAACTAAAGGATAAAGTTGTAACTAGAAAAAAGTTATAGCTTTGTGCCTATTTTAGAGTTTGCATTTCGGGTTTTTATTTGAATGTATATATACTTGATCTCGCCCAAAATTCGTCCTAAAAAGGATAAGCGGTCGCTGCAAATATAACCCGGTTTAACAAGTCAGGGGTCGAATCCCACAGGGAGCAAACGTTAATTCGTAACTTAACTTTTACCAAGTTTTAGTTCACACAATTTCAAGAACGATTTACAATGATTTGGGAATTAACTAAAAGCAAGTAAGTACTAGAGAAGATTCAAGAATAAAAGGCCTAGGACATGACTTCCCCAATTATCGGATTGATATACCGAATACTACGCATGTAATCTCGCTTGATTATCCCTAATGATCATGAGCTCTTAGTTTATCGCTAGTATTCTCCAATAACAAGCAATAACTATCTTAAGTTACTTTTTCAAGTTAATACAAGAGGATAAGATGAATTACCCACGTGACCACGATAAGGGTTCGTTGTTTTCGAACTCACCCCGCTCTTTTTTCCTAAACAATTCCTTATTTGGGTTAGAGTATCGCTATTCAACTAACCCTAACTCAAAACACTCTTCCAAGAGTTTACAAGGATAAAGGGCACATTCAATTGTGAGCTCTACAATCGAAAGTAATCATAACATAGTGGAATAATCATGAATAATAATTTCAAGCTTGATAAATTAACAAAATATTCAGCACATCATCTAATAATGGTTCCGTCAAGCCCTAGAAAGGGTTACTTAGCCACTCATGTTCATAAGATTCATGACATAAGCAACGATAATCAATAAAGTACAAGAAAAGGATTGAAAAAGGTAAGCAAACTCGTTAGATCCTTGTTCTCCGCTGCGCTAGCCTTCTTCTTCTCCTTTTAGGTTCAGCCTTCCTCTTCTCCTTTTAGGTTCAGCCTTCTTCCTCTCCTTTTAGGTTCAGCCTTCCTCTATAAATCGACTTTTGGGCCTTTATATCACGTTCTTGAGCGAAATGACCGAACTGCCCCGCTTTACAAAACTGCAGAAATTTTTCCTTGGCGCTTTAACTGTGCGAAGCACAACTACAGCACACGGCTCCTGGAACTTCCCTCCTTGTCCTGTGCGACGCACAACGACTCCAAAACGCCCCAGGATCACTTTTCTCTTCTCCCATGCGATGACTATGTGATAGAGATCTAGCTTACTGCCTCGGAAATAGTTTTCTTCATCAAAATTTAGTCTCGGGGTTGTGCTATGGTCATACGACGCACCATATCCGTAAATTAAATTAGATTTTGATTTTTGGCTCCATTTTTGCTCAAATTAACTTACTTTAGCCCATTAGCCTCCTATACATCAAAATACAACTAATTAGTTTAATTCATCATATTTTTAACATAAAACATCATTAGAGTACACCAAAACATGGGTAAAATACATTCAATTATGTATAAATTTGGTCTATTATCAATACCTCTTCATATTAATGGAAAAAGATGAAAGTTTTCATCCAAATTGTTGTCTTGTTCATTCAAATTTAACATGGTATCAATGCTTTGAATTGATCCACCATCTTTGGATTGTGTATCGTTTCTTAAGTGAATCTCTTACTGATTTGTTTCTTCTTCAAAAGATTTATATTATGACCGACGAACCGAGAGTTGTCGTTGCCGAAGTAGTCACCGTGGAAAGGATGTGTCAACGGCTCAATCGAAGACAATAAATCAGTATGACATCACATCATATGATAATCCCGGTTTGATAATCACTTAAATCCAGTTAATAGGAGAAATATAATAAATTGGAAATGTCTGTCCGGACAGCCTTACGAGCCTAGAAGAAATTTAGTTTTGTAGATGGAACCATTAGGAAACCTAATGAGGGTTCTGTAGATTTGGAATATTGGTGGATCATCAACTTGTTGGTGTCATCGATTGGGAACTCAATTGCATCAGTGTTGCAGACAACCATCTGACACATGGAGGTGGCTTGAGATCTGTGGAAAAGTATCTGAGGATGCTTTTTAATTGGAAATGGCCCAAGGATTCAAGAGCTGAAAGAGGATTCCATTAGGTGCAAACAAAAAGGTATGTCCATTATTGATTATTATGGAAACTATAACATCTTTGTGGGAAGGATTGGGGAGCTATGAGCAATGTTTGACATGCTTACACGGTAAGTGCACCTGCAACCTTAGAATTGCTTTAATTTTGAGAAGAAGAAGGTGGAAGAAAAGGTGCATCTATTCCTCATGAGAACAGATGAAAACGTGTATGACACAATTCATTAACATTTCTTGGCATAAGATCTGTTACCATCATTGAACAAGTCCTACTTAAAGTTCGTGAAGATGAACGAATGAAGGAAGTGGCATGCAACTAAGAAGAACAAGGAGAAGACATGGCTTTTTATTGCACAAGGAATGCGCGGGCCTAACTCTCGAAGAAGTGTTGAAAATAGATTAAAAGGGGTGAAATGTCAGCATTGAGAAAGTCTCAGCCATCGCCTAGAGCATTGTTATGACGTAAGTGGATATCCATAATGGTAGCTGGTAAGAATCTATTCCCAGAATGAGAACAGATTGAGTGCTCAAAATGAACGTATATCGAGTGGTCGAAATGACAAAATGTTGAGTGGTTATGGAATAGTTGTTCCTGAAAATTTTTCGCATGGTCGTGGTCGAGGTCAATAACTATCAAGTCCAAATGGATCATTTGGAGAATATTTTTGTGGAGGTACACCGTACACGAGCAAATGTGGCTCAACCAGGAAATGGAGGAGTTGTGGATTCCAACCACATTGTTGTTTGTTTAAAACATTATAAATACTGGTTGTTCTTTATTTAGTATCCTGAAAAAAAGGTTATTTCTCAATATTATGCATACCAATTCGGCCAGTAAAAGTTTTATAAAAGTTTCTTTGGCCAGTCCATTTTATTTGTTCCATTTAATTTAACCACTTTCAAAAATCGTTTGGCAGTTATGCCTGACAATGCTCAAAACACACTTCTATTTATATGGAATTTTCTAATGAAAAGTTAAAATTCAAGAAATTTTTTATGTTATTTGAACTAGAAAAATTAAATCTCAGTATTCAATTTTGGGGTTTGAATTTGAAATTTTGAAGTCTCATGATTTTGTAATAGGGTTTGAACCTGAAAAATTAAATTCTAGTTTAAAATACTGTAGTTTGAGAAAAAGATACTGAGTTTTAAAAAAAAATTACTGGAGTTGAAAAAAACTAAAGGTTGAAAAACACACTGAAGTTTGATTAAAGGATATTGGTGTTGGCTTCTTCCAATTGATATTCAGCGGAAGCAGTATTTTTTATTTCATTAAGGGTACTTTTGCCCAAGAGTGACTTCAATTTTATTAAGTTTACGTGGTGGTTGAGCCTTATTGAGAAGTGTAAAAAGTAGCTACTTGTCAAAATTTCACTTTAATTTGACTTAAACTTCAACTATAGTGTTTTAAAGATAGGAAAAACGACCAGCATTTGTAAAGATATGCCCTCAAATGACTGAAACTGTAATGGTACGCCAAAAAGTCACTAGTTAAGCAGCCTTTTGACCATGACATAGGCTGGTGATGATGGACCTCTTTTAATTAGGGACAATTTACACACTGTACCCATGAGACCCGAACTTATTACCCGTTATATCCATCTGAAACTTTATACCCATTTAGTCAAATTTATTTACCTGAATACCCATTTTCTTTAAATCCCTTAAAAGCTATCAAAAACCAATCTTCCTTTGCTCTATATAAGTTTATCGTCCTACATGTATATTTTGTGGAGTCAATAACTTCTTCTCTTCTTGTATAGGAGTCTTTGTTTACTGAAATACTAGCCAAAGGACCAACTTTTCATCCCCATTTGTTTATGTTTAATTTGTATGTAAAGTAAAGCAATTTTTCTTTGAAATTTCTATATTAATTATTGGGTACATGTATATTGCAATTGTTATTCACTTTCTTACATATATTTGTTATAAGAAATCAAATCCACCATTGAGGGACCTTAAAGCTTGAAACTACTTGTTAAAATTGATTGAGTCGTTACTCATTGATTCCTAAACTTTGAAGTATCACTAATTTGAAAAAAAAAAATTAACTTGGGATATACATAATCTCCTTTGATGGACTTGAGAAATGGTTGAAATCATGAATTGAGTTTTATGGCTTCTTGACTGTTAGCTTGAATTAAGGATTATGATTGATACTAGAGTTGTTAAGCCTATGTGTTTGAACTTTTAAGTGTAAAGAAAGATTTTTTAGAAGATAATTGTTATCATCCACCATTGTTGAGCTTGAAACTCTTGAATAAAATTTAAATATTAATTTATTATTTGAGTCAAAATGGGTGCTGTAAAATATTGCCACTAGTACCTTAAAAAAATTGTACCAAAATTTCACCACATTTGAAGCTGATTAGAGGTACTTGAAATCGAACTTTTGAGCTGTAAATCAAAGAAGAAATACTATATAAATTGTATACTTCAATAATATATTGCAGTTTGCTGTAACAGTATACATCAATGATATACTTCTAAAGCATACAGTTTACCACATGTATATTGCAATTATATATTATAATAGTATAATGGTATTGTTCATTAAAACAGTATATTGCTATAGTATACAGCTTACTACAATTGTTTACTTCATCTAAATATTGTATACTCGTCAGGTATACACCTTTCTGTAATAGGATCAAAATTGATGAGCTGTTATCCAATAAATGAATATTTTGAATTTGTTGTTTTGAGTACAATATACTTTTTGGTTATACTATATACTCTTAGCAGGTTGAGTGTTGATATGTAAAATGTTTGAGCAAAATCGTTAAGTGCTTCATTGCTGATATCATCAGGTGTTACACTCCATATATTTGTGTTTGGATCGAAGAGTGCAAGCTACTATCGAATAAATTGATGATTTTTAAATGCAGTATACCTTTTTGGCACATCGTATACTTTTTTGATATACACCTTTTAGTATTTGGATCGAAGTGTGAGCTGTTTATGCATAAAATCAGTCACCTAGTTTAACAATTAATTAAGAATGAGGTCACAAGCAATATAGTAAATACGATGGAAAAGTGAGTAAATAAAGAGAGAAATAGTGAGCAAGAAAAGTAAAGTATTCTTATTCCTTGAGAATAGCCGGATTCTGTGGTGAATTGCTCTGTTGTACTATACAATGTAAGGAGTGGTATTTATAGTAGTGGATAACCAATCCTAACTAAGGTAAAATATAAAGACTAATAAGGCTATGAGTTTATCACTCAAAGCGGTGGTATATACGAAACCCTAACTAGGAGACTATAACCCTAAGGCGGCAGGATGTATACCTTTCGTCCTACGCCTGTACCGCCTGAACTGTCGTAACTCATAGAACATACGTGTATCCTTTGTGCCCGGTGACTTGTAAGATAAACCTAATCTCGCTAGCGGACTCGTATCCCCGTAATAGTAGGTGGCGTAGTTTTGCCCACACATGAGTCCTATAGAACAAACTGGTGTTTTAATTTTTTTTCTCTTTTAAATGAATATACGTTTTCGGTATACTGTATACTTTTTTGGTATATAACTTTAATATTTGAATCAAAGTATGAGCTGCTATCGAACAGTATACTGTATACTTTTTTAGTATACAACTTTCTATTTTCGAATAAATGAATATTTTGAATACAATATACCTTTTTTGGTATACTGATGTAATAATCTTTTAGTATACCATTTATTTCTTAGTGAATATCTTGAATGGTATATCGTATAACTTATGATTATACAATATTGACATATGACACAAAATAATTTTTTATTATTTACATTTATAGTATACAATATACCTTACTAGTGTACTATAACATTGAAGCCTAATATAATTATATACTCTTGTGGTATGCAATATATTTAAAGATAGAGTAAAAAAGGTACATTATATCTGTTAATGTCTTTTCACTATCAAAAACTTTTATTCTACTAAAAAAAATAAAAAGGTACATTATATCAACTATTTTTCATAAATTCTATACAAAAAATAAAAAGAAAAAATGGGAAATAAAAATGGAAAAGGTATATTGTACCAATTATTTGTTACAGTTATATTGAATACCTTTATGGTATCCTCTATTTTTTACTATATATCTTTATGGTATACTTTTATCTAAAATTGCACAGGCGTAAATTAGGAGAGGTACATGTCCACTGTATACCTTTATAGTGTACTCTATTATTCCACTGTATACCTTTATGGTATACTTATATCCAAAATTAGTTGCGTAAATTAGTTGTGGTGGTGGTACAATTCTACTATATACTTTTATGGTATACTATCTTTTTTATTGTATACCGTTATGGTATACTTCTATCCAAAACTCGACATGCGTAAATTAGGGGGGATACGTTTACACAATATACCTTTATAGTATACTCTATTTTCCACTGTATAACTTTATGGTATACTTCTATCCAAAACTAGTGATGTAAATTAGGTGTGGTGGTGGTACAGTTACACTGTATACCCTTATGGTATACTCTCTTTTTACTGTATACATTTATAGTATACTTCTATCCAAAACTATACACAGAATACATTTACACTGTGTACACTTTTTATGTTAGGATGTTATAATTTATTTTCTACTTTATACTTTTATGATATACTTTGATGAGAAATTAAATACTATCTAAAAGACCAAAAAGGAAAAAGGAAAAAAGAAAAAGGAAAAGAAAATAAAAAACAGGAACTGGTACCACATGTATACATTAATAGCAAAATGTTAAGGCTGATTTATTGCTAATGACTCAAGAACTGCTGACACGACCCGAAATCCGGTTAGGCCGTGCGGGCACCCGATATCTTCCCCTAGACCTGTCGGGCGAACCCTTACCAATTAAATTAAGAAAATAAATATAATAATTCATAAATAAAGACAAGACTTTAAAAAAAAATTACAGACATACTGATACCTCTAAGCTGTACAAAAGAAATTACAGCTGACTACCCAACATGCTAGGTTTAAGGCTATCCAGACCAGACATCTAAGAGTACAAAAGAAGACAAATACCTCCTGAAGGGAGCAAACTGCAACTGAAATGATAACCAATAAACTGGTGGCCATCCGAAATAAAAGCTGGCTCACCCTGACAGCTGAAGTCGTCTACGCTCCTTCACAACGTGGCGAACTCAACTCTGGAGCGAACCTGCCGAAACGAAATAGATAGACAAGAAACAAACAACAAACAAGGGTGAGTCAAAATGACTCAATAAGTGGGGCAGACTAGCCACCTCAAAGAATAGGATAGCTAGCCAGGGAGAAAAGAAACAAATAAATCAGATTTCTCTTATCTAAATTATGAAAAGGCAGAGCCAGATAATAATTAGAAACACGTATGGAATCGCAAACTATTCAATAACCAGGAACATAATACAGCCAGAACATATAGGTATCCTGAACACATCAACAATCAGAAATACATCCTGTTGCGGCGTGCAACCCGATCCATATATTTATACTGTTGCGGCGTGCAAGCCGATCCGATCCGATCCATGTATTTATATTTTCGCGACGTGCAACCCGGGATACGAGCCAGAAATATATAGGCAAACTGAGATACGTTCACAACATGGTATACCTACCGCATATATAAAACACAACACAATACACACAATAGTCAACATGCGGTGCAATGAGATGGGATGAATGCGGTATGATGCAATGCAGTCACATACATTTGATACCTATCTCCGGCGCGGGACTCTCATCGTCTACTAGGAGATATATGCAATAATGACCCTTCACCGGCTCGGGACTCTCATCGATTACCGGGAAGTATATGTAATGATGACCCTTCACCGGTGCGGGACTCTCATCGCCAACCGGGAAGTATATGCAATAATGACCCTTCGCCGGTGCGGGACTCTCATCGCCAACCGGGAAGTATATACAATACTCAAAACCAGAGTGCAATGCTCATATGTTTAATGCAATACCAACAACAGGGCATAACATATAATATACAATATAAATCCAAAGCTAAGGCGTAATGAGTACGCCTATCGGCAGCTACAAACGTAAGGAAACACGTGGTAGAAAATCCACGAGGCCAAGTGCCTCCAAAGAAATGGATATAAACACTTACCTCTCTCAAAAGTTAGCATTGCGACCAACAACCGCGTTATTCTTTGAATTCATTGCCAAACGATCCCACTGTGATCAATAAGCAGAAAAATATATCACATAAGGCTAAAGGCTTCATTCCTCACATCTTAGGGCAACCCGGTTAAGAACCTGATACCCTATTCGCATACGCAGTACGCAGGCCAGGCCTATGTACAGGGTTTAAGGTCACATAACCAAACCCCAAATAAATTACGTTTATATGTTGCCCATAACTCACTGAGTACAAATATATAATCAATTTCGTTATCGGGGTCCATTTGACCCTTTAAACTATTAATTGAACTTATTAAAATGATGTATAATATTCCAAGTTTTGCCGTTAAAATATATTCAAACACACGTAATAAGCTCAAATAATATATTAGGATCATTACCTGAATGTTTCAGGGTGAAAATTCTACTTTTCTCCGGCCCCTTTTCTTATTTTCTGGTATTTTCCACTGCGTGTTTTCTATTTTACGTCTCTGTTTCTCGTTGTTTCGCGTGTCTGTATAACGTTAAGGGATATATATCCCAGCCACCGATGGTGACTTGCTCACCTAGCATTTTCTTTTATTTTTTTGTCTTTTTGTGTTGTGTGTTTTGTCTATTTTTTTTTCTTTTTTTCTTTTAAAATTCGCTGCTATGGTAAAAATTAAAACGGTACCCTACGATATTTGAAATAATCCCAACTTTTGCATACAAGTTATACAAAATATATGTAACATACTCGCGAAGACGGATCTCAAATTGGACTTCCGAAACTCAAGATGCGAATTTAAATGAAAAAGGTTAAATTATTTAACTTTCGGCCTTTTAGCGAAAACTAGCCGAACAATATCGAAATTCACTTTTGAAAGTTTACAAAAATCACAAATAATCATACGAACCTAACGGCGCTTTCGGATTTCGAATCGGAGCTCATTAAAAAACTGAGCTCGAAAATCTCTTTTTAATATTTATTGCCAATAAAAACTGAAACCTTCTTCCGATGCCTACCAAACGAGATCTGATTTAGCTCAAATTTTATAGACAGGTCCTAATGGACATTACGAACATTTTAAAATTAGCGGCACTCCAATCGGAGTCCTAACTTCCGAAACGACTAACCGAGGTCGTTTCATTCTCCTCCACTTAAACTCTCGTTCGTCCTCGAACGAGCCTAAGTCTAAAAAAAAATTCGCACAGATAGCAAAAGGACTTGCACGACCTTCATAAACTACTCCACGGGCGTTATCTCATAATTACAAAATCGGAGTTGTAACACGCACATCAAACTCTTGGATAAAACATATTTGGATAATATGATAACATCATTGCCCAACTTATTCGGACTAAGCCGATCCTTCCTCGATCACGAGAGGAGAATTCTACATTTTCGAAGCAAAGATATACGAAACTCTGGATGGACTAACATGATTCAGCCGAGAATCACCTTTTCGATATACCTTTCGATATAGAACAAGTCGCTAAAATTAAGAATTAGCTCACGCTTGATGCAATAGGGGAAACTTTTGAAGTACCTTGTCATTACACACTATAAAAGATTTGATGCAAGCTATATTATATTTTTACGAACGCACTATGCAACATCTCAGCTGATGTTAGTGTTGTTCCGCAAGCTCCTTGTGGGAATGTAGTTACTCATATCCTAATGTATGTCAAAGGTTCATCTAAACAGGGCCTATCATATAAGGATAAGGATCATGCAAATAATACTAAATAGTATGATGTAGACCAGGAATGATCTTCAGACTGAACATCTACTTCAGGGTATTGTCTTTAAATTAGAAATATTATGACTTGAAAAAGTAAATATGAAAGAGACATGTAGTTGGACCTTCAGCTGAGGCAGAATACCGACAACAAAGTTGATTACGCTAAAGTAACTTCCCAAAAAGTTGAGGTGTAAAGGAGATATGCCAATGATAGATGGACGACAAGCTGCACTAGACCTTTAACTCTAAATTTTTTTGAAGTAAAACAGTGTCAGTATGAGGATCCAGTTTTATTTGAATACGGACAGATAGCCCAAAGAAAGCCGGAGTCACCATACAGGGTTACTACTGACGGTGTTCTCATGCATAAAGATGGACTTTATGTTCCTGATGTTGCAGATTTACGTGGAAAAATTATGATAGAGGCACATTATTCTAAATACACTATTCATCCAGGTTCGATTAAGATGTACCATGATCTTAAGCAGATTTATTGGTAGGACGGAATGAAGTGTGACATAGCAGAATTTGTGGCTAAGTGTTCAAATTTTCAGCAAGTTAAAGTCGTGTCATCTTTCCAGACTTTATGCTTTCAGCAGATAGGTACGTATATATGATCAGGTTGCCAGCTTATCTCTAGCATTAATAGATTATTAGTGGGTTTAGCAATGATTGACACTCATTGTAGGTTTCTGTCGTGGCCTTACTTTGGGTCGTGAGAAAAGTGGTATCAACACCTCAGAGATTTAATATTACCATTCAGTATTTGGAGGAAGACTTCTCCACTTAAAGCACAAACTCATGCAGCCATTTGAATAGGAATAACCATCCTCGCACAGTCTGCTGGACTGAAGAAGATTTAGCTAAAAGCTGAACATAAGCAGACCTAAACTACCAAACTACCCCTTCGAGTTGCCAACTAGCTGCAACTCTCGAGTTCGCAACTCCATACCTTTTCCGTAAACACCACCGCCCGATGGATGGTACTTCTATATAAAAATTTTGGCGGAGTTTCCCCTGAAACTGGATGATCCGCAAAAACAGAACCAACACTATACTATGCATGGGAATGGATACCCGGATAAACTGATAACATAAATATGTTAAACGGATAACAAGATGAGACAGCTGGACCAAAACAATAATATGCTTCCAAAACAATAATATGCTTACCCGACCACAATAACACGTACTCTGGCTCAACACGGGGAATGCCACAAGCGGCTACTAATTGCCCACGCTCACTAGTGCCGGACGAAGAAGAAATGGAAGTAGATCGAGGATAGAAATAATTAGAGCTTCAGGAAGTTCATCTTCTTATTTGCTTGGCTACCAAAGAAAGACTACTTCCGAGTCAGGCAAGCCAAAGAATCAGAATTGAAGAGATAGACATTAAATAAGCTTTATGGAAAAACATCCATACCAATTTAACCTCCCAATAAGAAGGAAACTCTGACAATTTACCAGAATACCCTTTTATAACTAAGACAAGCTCATAGAATAACATGACTTACTAATATTTCGAACCAAGAGGGGACACATAGATCGAGTATTAATTACTGACCACTTTACACCGGAAGAAACAATGACACTTTCTGATGGTGACAAATAAGAATCCCATCATCCTACCGACACTGAGTTCCAAAGAGAGGTAGACTGACTTGACATTATAACAGAATGAGGCATAACAAAATGCCAAACAAATAATACCGATACTCACTCACACATCTCTCGCATTTAAACCACATAAACTAGTAGGGTCATCATAAATGCCGGGAATAAATCATACAAGAAGCTCACCCCTCTACCGCAGCCGATTCTTAACAGAAACAATATCCAAGGGAACCATGGAACATGATATGACAGACCATCTCCAGATCGATCGGAAGAATCAAATCTTAAAGAAAGAAGAAATACATGGGTCTACTACATCGGATGCCTCAGCATCCTACCAGACTAGCAGTTCATAGAACTGCCTCTGCAGCTGAGCTGAGCCACTATCCTGACAAGCACTTTCTGGAGAACCACTGCCACCAAAATCTCAACCTCTACTGGATGGTGGCATTTCTCTGGCTGATTGAGATCTAAATGAAATACCCTGCGACTGCGCGATGCCAAATAACAAGAGAAAAGATGACTGCCTACTTGCCGGAGTAAGGGAAAACTCCTCAAAGGATAACCAGACTCATGACAGTGATAACAGATTTTCATTGAAAATGGAAGCTGGACATATTGTCGATAGCTATAAAGAGGAAAACTGGGTCTAATCTTGATGAACTACTCGCGCACTCTGAGAATCACGCTCTACAAGCTGAGATAACCTGGAAGGTGACTTCCAAAAATAATCAGAACTCTTACCTCCAAATGAGGTACCATGGTTGCCCACCAGGGCCACGGGATCTCTTGCTTTCCCGCTCTAACTTATGCTATGCCTCGAACCTTCGGGCAATATTAACAACAACATCAAATAAAATCCGGACCTCAATTTCTCGAGCCATCTGGGATTTCAAGGAAAAATAAAGGTCATCAATAAATCTCTGAATCTCTCGAAAGGCTCGTGAACTAGTTCTGATGCATATCCAGCCATTCTATAGAATTCAATCTCATATTTTGAAACACCAACAGGCTAACTGACAGGCTACCCTGTCCAATCCACTCAAACTGGCAACACTCTCCATTTCGCTCGTTACTCGAAAGGAATTTTTTTTTTCCACGAATCTAGAAGAAAACCGACCCAAGTCAGCTAATAAGAGAGAGAGTCCCATCAATTCAAGGCTGGACCTTGAAACTGGAAAGCAGGATAATCAACACAATACCGTTCGATATAATCAAAAGCCTAAAGGATACAAATACCCTGACATTATTTTTTAAAAAAAAAAATTCACAGGGTTTATCTGATGTATTGCTTAAGAATATCGGAAGGTTCAACCGCGTAAAATAATGCAACCCCTTCGGACACTATGACCGAACTGATACCTCGGCTGGCTAACTAGTAAGAACAATTAGAGGTACAACACATACTACCTCCGGAATATAATTTACTGCAGCAATATTAAGAACCAGAAAAGGAGCTCCCTCAGATCGAACGTCTGCACATGCGGCAACCTGATAGGCTGCCCAACGAATAATAGGTTCTTACGGTATATGCATCGCCAAGATTCTCGTAAAGCATCGTAAAGAGCCAAGAGAACTACAAGGCCCTGCTCCCTTTCCCATCGCAAGCTCGTACAACTGGGGCCTCTAAAACTAGGTCGTCAGCACGACAACTCTCGGGGCTTCGTCAGTGCTAACCCCAGGTTAGACTGCTTCGTCTTGAACTCATACCGTTTGCTGATTTGTCACACAAGAATTCACACTTACCATGAATGAATTAACGAATATACTTTTGCATCCTCTACCGACGCACGATTAGAAATGAAGGAAGTGAAACTTCCTAAATGCCATCATAGCCCCTCGTAGATAAGTACGGACGTCTACGTACCCATCAGCGAGACTCTACTAGACACTGTCTTAGTCTGGATAGACTCTAAACTGGGCTCTGATACCAACTGACACGACCCGAAATCCGGTTAGGCCGTGCGGGCACCCGATATCTTCCCCTAGTCCCGTCGGGCGAACCCTTACCAATTAAATTAAGAAAATAAATATAATAATTCATAAATAAAGACAAGACTTTAAAAAAAAATTACAGACATACTGATACCTCTAAGCTGTACAAAAGAAATTACAGCTGACTACCCAACATGCTAGGTTTAAGGCTATCCAGACCAGACATCTAAGAGTACAAAAGAAGACAAATACCTCCTGAAGGGAGCAAACTGCAACTGAAATGATAACCAATAAACTGGTGGCCATCCGAAATAAAAGCTGGCTCACCCTGACAGCTGAAGTCGTCTACGCTCCTTCACAACGTGGCGAACTCAACTCTGGAGCGAACCTGCCGAAACGAAATAGATAGACAAGAAACAAACAACAAACAAGGGTGAGTCAAAATGACTCAATAAGTGGGGCAGACTAGCCACCTCAAAGAATAGGATAGCTAGCCAGGGAGAAAAGAAACAAATAAATCAGATTTCTCTTATCTAAATTATGAAAAGGCAGAGCCAGATAATAATTAGAAACACGTATGGAATCGCAAACTATTCAATAACCAGGAACATAATACAGCCAGAACATATAGGTATCCTGAACACATCAACAATCAGAAATACATCCTGTTGCGGCGTGCAACCCGATCCATATATTTCTACTGTTGCGCGTGCAAGCCGATCCGATCCATGTATTTATATTTTCGCGACGTGTAACCCGGGATACGAGCCAGAAATATATAGGCAAACTGAGATACGTTCACAACATGGTATACCTACCGCATATATAAAACACAACACAATACACACAATAGTCAACATGCGGTGCAATGAGATGGGATGAATGCGGTATGATGCAATGCAGTCACATACATTTGATACCTATCTCCGGCGCGGGACTCTCATCGTCTACTAGGAGATATATGCAATCATGACCCTTCACCGGCTCGGGACTCTCATCGATTACCGGGAAGTATATGTAATGATGACCCTTCACCGGTGCGGGACTCTCATCGCCAACCGGGAAGTATATGCAATAATGACCCTTCGCCGGTGCGGGACTCTCATCGCCAACCGGGAAGTATATACAATACTCAAAACCAGAGTGCAATGCTCATATGTTTAATGCAATACCAACAACAGGGCATAACATATAATATACAATGTAAATCCAAAGCTAAGGCGTAATGAGTACGCCTATCGGCAGCTACAAACGTAAGGAAACACGTGGTAGAAAATCCACGAGGCCAAGTGCCTCCAAAGAAATGGATATAAACACTTACCTCTCTCAAAAGTTAGCATTGCGACCAACAACCGCGTTATTCTTTGAATTCATTGCCAAACGATCCCACTGTGATCAATAAGCAGAAAAATATATCACATAAGGCTAAAGGCTTCATTCCTCACATCTTAGGGCAACCCGGTTAAGAACCTGATACCCTATTCGCATACGCAGTACGCAGGCCAGGCCTATGTACATGGTTTAAGGTCACATAACCAAACCCCAAATAAATTACGTTTATATGTTGCCCATAACTCACTGAGTACAAATATATAATCAATTTCGTTATCGGGGTCCATTTGACCCTTTAAACTATTAATTGAACTTATTAAAACGATGTATAATATTCCAAGTTTTGCCGTTAAAATATATTCAAACACACGTAATAAGCTCAAATAATATATTAGGATCATTACCTGAATGTTTCAGGGTGAAAATTTTACTTTTCTCCGGCCCCTTTTCTTATTTTCTGGTATTTTCCACTGCGTGTTTTCTATTTTACGTCTCTGTTTCTCGTTGTTTCGCGTGTCTGTATAACGTTAAGGGATATATATCCCAGCCACCGATGGTGACTTGCTCACCTAGCATTTTCTTTTATTTTTTTGTCTTTTTGTGTTGTGTGTTTTGTCTATTTTTTTTTCTTTTTTTCTTTTAAAATTCGCTGCTATGGTAAAAATTAAAACGGTACCCTACGATATTTGAAATAATCCCAACTTTTGCATACAAGTTATACAAAATATATGTAACATACTCGCGAAGACGGATCTCAAATTGGACTTCCGAAACTCAAGATGCGAATTTAAATGAAAAATGTCAAATTATTTAACTTTCGGCCTTTTAGCGGAAACTAGCCGAACAATATCGAAATTCACTTTTGAAAGTTTACAAAAATCACAAATAATCATACGAACCTAACGGCGCTTTCGGATTTCGAATCGGAGCTCATTAAAAAACCGAGCTCGAAAATCTCTTTTTAATATTTATTGCCAATAAAAACTGAAACCTTCTTCCGATGCCTACCAAACGAGGTCTGATTTAGCTCAAATTTTATAGACAGGTCCTAATGGACATTACGAACATTTTAAAATTAGCGGCACTCCAATCGGAGTCCTAACTTCCGAAACGACTAACCGAGGTCGTTTCAATTGCCTCCTGTGAGAATTTCGGTAAAAAAAGTTATGGCTCGAACGAAAACAAAGAGACATGTAAACTAGAATTATGTAAATTAGGCAACACCAATTTCACTCCTTATTCTCTGCCAGCTCTGATGATGCTGAATCCTTCAGGCCGCTGATATACGCCTCTTTCAACCCTGGTTCAATGATCTCAATTGTCCACAGTACCTAAGACAAGTTGACCTCCATTTTTTACAATCGTATCCTTTTTTTTTTTGTCCTCAAACAAACACTGGAATGAGTGACATGCCTCGGTTCGAGCCACAACTTCAATTAGACTCAAGAGATCTTTTAGCTTGGCATGCTTGATGCTCCCAAATCCTAACGGATCTAAACAAAACAATATTTTCAAGAAACCGTAACTTGAATTCAAGGGCTTCAAGTTGCTTCTTGACAGAATCAATAAGATCAGTGTTGCTTTCGAGTAGATCTTTCAGAATCTTTAACAGCGAGTTGACTAGTATGACCACACATTATACAGAGAAGTAAAATTTTATGCCGATAATTCAAAAATGGGTATACTTCTATCCAAAATCGTACATGCATAAATTAGGTGGGGTGGGGTTACAGTTTCATTGTGTACTTTTATGGTATACTCTCAGTTTTCGATGCATACCTTCATGTTATACTTCTATCTAAAATTGTACATGCATAAATTAGGTGGGGGTAAGGGTACATTACACTATATACTTTTATGGTATACTCTCTGTTTTCGATGTATACCTTTATGGTGTACTTCTATCAAAAAATGTACATACATATATTAGGTGGGTAGGGGTACATTTAACTGTATACCTAGTATACTCTCTTATCCACTGACATGTTTTTATGGGATACTCTATGAAAAATGAATTAAAAACATACACTTTTTCTAATCATCCATTTTAATTAAAATTTTAAATTAATTAAAAAAATAAGAGAAAAGAAGTTACATTATCAGAGTTGAAGAAGAAGAATTAAACGGAGATTTTCCCTTCGGTATGTCACTAACACCAACTTGCAACACTTTAATTTTTTACACTCTGTCCATAGAACATAAACACTCATTTTTGTAGTTGTAACTTGTAAGAAAAGTTATTATTCTTTGCTCTTGTTGGCTACAAAATCTACAAAATGAAACTTCAACATTTAGACATTTTCTAGAGAAATTAAGAAGTGGGTAAAAGATAAAATAGAATATAGTTTTAGGCATAGGAAGAAGGTGTGTGTGAAATGAAGAAGGTGGATATGAAAAAATGGGTGAAAAAATGACGAAGGTGTATATGAAAAATGAGTGAAAGTTTTTGGAGAAGAAGGTTTATGGTCTGTGAAGGGGATAGTTTTAAAGTTCGCGTGATATGAGGCATTTTTGGACTCCGTTTAACAGGATTGATGTAAGTGGGCATATTTGGATAAATAATATGTGGGTATGTCTGGTAAATTCTATAATTGTGGGTAGGGTCGGGTAAATAAAATGGGTTCTGTGGGTATTTCTGTAAACGCCTCTTGAATTAGTCTAGTAAGGGAGAAACAAACAAGAAGTTTTTGTGCAAAATAAACGGATCTGGCATTGCTATCAAAGGTTTGATCTCTATAAGAAAAGTCTTACAGAAATAGCCTCCCTTAGGAAAAATTGTTGGAATAGAAAGACTTGACGATCACTATAAACTTTCTTACGACAACCAAATTTGTAAGATTTTCCTTACGGGGATCAATCTGTGATAGGGTGCCTAAAGTGTCATATTTTTGTAAAACCAAAGTTTTAGCGGAAAATAGACGCTTCTAGCACCATAATTACAATTTTGATCCCTAAAAGAAATGTTTTACGAAAATAACCCTATCAGGAAAAATAGTTGGCGACCAACAAAGGGGATCTCTTGGCGGTCTCCAAGTCTTTGTTAATAGAAAGATCAGGCGATCGCCAAGAAATTTCTTACTGGGGTCATGTTTGTAAGAATTTCCTTGCGATGGTCAAATCCGTGGTTTTGCGCCAGAAAGTGTCCTTTATCTATAAATCACCTTAACTCCAAAAATTTACCATATGTCCATTTGGTGTAATGTTATTTTAGTTATATTCCCATTGAAGAAATTTTGAAGAAATAACCTCAATTTTCAAGTTATGATGGGGTGCATTGAAATTTGTGTACAACATATCAGAAATTCTGAGGAATTGTCAATAGTTCATTTATTCACATATTCTACCGAATCTCCAAAACATGTGGCTAAAAGTTAAAAATGACTTTTGGTAATTCGGTAAAAGTCGCAAAGAAAGAAATTTTTGGAGGATGCATAAAAACTTATTGGGGAATTTTCAAAACTAGGCAGCCCACAACACAAAATTACAAATGAGGGGCCACATGTCATCCATAGCACCCCTTTATTTTTACATTACACAACATATCACCCCCTTATTTTCAAAATTACACAACATAGCACCCATTTAAACTAAAACCCTAGGAACCACTACCTCACCCCCCACTACTGCCCCACCACTAGAAATTGAGCTGCCACCGCTTCCGCCGCCGGCCGGCGGTGGCTGGTGGCCGGAAAATAAAAATTTCATCGGATTTGCTTATTTTATTTGTGGATTTGTTTAAATAATTATTTTTTGATAAATTTATACACCTAAATCTATCAAAATAATAAATTATACATGTAAATACATAGAAAAATGTGTATGGAAGAAGAGAAATACAAAAATATACACAAAAAACATAAGTTTTATACAAAACATCCATAAAAAGTGCATAAACCTGAAATTTATACTATTTTATTCATTGTTCACACGCATATACAACTTTATACAAAATTTACAATGCATAGAATATGTTTTATACACTGTTAATGCGTATATATACAGATTTATACATTTTTATACACGTTTACAGAATTGTATAAACTTGTATAAAAATGTATAAAAGTGTATAAACTCACAAAAATAATGTTAAACAGTGACCTAAGCAGATTTTACACAAAAGCTTAACAAAAATCGTGCCCTAAGCAGATTTGACACAAAAGCTTAACAAAAATTCAAGATCTATACAGTTTTATCCAAGAAAAACACTAGATCTAAACATTACACAAAAGTTGCAACAAAAAACTAGTAGATCTCAACAAGTTTTTATGAAAAAAGTGAAGAAAAAGAAGAAAATTGATAAATAAACTCCGCACCGGAGTTTTGATCGGAATATACAACGAAAATCAATGTTGTTATTCAAAAAGCAAAAAAAAAAAAAAAAAAAAAAAAAGAAGAAGAAGAAGAAGAAGCTGCAGCGACGACGACGTTGATGACGGTGGTGGTGGCGGCGGCAGCTTGGAGGAGGGGGAGTGAAGGTGAGACAGTGGTAGGTGGGGGGCGGTGGTGGACTTGTTAGGGTGAAGAGAAGAGAGGAAAAATGGGAAAGAGAGTAAGAGAAGGGAGGGGGGGGGGGAAATGGGGGCTAGGGTTTGTTTTCTTTATAAAGGGGTGCTATGGAGTGAAAGAAAAAATAAAAAAAAGGGAGGGGGTGCTATGTCATGTAAGGTAGCAAAATAGGGGTCTTTTTTGGTAATTTTCATGAGCGGGTGTCTCTCAATGTAATTGTCCCAAACTTATTTGATGTTTTGGCGAGGCCACTGGAATTTTAAAATTTGAGGCTATTTTTGTACAGGTTATTAAAGTGAAATTTTGATCAGTAGTAATTTTTGGACGCGCTCATTTGGGACTATTCACCGTTTCAAAATTCATTGAAGAATAGGTAAAAATTCGCGCGCACACTTAAGCTCCATTAGCGTTGGAAAACACCCCAGACTAGTTCCATAACAAAATACTTGGGCTTTGAGTATTTTGTTATGGGACTGAAGAAGTCCCATAAGAAAATAATCTCATAACAAAATAATGGGACCTTTGAACAAAGGTTGTCCCATAACAAAATAATGAGATTTATTCCCATAAAAAAAGTCCCATCAAAGGGACAAATCTCATTATTTTATTATGGGACTTTATATATAAAGCTTCAGTCCCATAATAAAATGCTGGGGCTTTGAACAAGTTTTGTTCACAGCCCAGCATTTTGTTATTGGACTGAAGCTTTATACAAAGTCCCATAACAAAAAAATGAGCTTTGAACAAAGCTTGTTCAAAGCCCCAGTGTTTTATACTAGGGTTAGTTCACTGAAGCTTCCCAGTATAAATACTAGGACTTGTCCGGAAGTGACTAGTCTTCAAACAGTTTTGCATCGCTGGCTAGTATTCATTTAACGCGGTCAAAACAGGCTATGTAACTAAATTTTTACGTTATTAAATGGAGACAAAAAAACTTATGTTTCCCACTAAGATCATCCTATTTGAGAAAATGTCCCAATATTAAAGTACTTAGTAGATGAATTAATTACTAGTAAAAGATAAGTACTTAGAAGATAAAGATATAAATTGCAATGGCTCATATAAATATAGTTTCTCTTACATGATATATTAAATCGTAAGTTTCATGCAATGTTTTAAAAGGCGGGGCGCAAGGCGAGGCGTTTTACTTACAATGAGGCGAGGCGTAAGCCCCGAGATATGGGGTGTAAGTCCCATGGATCTTATTTTTAATTAATTTTAAATTAATAAAATAGCATAATGAGCAAAAAAAATATCAAAAGTACAAAAAAATTAAAAATAAGAAAAAAGAATATAGAAACAAAAGATATAATCTTTTTAACAATTGTAAGAAATTGAATAATGTTACAGTTTTTATGAGATACAAATAAACCATAAAACCTTAACTTTCAAAAAATTAAAACTAAAAATTTGTTATTATAAAAAGTGGATAAACAATAAAATTTTATTACTATTACTTATAATTTAAAATATTAATTCTTCCTTGATAAGTATAAAATTGCTTCTAAATTGTAAAATAATTGAAGTCTAACAATTTTGAACGACAGAAATAAACCTTGAAGACTAATAACAAGTGATGAAATTATAAACATCGGCTATGTATTTTTAGATTAAGTATACAGATGATATTTACCCTTATAATGTTCTCAATCATAGTACATGTAATATTATGTCTCATTAATTGAGCTATATTCAAATTTTGAATTTCCATAAATGAATATAACTTTATTTTTAAAAAAAATTGTGGATGAACAATCTTAATTAGGGAATTAAACAGATCATTTGCATAGGTTCTATAAGGCGAGTCCCGAGCGTTGGGCGTTGGGCGTACTCTCGGCGCATCGTCGGGCGCTTGAGGCATAAGCCTCATGGATCTAAACCCGATCCGAGAGTCTTAGGGAGTTTTGCAAGTGCCCCGCCCCGGGGCGGGTCCCAAAACTGCCTTTCAAAATAGAGATTTCATATAGTGTTCATACTTTTATGATTTTATTTTATGTATTAATTTTCGTATATTTAAAAATATAAATGATTCATACATAAGGCTTATGCTCTATGGTCAAGGTCTCCTCTGATCGATAAAATATTTCACCTCACACTAGCACCCCTTGAAACACATCAAGATTAGAATACGAACCAACCATCCTATAACAAATACTCTAGTACTTCTATAATTCAGATATTATTATATTTGTTGGGAAGAAACAAGCAATACTAAAGTTGCACGACAAGGTAAATGCGGAAGGATACCCAAGTAAAAATACTTCCCACACTATTTGAATAAGAGGAGAAAACCAATCCAAGCACAAATGAAATATGGGGCAGCCACCAACAACAATAATAGGCTAGGCAAGCAAGCAAAGTAATCAAACGACAAGAGACACCAGATTTACGTGGAAAACCCCTTCATTGTGAAGAGGTAAAAAATCACGGGACCAAAGTCCACCAAAGCTCCACTAATCAACAACAAGAGTTACAAATATTCTCCATATTGGCCACAAACAAAGTGCCAAACAACGAGCAACAATAGATAAAAGATAGCACCAAAACTAGGGAACAAAAGGAGAGAAATGACCCAAATTCAGCTACTGTTCGTGGACAAAAAATAGAAGCTACAAAAGCAAAATCCAATCTCCACCGTCCAGATCAAAGAACAGGATGTTGAGAACCCCCAGTTCAAATTTCAGCACGATCCAATGGTTAACTAGTCGGGAAACGCAATAGAAGCGGACTGCCTGAAACAGAATTTTCTGGAGCAAAAGAACTAAGCTTTTCTTCTCTCAAAACCCCTAAAACGGTTGCTCTCTTTCTTTTTCTCTCTTATCTAATTTCAGATCTAAAAGAGTTCTTATTTATATGTCTTTAAATAGTGGGCTATTTGGGCAAAAGTGGGCTTGGTCCAAAAGGTGCTTTTTATCCACATATGAAGGGAAAGCCCAATAACCCCAATAATTCTCCCCCTCCCGACTATGTGGAGGAGATCGCCATCCCGACGATCAAACAACATTATTCAAACTTCCCTCTTGGCAAAGGTTTAGTAAGCATGTCTGAACCATTGTCATTAGTGTGGATCTTCTCAAATGAAAGGAGTTTAGCATCCAACACATCCCGAATCCAATGGTACCTCACATCAATATAGTTTCACCTACCATGGAATGTAGAATTCTTGCCAAGATGAATAGCTCTCTGACTGTCACAATAAAGCACATATTTCTTTTGAGCAAAGCCAATTTCCTTCAAAAATCGCTTCATCCAAAGCAACTCTTTACAACCTTCAACGGCAGCAATAAACTCAGCTTCTGTAGTAGATAGAGCAACACATTTGTGCAACCTATATTGCCAAGACACAGCTCCCCCTGCATAAGTAATTAAGTAGCCAGAAGTAGACTTACAAGTATCAACATCACCAGCCATGTCTGAATCAGTGTAACCACAAAGAACAGGTTTCCCTGTGCCAAAACACAAACTCTGACTAGTAGTTACACAAAGATATCTCATTATCCATTTCACTGCATTCCAATGCTCTCTTCCTGGATTAGAAAGATAACGGCTAACAATACCAACAACATGAGCAATATCAGGTCTCGTGCAAATTATTGCATACATCAAACTGCCAACGGCTGAAGCATAATGAACTTTCTTCATATCTTCTTTCTCATCAACACTAGAAGGACACTGCTTTCTGCTCAACTTGAAGTGCATAGCTAAAGGTGCACTGACAGCCTTTGCCTAATCCATTCTGAATATGCGAAGTACTTTCTGAATGTACTTCTCATGTGATAACCACAACTTCTTGGCCTCTCTGTCACGGACAATTTGAATGCCAAGAATCTGCTTCGCTGGTCCTAAGTATTTCATGGCAAAAGACTTGTTCAACTCTTGCTTCAACTTGTGAATCCTGCAAGCATTATGACCAACGACAAGCATGTCATCAACATAAAGCAATAAAATAATAAAGTCATCTTCAGAGAATTTTTGCACGAAAACACAATGGTCTGAAGAAGTCTTCTTGAAACCCTGCTGCTGCATAAAAGACCCAAACTTCCTGTACCACTGCCTGGGAGCTTGTTTCAAGCCATACAAGCTCTTCTTTAATCTGCAAACATAATTCGCTTTTCCCTTGACTTCAAAGCCTTCAGGCTGCTCCATATAAATCTCTTCATCTAAATCACCATGGAGAAAAGCAGTTTTCACATCCATTTGCTCAACCTCTAAATCTAGACTTGCAGCTAAGAACAACACGAATAGAAGACATCTTCACATCAGAAGCAAATATCTCACTAAAATAAACTCCCTTTTTCTGTTTAAAGCCCTTGACGACCAGTCTAGCCTTGTACCGTGGAACTGGGTTACCATCTTCATGTTTCACCCTGAAAACCCACCTGTTTTTCAAAGCTTTTCTGTCTTTAGGAAGTTTAACCAAATCAAAGGTATGATTATCATGCAAGGAATTCATCTCATCTTGCATAGCATCTAACCACTTTTCTCTTTCTTCACTGTCCATGGCCTCTTCAAAACATTCAGGTTCTCCCCCGTCAGTCAATAGTACCCACTCACCGGGAGGATACCGAGATGAAGGTACACTCACTCTAGAAGATCTTCTGAGTGAACTCTCTGGAGCATCAACAGTGATTAGTTGCTGGCCAACCACATTATCATCAACTGGAGCGTCAACAATATCATCAACCAGCTGGTCATTCTGAACATGATCATCAACATGGTCATCAACCTGAATTTCAACATTTTATTCAGGTGCAACAGTCACAGGAACTGGATCAAGATCAACTAAGCTCTCACTACTCTGAGAATCAACTTTCTCAGCCTTGTCAAAATCTTCAATTGTTTGGTCTTCAAAAAACACAACATCACGGCTTTTAACAAGTTTCTTCTCAACTGGATCATAGAAACGATAGCCGAATTCATCCTGATCATAACCAATGAAGATACACTGCCTAGTTTTAACAACCAGTTTTGACCTTTCATCTTTAGGAACATGCACAAAAGCTCTACAGCCAAAGACTCTCAAATGATCATAAGAAACGTTCTTACTAAACCAAACTCTGTCAGGGACATCACCATCCAAAGCAACAGTAGGAGACAAATTGATAACATAAGCCGCAGTATTAAGTGCTTCTGCCCAAAAGGAATCTGGTAGCTTAGCCTCTGAAAGCAAACATCTAACCCTCTCAACAAGTGTTCTGTTCATCCTCTCTGCTAAACCATTTAGCTGAGGAGTCTTAGGAGGAGTCTTCTGATGCCGAATACCCTGCGCTCTACAGCAGTTATCAAAAGGACCAATATATTCACCACCATTTTCAGTGCGAATACATTTCAATTTATTCCCTGTCTGTCTCTCAACCAAGACTTGAAAATCCTTGAACACATCAAGTACCTGATCCTTGGTCTTCAAAGGAAACACCCAGAGCTTGCGAGAATGATCTTCAATAAAAGTCACAAAATAAAGTGCATCACTTTTAGATCTTTCTTTAAAAGGACCTCACAAATCAGAATGTACTAACTCCAGAAAATCAGGTTTTCTTGAAGGCTTATGACTCTGAAAAGAAACCCTTTTCTGTTTACCGGCTAAGCAATGAACACATTTCTTCAATTTTGCTTGCTTTACACCCGAAAGCAAACTCTTCTTAGCCAAACAATCAATCCCCTTCTCACTCATATGACTCAGCCTTCTATACCATAACTCTGATGGAGCATCACTCTCCACCACATTTACTGAGTCACTAGAAGTGGAGCCCTACATAGAATACAAGTTACTAGACTTGTTGCCTCGAGCCACGATCAAAGAACCTTTAGTCAGCTTCCACTGGCCATTACAAAATGTGCTACAATAGCCATCATCATCAAGCTTTCATGCAGAAATCAAATTTAGGCGGATATCTGGAACATGTATGACATTTTTAAGAACTAACCTCGAACCATTGTTAGTTTCTAAGCAAACAGTGCCAATGCCAATAACCTCAGTTTCACCATCATTACCTATTTTCAATACCCCAAAATTACCAGAAGTATAAGAAGAAAGGAACTCTTTCTTCGGCGTGACGTGATAGGAGGCACCTGTATCCACCACCCAGCTAGTCTCATGGCAAGTAAAATTAATGACATCTTCATCATCACCGACAAAAAGAAGATCAGCTTTGACAACAGTAGCAACACGATTATCATCGTCGTCCTCTTTCTTTTGTTGTCTCAATTCTTTCTTATACTTGAAACAAAACTTCTTAATATGCCCTCGAATGCCACAATGATCACATGTAAGATTTTTATACCTGGACCTCGACTTGCTTCTACTTTTATCTCTGTTGTTCTGACCTCTGGACTTGTTTCTCCCCCTATCTTCAGTAACCAAAACATCGGAGTGTGAAGCTGAAGAAGATGAGCCTTGAGATTTTCTTCTCATATCTTCATTTAAAACACCACTCTTAGCATATTCCATAGTTACAACACCACTAGGAGCCGAATTAGTCAATGAAACCCGAAGAGTTTCCCACGAGTCAGGAAGAGTATTAAAAAATCAAAGTCCCTGAATTTCATCATCAAATCTCACACCCATACCGGACAGCTGGTCAAGGACACCCTGAAAATTATTAATATGATCAGAAATAGGTCTGCCCTCTTTATATCTAATATTCATCAATTGATTCAGCAGGAACAACTTATTATTGCCAGTCTTCGAAGCATAAAGTGTCTCTGGCTTCTCCCACAAACTTCTAGCATGTGTCTCATTCACAATATGATTACGAATATTGTCTTCAACCCATTGTCTAATATAACCACAAACCTGTAAGTGCTCAAATTTCTAATCCTCATATTTGTTAGAAGCGAACACAGGCAAATGCATTTTCTTGATAAATAGAAGATCTTTCATCTTGCCTTTCCAAATATGGTAATTACTGCCATTTAAACAAACCATCTTGCTCATATTTGCCTCCATCATTCAAAATAGATATACACAATCAAATAGAACCAGAAGCTTTGATACCAATTGTTGGAAAGAAACAAGCAATACTAAAGTTGCACGACAAGGTAAATGCGGAAGGATACCCAAGTCAAAATACTTTCCACACTATTTGAATAAGAGGAGAAAACCAATCCAAGCACAAATGAAATATGGGGCAGCCACCAACAACAATAATAGGCTAGGCAAGCAATCAAAGTAATCAAACGACAAGAGACACCAGATTTACGTGGAAAACTCCTTCAATGTGAAGAGGTAAAAAATCACGGGACCAAAGTCCACCAAAGCTCCACTAATCAACAACAAGAATTACAAATGTTCTCCAAATTGGCCACAAACAATGTGCCAAACAACGAGCAACAATAGATAAAAGATAGCGCCAAAACTAGGGAACAAAACGAGAGGAATCACCCAAATTCAGCTACTGTTCGTGGACCAGAAACAGAAGCTACAACAAACAAATTCCAATCTCCACCGTCTAGATAAAAGAACAGGATGTTGAGAACGCCCAGTTCAAATTTCAGCACGATCCAACGGTTAACTAGTTGGTAAATGCAATAGAGACTGCCTGAAGCAGAATTTTCTGGAGCAAAAGAACTAAGCTTTTCTTCTCTCAAAATCCCTAAAACGACTGCTCTCTTTCTTTTTCTCTCTTATCTAATTTCAGACCTAAAAGAGATCTTATTTATATGTCTTGACATAGTGGGCTATTTGGACAAAAGTGGGCTTGGTCCAAAAGGTGCTTTTTATCCACATAGGAAGGGAAAGCACAATAACCCCAACAATATTCGGTGTACTTTAATCTCTGCGTGATAATCCTCTATTAGCTTGCTTGTCCACGCAAATGATTACATAGTGTTCTTGGTGCATTTTCCGAACCACCGTATGCGATAAGGGGTATGACTGATTTAGCTCCCCGTTGACAGAATGACAGAAAGTATTAGAAGAAAAGGAAAAGTACAATATAAATTAACTATATTATCATGTGCTTCATTAATATCGTGAATGTTGGAGTATTCACTATACATCACTGAACCATTACCACCAAACTTTATCAACAAATATAAATTACTAAAGATTCATTTTGAACCTGGTTACAACTTACAAATAACTTCCACTTCTAAACGTACATTATATATGTATTACTGTAATATAGTTTATGATCAAATGTAAAGCACTGTCTAAATGCATGATTTACGAGTTATTCTGACTTATAAGCAACTAGACGGTTTTACAGAACCAGAAGCTCTTCCTCCAGCATTAACACATGAAGCTTCAGCTGGCTGATTTTTGTAAGTAAGATTTACATCTTCTAGTGCTATGCCATTGCATGGATATTTTTTGCTACAATCAAATTTCACTGCAACTTCCGTTGCTGATGTACCATGTATGTCTTGATACTTTATGTCACTTATTTTCACACCCGAGCCCTGAACATATTTTACAATAATGTTAGTGTTCTAGGAGAAGTCCTCCAAAGAAAAAAGAAAAGAGATATTTTTTGGTTGAATTTGTTTAAGGTATCACTTGCCTGATGAGGGCAATTTTCATTGTTAGGGCAGTAATTTTGGTCTATGATGATAGGGTTTTGAACGTTAGCCATAGTTATATGCTGGAAAAGAACATCTTTGACAAAGGCATTGCTTGATCTAGCCCATGTTTTTACTCTCAATCCATTTTGTGTTCCTGTGAATGTGACAGTTTTAATGGTAACATTTTGAACTCCAGGCTCTTGTAGTTCCCAGCCTAAACTCCCAATGCTGCACCAATATCAAATTTAGAATAAAGCAGATTAATTAGGCGAAGAAAATAAACTAGTATTAATTAGGAGTACATCTTTACTCATAGAACATGAAGAGTCCAATAGTTGTAACTTGAGTTTGCTGCTACTTTTTTCTTCCGGTAAATAATGAAACAATTACAGAAATTTTTTTTAATTATTCATTTTCGTGGAACATACTGATCAAGAGACCACTGAAACAAAATGTTTGAGCAAATTAAGTGAAAAAAAATATGTTTGACGATTCAACAAGACAAACTACTTGAGGCGGTTCAATTTAGGTAATAGTCTTTGACTTGGCAAATTTTTTTTTTTTTTTGGTTAAAAAAAAATACTTTAACATTTGTACCTGGTCTCAGACATACTACGGTATTTTTGTGACATTAAAAAATGCTATTAATGGTAAATGAAAAATGTGTAAAATGGTTAACAATATAAAATGTAATTCGTTTTGGGACAAAACAATAAGGATAAATAGAAGAAAGAGTATATCTTTTTCTTCAAACCTTATTCCATGGCCAGGGCCACAGGCTATGTTTTCGATCCATAAGTTGGAGGTGCCAGGACCGATTGAGATACAATCATCTCCAGTGCCAATACGAGAATTCATAATGGTGACTCCAGACGAAAATTGAACGTGAATACCATCGGTGTTAGGACTGTTTCCTGGAGCTGAGACCTTTACTCCTTGCAGCTTCACACTATGACAACTATCTACCAATATGTGGAACATTTGGCTATTTTGTGATGTTAATCCATTGATATCTATGTTGCTCGAGTTGGCAAAAGTTAGTCCCTGCACCACCAAACAAACAAATCAATGTAAATGCATATATAGAGTGAAAATTACTAGGAGTAATTATTTATTTATTTATTTTTGTGTGTGCGAGGTTAATTTGCATTTACACAGTTTAATTTCCAGACGAAGAAGACCATTTACTTCAAGTTAGTTGAAACTACCCAACCCCACTTACGCACGTAAATGATAGCTAACCAAACTTGTATTATTTCATTCTTCTTTTATAATAAAATTATTTTAATATTTTAACTGGAATGAGGGATAATATTAATCATATATATACAGATATACGTACCATTGGTCCTTGTGGGCAATTCTTGCCAGAAGTTTTGCAAGCCCAAAGACTAGCACCCTGCCCATCCAAAGTTCCACCATAGATTGAAATACCATTGACTCTATCGAATTTAATCCAATTTTCTGAATTCCCATTGACATTATAATCTGATGGAGCTAATATAGTGCCATCAATACGTAGAGTAATAGCCTTGCTCTTGCATGTTTGGCCATGGAAATTTGCATTTCTAAGCAAGTAACTTCCCTTTGGCACGTAAATTGTGGCTGGGCTAGTAGTAGCACATGCTGCAGCCCATGCACTAACGAAGGCTTTCGATGAATCGGATTGTCCATCCGATTTTGCTCCATAGTTTTTGACATTGAATGTATTTTCAGCAATGGAAGAATTGAAGAACAAGAAGATTGTGAAAAGAAGTGGGAAATTTTCTAAGAAACTCATTTTGCTCATTATCTTGTGTCTTTGTAAAAAGTCACAAGAGTGATCAAGTATTGGACGGTTGATGAGGAAATGGAGTGATTTTGAGGGGGTATTTATAGACTTTGCATTAGTGATCAGCCATTAGTTAGGTCAATCTCACTATTGAACCTTCATGTGCAAAGTAATGTACAAAAGAAAGAAAGAAAATTTAAAAAAAAGAATAAATACTAAGAGAAAACTATGTTGGATATGGATCCTTTAAAGACGCTGACGTGAGTTAGGCTTTGGGAACTAGTAGTTTTTCTACTCATTTGGTCATGTTGAGGAAGACCATAAGTTCAAAATCCAACAGAAGCAAGCACATGAAAAATTCCCCAACGTATTGGTTTTGGTCAATACTTTAAGGAGAAAAAGTAAACGGAAAAGTCAACTACATGAAGAATTTCAACTGAATCTATAGTATGTATATAAATATATCAGTATTTATGTTTATATATTTTTAACTATCTATATGAAGTTCAACAAAAGTTCAACTACATGAAACTCAATAATATATGAGGATGTATTGTTAACAGACAAGTGTTTCTTGAATGTTTAGAAATCCTTCAAATCATAGTCACATTTTCTATGAAGAAGTGGTTTATCCACTTCTACAATTAGGTATTAGAGGCCGGTATCTCCTGCTCTAAGTACTTTAATTTCTACACTTGATGAAATTTTCCACCTGGTTCGATGAAAACTATGTGATTTCATTATTTTAAACGAAGAAACTTCAAATAATTTGTTGATATCCTCTTTCAAAAGTAGTTATTAGTTTAACTTACTTCTGGTAACGTGTCAATATCATAACCTGATTACTATACTAGTGTCTATTTCTATAATAATGAAAACTTTGATATATAGGATAATCCGAAGCAGAAAGATAGGCTGTGTTAGATTAATAAGATTGCCTCTATGAGATGTATCAGATGAATGAGAACCTGAAATGTGACGAGATGGAAGATCTTTCTATTCCATATCAATCGACCTCTGGAATTGAGAAATTCCAGAACCAGTTCCAATTTAATAGCTCATATCCGATACTAATCCAAATTAATCAAAAATATATATGATAAAAGTATATGTCGCATGGTTAAACAAAAGAATTGCTTAGATTGAAGCACGTTTAAAATCCCATTAACAGAGAGTATGGGACCATTTACACGTTGCCCCAAAGAAGCTGCAAAAGTTGCAGATTCACTAGCAAATCATCTCCATGATGATGTGCAAACCGCACTAAAATTTTGGATACATACTGGCAATGCATCAAAGTTTTGCTTTTTACCCCACCCCTTTCCTGGCTCGAAGTAAATAGTCGTTCTTCTGAATGCACAATCTTTTGATTATAGGTGTAGAGGTGCTTACCATTTGAGCACTCCTCACTTGTTATGCAACAGAGTTAAACAACACAAAATCCTATTTTACAATTTTACATTTAGGTACTACGTAAGTCTGTTTATAGGTGAATTTGTCTGCCTAACCACCTGTTGCACATATAGTGGATTATTTATTAAAATTAATTTTTTTTAGAATAGATTTAAATTATATTCATTGGTAGTATAATTAATAGGAGTAGTAAGTAAGAGTTTTAGACTATCGGTGCAACTTAGAAATCAGTTATAAAAGGTTATTTATGTTATTTTTTAAGTTAGTAAGTAAACTAGTTATGAGTAATTATTTGTAATTATTTTCAATTACCATCAAGCAACCTACTAACGAAGGGCGTAGGGACAATTGAGTAATTATTTGTAATTATTTTCAATTACCATCAAGCAACCTACTAACGAAGGGCGTAGGGACATCAAGCATCCGTCATATATATATATTATTTGATTAACCAAATATGGCAAAAATCCTATCCTCTCTCTTCCTTCTCCCCCAAAAATCTCCTCGCCGACCCATTTCCCGCTTGTTTTTTTTTTTCCTTCAATCCAGCTCCTAATTTATCCTCCATTGATGGGTTTTTAAGTTTTTTTTTTTAATCTCTAACCCTATTTAAACCAATTTCAATTCAAATAGAAAGATTTTTCAATTTTTTCTTGATTTAAACCCATTCCAGTTCAATTTGATTTTGGAGTTGAAGATCTCTCTTGTTTCTTGCTTGAAAGGAGCTCTGGTAAATGTGCAGTGTGGTAGATTATCAAATGCAGGTTGTTTTTTATGCAAAATTCTGGATTTCTTTTCTGCATTTTTCAAGAAATGTAGATTCTCAAATATGTGTAGACGTGTAAACATCGCCAGGATGTTAGAAACATCTTATAGGATGTGTACACATTTGCAAGGATGAGTGCATATCTGTGTAGATGTGTACACATCACTTCAGATGTTCAAATATCGATTCTATTTTTAGAACATAATATGCGTAAAGATCACATATTATGTGTACATATCTACACAGATATGTAGACAACATATATATATATATATATATATATATATATACACACACACACACACACACAAGTGTGTACACATCAGATGATGTTGCATTTTTTTTACACATAATGAATATATGCAAACGTATACGATTATGTGTACATATTTAACTTTATATGTACGCATGTCATTTATGTTTTCAAGGTCTAAATGCATATCCATTTTTCTGTTGCCTCCAGGTACTTTTTTTAACCATAAATAGGTGTACTACTATTAGCAATTGATTTTCTCTGTGAATGGATTGAGAGCTCAAAATTTTTCATGTGGATTTCGAAGAGTAGGGAGACCGTACCAGTTATTGTGAGTAATGATGTTATGTATTCTGAGCTTTGACACGATTATTATTAGATGTTCCGCAAGTCACAATCCAAAAGATTTTTACATTACCTACATGCTTAGCATTTGTTCAAAGCAAAAGAGTCATCCTTGTAAAATAAATAACGGCGAGAATCTCCTTGTTTACCTTGCTGCTAGGGGTGTCAATGATTTTTCAAAAACCAACATAACCGAACCGTACCGAACCGAATTTTAGGTTCTTTAAAATAAAACCGTAGGTTCTTATGCAAAGTCATAACCGTACCGATTATTAGCTTAGGTTTTTTATTTTATAAAATGAAATCGAAAAAATACCGAACCGAACCGAATAAATTTATATACATAAAATATACTTTATATATGAAACTTATCTGTATAACTATATATAATTTAATTAATTCTAAAATCAACAAAGTAGATATTTTTTAACCGTTAATCTTTGGGGTGAAATTAGTAATACAAAGCATCCCAACCTACTTAATTATACTATTACTAGCACTAAAAGTTGAAACTAGCACGTTTTAAAAGTGTATTGCTTTCTCCAATTTAAACTCTAAGTTTCTTAAAATCTAGTTCCTGCTATAGCGACAAAATTTACTGTAGAAGGTCTTCGCGGACCATATTTGCATTCGTCTTGTAAATTTTATCCACGGGTGAATGTTTAATCTCTTATTAAATTTATATCGACTTATGTTTATTTTCAACTTTGATTTAGTATAGATTAATACATCATAATCAAATACCTTATTAAAAAGTTAAATGAACATGAGTTTAATAGTCAAAATAATGTAAATAATTGTCTAGTTTTTTATTTATTTATTCTTACCCACTCTTTAATATTGTTATCTAGAGAGTAGGTATTGTAAAGTGTTTCAATGTCGCATATTGTAATGAATCATTTTAAGCACTCTTCCCCAAATATTCAATTGATTGTGATATTATTGTTATCTCTAATATCGTTGAGTACTCTAGTAAGATGATTTTTATATTTTAGTTTAATCACTAGAACCGTATGAATTTTGCAATGAAAGTGATACTTGTTTTTCAATGTTGTTGTCTTGTACGACAAAAATGGTAGTTTTAGTCAATAATTTTTTTTTTTTAAAAAAAATAAAAATTACCCGAACCGTACCGAAACCAATATGATTGGGATGGTTACGAAAATCTAAATTTTGGTTATACATTTTAGAATAACCGAAAAATTGGTATGGTACAAAATTTTCGCAATAACCGGCCGAACCGAACCATTGGCACCCCTACTTGCTGCTGTCGACACAGCTGGAAATAGCCCACTTTGAGGGTATATGATAGGTCAATGGAAGTTTCAAATGAACAGCCTATGCCTAATGATGGGCGATGTGATGATTTTGCTAGCACTGGATGAGATGACATTAGTCTAGAAGGTCCATTGAATATGAAAATTTTAGAGAATGAAGAAGAACATGTTGGAGAAGCACATGGAGGAAGATAATAATAATAATAATAATAAGAAGAAGAAGAAGAAGAAGAAGAAGAAGAAGAAGAAGAAGATGATGATGATGATGAAGAAGAAGAAGAAGAAGATGATGATGATTATGATGATGATGATGATGATGATGATGAAAACAAGGTAGAATTCACTCCAACTCTTGTAGTTGAGAGCAATAATGTCAATGTTGTAGCTTCAAAAGCAGGCTGCAGTGGGGACATGGACGATGACGTCGGGTTTTATGTGGGTTTAACTTTCAAAAATAAGTGTGCCTTAATTGTGTTTTTGAATCTTGCTCTAGTGAAGAAGTATTTTTATTTCAAGAAAGTGAAGAAAACAAAAAAAGTTTTTTCTGTAAGATGTGTAAATGTTAACTGCAAGTGGTGGATTCGAGCCACAAAGTACGTAGACAATGATAAGTTTATCATTACACGGTACATGAATAAGCATACATGCGTGTTAGAGTATCTTTCAAGTCATCATCCACACGCCTCAGCGGACCTCATCAGTGCATACTTGAAAAGTAATTATGAAAAGGGAAAAGATCTATCGATAAAGGATATTAAACCTACAATCCGTAAGGATTTGGGGTATAACATTAGCTATGGGAAGTGTCTGCTATTGGAAATGTCGGATGGGGAGTGTTATTGCAAAGGCTTTGACAAGAGCAACTCCGGAGCACGGGTATGCGATCTTGGATGCGTACCTTTATATGCTTAGTCCTACAAATGAGAGTACCAAGACATCATTGAAGTTTGATGATACCGAAGGTTCCTGTATTTTTTTTTGTATCTATTGGAGCATGAATTAGGGGATTTTTTCATATGAGGAAAGTGATTGCTGAATACGGTACATATTTGTCGGGAAAGTACGAGAGAGTTTTGCTGTCTGTTGTGACACAAGACACGGAAACACATATTTTTCCTGTAGCTTTTTGTTTTGTAAATGTGGAATATGATGCCTCCTATGAATTATTTTTTTGAACAGTTAGTCGGTATAGTCCTAAGAAATGATGAGTTATGCATGGTCTGTGATAGGCATCCAAGCATCATAAAATCAGTTGAAAAGATTTTTCCTGAAGCTCATTATGGAGTTTGCAAGAGGCACTTGCTAAAAGCATTCGTACAAAGCTTCATTATGGTGAATTTATTTCTTATTTTTATAAAGCAACCGACTCATATACAACTGAGGAATTCGAGGAAAATTTCAACAAAATTCGTAATAAGAGTCCGAGGGTTGCCACATATCTTTAGCAGGTTGGGCTTGAGCGCTGGAGAAGAGCTTTCTTTTCAGGCTATAGGTAAAAATGACTACACATATAAACTATGTGTACGAATCTCATTGTATGTGTACATATGTCTTCGTGTGTACTGATCATGCCCAATAACCCCCTATAAAAGGGACTAAGCGGTCACGACAAATGTAGTTCGGTATTTAAAACCCCCAGGTCGAATCCCACAGAGAACACTCAAAATATAGTTGTTAATCTAACTAACTTATTTAATCAATTAACTTCGAAAGTTTATATTTTTATGATGGTTTCAATGTAACTACTAATTAACAATAAAGTAAATAGCAAAGTAGTAAGAAATAGATTAATTTAAGGGTTTTGAAGCCTAGGATTGATTTACCCAACTCCTACTCATATGTTAGAACAATGCATAAATGGATTCAACTTGCTTCTTTCTATTGAACACTTGCTCCAAATTCACAGCTATTCACTCCCGTGTAATAATTGTAACTTTCACTAACCAATTTTCAATTAATAAATGAAGATACTTAGGACTACCAGTATGGTTCACAATAAGAGTCAATAGTCACAATTCACCTTTTTGACAACTTAAGTAATGTCTATTGCTAAGTGTTTAATCTTAACTCATAAATCTATCCCTAGATGCACAAGAATTAAAGGCACAATCAATTGAGACTTCTACTAATCAATCGCATACAAATCATAAACACTTAGATAGGAAGGTTAACAAGTTTCATTCATTAAAATAGATATTCGTAACACATAATTATTAGAGTGGCTCAATAAACCCTATAATGAGTGATTTAGCCACTCATAGTCATGTTCAAATCAATGAAATAATATAAGCTACAAAACCACAAGAATATGAATGAGTGGATAAAGTGGAGCCTTGAATCTTGATCTTCTCTCTTCCTTACCTCCTTTTGATGTAGAATAGGTCAAAAGTTTCTTTCTAGAGGGTTAAGGATGTATTTATAGTGTTTAGAAATTACTGGGCTAAGTTAAACCAACTTCTAGACTAAGCTGGACAAATTGGAGTGGTCAGGTGCAAGGCTGTTCTGAAGGCGCCGCCTCATAAACAGCCTTCGCAAAACAGTGATGCTGAAAACTTGAAAGGCTTTCTCTGGGCGCCGCATGCCAAATAGCCTTTGATGGGGAAAGCTGTGCTGAAGACGTCGCTTGAAAAACAGCCTTTGATGGTGAAGACTGTGCTAAAACCGTTGCTTGCAAAACAGCCTTCCATAGTCTGAAGATGTTGTTTCCCTTTATCTTGGCACTAGTCAAAATAGTTTACAACTTTTAGGACTATTTTTGGGTAAACAATGGAGTCGCGACCTAACAATTCTAAGGTCTGCTAGGACACATTAATTAATTAAATAAATACATGCTTAACTCTGATTATGGTCTGCAAAACATATGAGATTCTAGGCAAGGGTTCAAGTTATCTAAAAGGAACGTGTTACGCACTCTTTAAGATCTGCCATGAAAGTAGCTCCACGTCGGACTTGATTTAATAAAATGAGGGATCAGTGCAAAAGAATGAATGAAAAATTTAACTTAAGAGGAATTGATGAATAATTAGCAAACTGAATATCTAAAGAAACTATTTAATTCCATATAATTATATCAATTCAAACTAACATGGTAGCAAAATATTCACTCTATACAAGAAAAGCTTACAAGTAATGGTAACAATAATAGTAACAAATCAAAAGAAAAATATATAACCAAGCTCCTTTTCAAGTTCCCAAAGAGTAACCCCAAGTTTTAATGTTCAAAGAACAAATGAAATAAAAGCAAGTGTGGCTCGAGCGACATTCTTGAAATGTTTTTAATTCCTCAGATTACATCTTTAACCATGATTTGAAGTGTCTTGAGCTATTCTCATGTGTTTTCTTCTAGAAAATTCCAAGAGTAATATTGAACCTGCTTAGGAGTGAATCTGCTTATGTTGAGCTTTACTTGATTTACTGGCCATGGTTGAGAGTTCTGCGACATACCACTCAATCGGGACGTACATGAAAAGAAAGATTCAAAAAAAAAAAAAAAAAAAAAGTAAAATGTCATCTCCACTAAAGGTAATGAGCATACAGCCAACATATGCATAAAATTCTAAATGACAATCCTATGTATGGAAAAAAAAAGTGATCTAATCATATTATTGACTAGATATATTAGCAAGAGAATATTTTCATTTGACTTAATCTTCGCAAACATTTCATCTCACATAGCTCAAACACCTATTGAAACTCACAAGACTTATATTATTTACCATGTCAATTTATATCCAACAAAAAGAAGTAATCTGCACAAATAAATACAGTTTGATGGGAAGAAAGTTAACCAATCACTTGCAAAGTACACTGCTCGCTCAATTCTTGCTCCCTTCTTTCAATCACATCTTTGGAACTTTATCACCTTAATTCCTGCATATAGTTCCTATTTGACCGGCAGCAAGCAATTATACATGGATGGCAGGTCTTAGAAAGACAGCTAAATTTTCTTATCAATTCCTAAAATTAGTTAGCACAATGCAGCCTATCCTTCCACTATACAAATCCAACAAACTGAGGTTCACTTGTTAATAAAAACATCAACCATTTTCGCAAATAATAAACCAACCAAAACCAATAACGGTGCTTATTCCAGATGTAACTATTGGCACAGAAGCAAAAGGGGAATAACATGAAAGATTGGAAATTTTTGCTAGCAACGAAACCACTAAAAATCACTGCTAAAACAAAGCTTTAACCATGAAAATAAACCACTGTATCAGAGAGCCAACGATAGAATAACATCACTAATAATAGTAATAGAGAACTTACCAAGCTATAAAGAACAATAAAATGAACAAGAATGCCACTACTGCGAGACTAAACATAATTTATTCAAATACAAAAAATATGATATGAGTCTATTAATAATTTCTATCTACTTAATGGAGAGATGAGTTAGAAGAACTCAGAAAATGGCAAACTCACGGAAGCCTTGAATTTCCTAAAGTTTCTAAAAGTCTTCATTTTGTAATCTTGAACTTGAAATGCAATGTTGGCCCGAACAACTCCAATTAGCCAATCCCAATTTGTGAGTTTTAACCAACTCAGTCCAAGGTTCCATGCCAAGAGATAGAGATAACAAAATAATGAATACTTTAAACATTACTATAATTGAGAGAGCAAAAACAAAAATAAAAGAAATAGAAGATGATTTTAACGAGAAAACGAGCAAAGTTATGAAGCAGGTTTTTAAAAAAGGTCAAATATCCAAGATATAATAATGGCATTTTGACAGCAAGGTTAATTTTCGAAAAAAAAGGATCTTTACGAAGTTATGTATATAAACCATCATGTATATTATGCTAGCAATGAAACTATAAAGAAATGGAGGATTTCCATATAATGACTTATAGAAAAAAAGTTATCATGCGAACCTATTTGCAATGGGCGGGCTATATACATATCTACATTAGTCAACCAAGGAGCTTACACTACTAAAAATCAGGTGCTTTCAGACCGATATTTTCAGACCGAAAGTCGGTCGGACATGCCTATCCGTTCGCCGCGGTCGACATTTCAATTAATTTATATTAAATAATTTTTTTAACCATCCGACCGCTGCAGTCGGACAGTAATAAAATTATAATTTTCTTTTAATTTATCCGACAGCAGCGGTCGGATGGTGAGAAACAAAAATGGGCAGATCTGGGTTATTTCCACTATCCTTATTTTCTTTCCTCTCTCCTTATTCTTTCTTTCTCTAAAAAAACTAATCCGACCCGAGATTTCCCATTCCCAACTCCATTTCCAACTCCCAAATTACCCATTCCCAACTCCTTCTTCTCTTTCTCAATTGGTAAATTTCTCAAATTTTATGTTTTTTCATGATTTCTTCACAGTAAACCCTAACCCCTAATTTTTTTCCTGGCACAGATCCGGCAGCGTAGACCTAATCCGGCAGCGGTGGTGATTTCGGTGGACCACCAGCGTGCTTTATAGGTACGTTTTTTATTTTTATTTTGAAAAAACCTACAAATATTGTTTGGTAGATGTTATATGTTGAATGTGAGGACTATTTTGGCGGAGTCATGGTGGCGTTTGAGGGGTCTGTTATGGTGGCGTAAAATGAGGGGGTGGTTTTGTTTTTGGTTGTGTAGGTTTTTCAAGCGAGATGTTTGCATTAGTGTATTGATAAAAGTGTGGATGTTATGGGGTTGATAAAAGTGTGGATTTTATGGGGCTGTTTTGAATTTTGGAGTGTAAAAGATAGTGAATCCTTTTTTACCATGATTTTATTTGTTTTGGTTAGTGTAGAAGATAGTGTAGAAGATAGTCAAAAATTAATTAATTTAGCCCATGACTTAGTGTAGAAGATAGTGTCTCCCACACTTTTTTGTTTGTTTTGGTTTGAACTTTGAGACTTGAGTTTTGGTGAGGTTTGTGTAGAAGATAATTTTGCCCATGGTTTAGTAACCGAGTTATCATTAGAGTAATTGTTGTTTGGTTAGTTTTAATTAGTACAATAAAGTCTTGACATTGATAATCTTTAGATGGTGTGTCTTTTCTTAGTTGCTTTGTCTTGTATTAAATTTTTCACAAAGTATTATGTTGTTAGCAAATGAACTAGTATTATGTTCACAATAGCTTAATAAAATTTGTTTCAAATTAATTATATTATTAAAGACATTAATATTATACCATATTCTCAAGTAGAGCCATACTTAGAGAGTTAGGAACATAGGGAGAAAGTTAGGTTCTTGTTATCTACTAAATTGCTAAAGTTTGAATCTTTTTAACCATTTGTTTAGAATGGGATACTTGTTTTACTTGTTTTACAAAGTGACAAATATATAACTTTCTCCTAGCATAAATTGTAAGTAATTGAACTACTATCACACTTAACAATAATTTATGAGGCTTTAGCTATAAGTAATATAGTAGCTACACTACTTAAAATATCTTAATTATTTTCGTAAATTCATTTGAGCGAAATAAATTATTTCTAAATATCTATTTTTAAATTTTTGATTCTATTTTATTTGATTCTTAAGAAGTGTTATTAATTACTAAATGATAACCTTAGAGAACAAATTAGTTAGTAATATAAAAGTAATTGACTTAGATATAATACTACTAATACTAGTAAGTTGTACAATTACTTAATCTTATGAAAATTGGTAGTGTATCACAATAATTTTTTTAATCTTTGCAATTTAATATGTATCTCAAACTTGTAATTTTTATGTTGATATGGAATATGAAAGTCGTAGTTGGATGTATAATAGAAATAATTCCGGGCGGCGGGGGATGAGGAAAGGATTTTCAGTAGGTGTTCAAGAATTTATTGACAAGGCAAAAACACTTGATGATTTTATACGGCATGGCTAGATTATGTGTCCTTGTGTGAATTGCAAGTGCACAAAAGGACAAAGTTTGGAAGATGTTGAAATGCATCTTTATAGGAAGAGTTTTATGCCAAATTAGTCTGTTTGGGTTTATCATGGAGAGTCTCGTGATATGGGCGGTGATGTTAATTTTCAAAATACTTATGGCCGTGGGAGTGGTCCGTTTGTGGAGAATGATCTTGATAATTATCGAGTGAGAGATATGGTTAATGATGCTTTTGGGATGTACCCAGAGGAGCTATCCCAACAGGGTACATCGCAACCAAATGTTGAGCACGTTCCTAATAATGAGGAAAAAATCTTCTATAAACGGTTGGAAGAAGCTAGTCGTCCATTATATAAAGGTGCAGTGCATTCCAAGTTGTTAGTTCCTGTTAGATTGTTAAGTATTAAATCTGATTGTAGTATATCTCAAGCAGCCATGGATTCTACCATTGGCTTTATGATAGAACTCAATCCGACTAACATGGCCTTACCAACTGTTTATTACTACGCTAAAAAGTTGGTTTCCACGTTAGGCCTTTCTGCACAGAGAATTCATTGTTGTGTCAACAGTTGCATGTTGTTTTATAATGATGATGCAGAATTAGATACATGTAAATTCTGTGAGGAGCCTTGTTGCAAGCCGGTTCTAAACCCTAAAAAGAAGCCGATACCTGTTAAGTCGATGCATTACTTACCCCTTATACCTAGGTTAAAGAGGTTGTATGTGTCGATGAGCTCTGCTCCTCATATGAGATGGCACCATGATCGTACAAAATAGCCAGGCATTCTAAGCCATCCGTCAGATGGTGAGGCATAGAAATATTTTGATCAGGTGTATCCGGCATTTTTGCTAGTGAACCAAGAAACATAAGGTTGGGTCTATGTTCAAATGGGTTGACTCCTTTTGATGTCTCGTCTACACCTTATTCTTGTTGGCCCGTCTTTGTCACGGCGTACAATCTTCAGCCCGAAATGTGCATGACTAGTCCTTATCTATTTTTGAATTGCATTATCCCAGGGCCACATAACCCGAAAACCTCGATTGATGTTTTTGCAGCCTTTTTTTTATGAGTTAAAGTTATTGTGGCATGAAAGTGTGGAAACATATGATATATCAATGAAACAGAACTTTCAACTGCATGCTTCTTTGATGTGGACTGTACATAACTTTCCAGCTTATGGAATGTTGTCTGGGTGGTCCGTTGCTGGTAAGCTCTCTTACTCTTATTGTATGGAAGATACAAAAGTATTTACTTTGAAAAATGGCAGTAAGATTACATAGTTCGAGTGCTGCCGTTGATTCTTGCCAATGGATCATCCGTTTAGGAATAACAGTAGTGCATTTATGAAGAATCAGGTTGATTTTTAGGAGCCTCTATGAAGGTTGTTAGGAGAACAAATATGGGATAGGTTTAAGGTATATCCTAAGGTAACTGACCAACGGCCATCTAAAGCGCCTGGTTATGGTATTGAACATAATTGGACTAAACAAAGTATCTTCTGGAGTTGCCTTATTGGAAGGATAATCTACTTCGACATAACCTGGATCCCATGCATATTGAGAAGAATTTTTTCGAGGTTGTCTTTAATACTGTGATGGATGTCAGGAAAAGACAAAGGATAATGTGAAGGCAAAGTTGGAACTTGAGGAACTTTTTAGGCGACCTGAGTTACACTTATCTCAAATTGGCAACACGATTTGGCTTCCCAAGGCCAGCTACACATTCGGATTGGATGAGAAAAGAATGATTTGTAATTGGGTAAAAAATTTGAGGATGCCTGATGGATATGCGTCAAACTTAGAAAGGTGTGATATGACAGAAGGACAGTTGAATCACATGAAAAGCCACGATTGTCACATCTTCATGGAAAATTTTCTCCCAATTGCATTCAATGGCTTGCCTGATAAAGTTTGAAATCCCCTTACAGAGACGAGCCTACTTTTTTAGGAGCTGTGTTCTAAGACATTGAAGGAAGATAATCTTAAGTTGTTGGAAAGTAACTTTCTAGTTGTTGCAACGTAACTTTCTAGTTGTTGCAACTAAGTTGACAAAAATCTTTCCCCCTGGTTTCTTTAATGTAATGGAGCATCTTCCAATTCACCTCGCGGAAGAGGCACTACTGGGAGGCCCGGTGCACTGTAGATGGATGTATCCTTTCGAGAGGTAAGGTCCCTTAAGTTATTATTAAATTTTTTTTAATTCATCTTAAGTAATTAATTAATACAATGTATTATGCAGAATTATTGACAAGTGTAAGCGGGACGTAAAAAATAGGAACCAAATTGAGGGGTCAATATGTGAGGCATATCTGGCTAGAGAAACTTCTCATTTTTGTTCGTATTATTTCTATCAAAATGTGCCATGATTGTGAATTAGGCTAGATCAACATGATGTTGGAGACAATAATGATCCGAATTATCCACCATTTTCTATATTCAATCAACCTGGTAGAGGAAAGTTAATGACCGAAGTATGCAAGTTCACTGACCGGGACAGAAAAGCAGCTACAACACCTGTGTTGTTGAATTGTCCCGATGTCATGCCTCTTTACAAGTATGATTTTTTTTTACATTAACGCCTAACATTCAAGTTTCATCATTAATCTAAGTTATGAGAATTTTTTTGGCGCATCATCCAGTCACTTTGTTGGAGAATTTGGCGTTGTTGCTGTTTATGAAAATTTTTCAGATTGGTTTAGAGAATTTGTAAGTGTTATATAAACAAATACATAAGTTAATATATATATATATATATATATATATATATATATATATATATATATATATATATATATATATATATATATATATATATATATTAGTTAGTTTAATGTGTACAACTATCTTGAACTTTATGTAGGTACTCAATCCGGATAATGGCATAAACTTCATATTGTTGCATGATATATCTCACGGGCCTTATTATAAATACAAGAGAATGTCTAAGTGCTTTGTTAATGAGTACGAGTTTCATACTAAAGAATGGTCCTTGGGGAGGAAAACCAACAACATCGGTGTGTGTGTGAAAGGTGGTACTGGTGACCAGGATGTAGACTTTAATTACTATGGTGTGATTGAAGAGATTTTAGAAATAGAGTTTACAGTAAGTTGGCCTTGTAAAAGATTGATGTTTTTTCGGTGCAGGTTGTTTGATCCGAGTCCCAAGGATACGAGGGTAGATCCATGTTCTAAAATAGTTGAATTTAATCACAGAAGGTCATATGGACATTATTATCCTTTCATCATTGCCTAGAATGTGAAGCAAGTGTGGTACGTTCGTTATCCACCAACAAAGAACAAAGCCAAATCTAAGACAACGCAAATTGGTGGGCTGTTTTAAAAGGCAAGCCGGTGGGAAGAGTGGAAGTAGATGATGTATTAGATGTTGCATATCAAAATGAGCTTTCAACTGTTCCCTTGATTGCGGATATTAAATTAGCCGATTAGTTGCAACATAGTGAATGCATCTATGAAGAGTTTGATGAATCAGTGGTTAGACGTGGAAAAAACACGACAAATTTTGGAGAAGGAACATCTAGGGAAAACGAGGAGGATGAATATATGGATGACGTTGAAACAAGTGATAATAATTTGTTGATGACGATGTGACGAGCGAGAAAGAGGAAATAGACGATGACCTTGAGACGAATGATGATGATTGACATATTCGTAGTTTGTTGTTGTTACTTTACTACAATTATTAGCACTACTTTATAAATGTATTCCATATAAATTTATAATTTTCTTATATTGTGCTAATTTATTATGCTTATTTTACAGATATGGCATCTACAGAGAAGGCTAGGGTGAAAAGAAAGGTTCTAAGTATCTCTCATGCTTTTGGTCATACTACTCTTCCTACTCCTGTACCTCATATGCTTCCTACATCTCCTCGGTCTACATATGCTACTAGGTTTTTCAGTTCTCCTGCTGCCTTTCTCCGTGGCATGCCACTTCCTACATCTCCTGGTTATGTTGTTCGTCCGCATGGTATGAGCTCATCCATGCATGCGCCATCTTCCAGTCCATCACCATCCCCTTCATTATCTGCTCCTTCTAGATCTACTGTACCACCTTCTGATTCGAGCTCTGTAAGCGCTTCGGTACTACCTACTGTACCACATTATCATCTGAGCTCGCCTTTTTATATTGGTGAACCAGGATCATATGATGAAGACGGGAGGGTGAGGATTTATCCTGAGGGTAGTCGTGAGTGAGTATTTTTTTGTTAGTTTTTAACTATTTAATACTACTGTAAAGTTTAATTTTTTTAGTATATTTAATAACACTAGTGATTTTTATCTAGTATTACTCCCTCGCACGTGGCTACTCCCATGGTCACAGTGTGCATTAGATCTAGACGGAGTGAGACATGGGCATCCTGGGGTAAGGTACCCTTCCATGTAAAGTTGTCCATGTTTGACGATTTAAGGTAATAACTATATTTTTTTCAATAATTTAGTTAAGTATCACTTTTTTAAAAATCTAATATTTTTAATTATTTCAGACAAAGTGTAAGTGGCATCCTGCCTTTGATAGCATTATCCGAAGTAATTTCCTCAAAAAATGCGCAGATAGAGTCAAAGGTAGCATGTATGATTGTCAGGATAAGGGAAAGAAGCTCGATTGGATATACCCAGATGTTTGAGTAAAATATCTGCAATACTGGGAGAGTGATAAATTTAAGAAGAAGAGCGCCCAAGGGAAGACAGTGCGAGCCTTCGAAAAGGGTGGATCGTTGCATACCGGGGGTTCAGTAAGTGCAGCGACTCAGCGGATGATAATGGTAACTTATTAATTATTATATGTATTGTTTTATGTAACTCTCATTAATTTTCTATCTAACTTGTCATCTTTTTAATTTTGTAGGAAAAGGAAGAAGAGCGACCAGTACGTATGCCCAAAATCTTTAAGAAGAGACATATATACAGAAACAAAAAAGGAGTACTGTGGTTCGAGGAGCGCGCTAGAGAGGAATATGTAAGTTATTAAATTCAAACTTATTTGTATAATCCGTCAATATTTGTAAATCTAATTCTTGTTATTAAATTTATTTCAGGAAAAGGCTACAGCGGCTTATAAAGAAAGGATGGTAAGTCAGACATCCGAGTGTGGTAGCAGTACCCCAGCTCCAATGACACTAGAGGAGGAAACCACACTATGGTTGGAGGTGAATGGCGGGATAAAGAAGGGAACTGCATACGGCCTTGGATCGCAGTATCCTCGGATCGTCTAAATTCAGGTTTGTTTGGCACTTACACTCATGCTAGTTCAATTAATCCATCGGTGGAAGTCTTGTTGCGCAATGATATCGAAGAACTTAAGAGAAAGAGTGAAGAAGATCGTTTGTGTAATGAGGAAAATATGAGAGCTATGCGGGAAATGATGCCGAACTTTGCGTGTGGTAATTTGAACAAAGGAAAGAAGAAGGGCAAGGGCAAGAACAAGAGCAAGAGAGAGAGCAGGGGGAAAGGCAAGAGCAAACGTCAATACAGCGCGTCGTCTGAGTCTAGTTCCGAGTCTAGTTCTGAGGAAACGAAGTAGCAATACTGTATTGTTGATGTTTTAGACATGTGTTAGACTTGTGGTTGGTTTTTGTTAAACTTCTTTGATTGTTAGACTTGTTGTTGTTAAGTTGTTCAACTTGTTTGATCGTTATGAATTATTGGTGTTATGTAAACTGTTAAAGTTTTAGTTTAAAGGCAATAAGCCTTGTTTAGAAAAATATTAAGGCTTGTAGAAGCCTATTATTTATTGGGTGTTGGATTTTACTGTATTTACAGATGGTGGAGCTCTAATTACAGCTTTTATTTTGTAGGTTTTACCCAGATTTAATCGGTCCGAAATCGATCGAAAATCTGGGTATTTTTTTCTCAGAAATTACAATATCTGACCGAGTTTGTCGGAATCTTCAAGAATTTTTTCCCAAAAAATACAATCTCTGACCGAATTGGCCGGACAGCTCAAGAAAATTTTTTCTTGAAAATCGTCTGTACAACTGTTGTCCGGCCGAATAACCACCGATATATCGGACCGAGTCGGTCGGACGCCTTTGTGCGACCAGACATTATCCGACCGCTGTGTTTGGCCGAACATCAGTCGGCTAGCCGACCGTTATACGACTATATCGACGGTCGGAACCATGTGAACCTGCTGCCCTCCCAGATGCTCTCTGCAAGTTCACACCAAATGCCTCTCCAAAGTCATCGTGGAGTATAAGTACACTGCCGGAGGCTTTGGCAAGAGGTTGCAGGACAGGCACTCTTACAGGACATGTGCCTGCATAAAATATGTAAATCAAAGTCTTCTTCCTAAAAGCTTTACGAACTAGGTTTTCCATCCACTGCATTACACATTTTTTCTAGTAGTGTTAACAATCATTTAAGAAGGAACGAATTAAATATGTAACCTTCTACAGACTTCTAATACTACTTAAAAGAAAGAAAGCTTATTTCAGACACCAAGCATGAACTAAATTTCATGCGACTTTTAGCTTAAACCTGGATACTACAGACATCTAAATATTTTATCTAGAACAATGCTTTTAAAGTCTTGAAAGGTTTTACATAAAACTGGACTCAACTTTACCAGGAAAATGACCAGAATCAAAACAATATCCCTTTGACTTCAATATATGATAGAAATAGTAACAAAACTCAAGGCTTTTTAATTCTAACTTGAATCAATCAAAATACACTAAAGCCTTACAATTTACATTCTTTTGAAAAATCTTGCAAGTCTAATATAAAAACTAACACATGAGCTTTACTACAAAAAATGACTTATCCAAATGTATATTCAGAGCAGGTTCGGATCAATATATATTATTGGTTTAAAACTTCAATAAGTTAAAAGATCCAATCTTTAAAAAGATTAGCTCAGTATTTGAGCAATAGAAATCTCACAGTAGATACAAGCCCGCAACTTTATAGATTACTTAACACATTAGACAACCTCATTCTAAAAGGCATATTATTTTTTTAGTAAAAGATTGAGCAGGAGAGGGAAAAAATAAGATCAAATAGGCCACAACCTAAGATACCTCGCTAAGATTAACAAGTTAATATTAATGGTAATCATAATCTGAAATGACATAATTCTTTCATTAAAGACACATAAAATGGGAATATGCTTCTAACAATGATATTTGATTCATAAAATGGATTAAAATTCTAACTTTAACAGTAATATAAGTGCTAGTTTCATACTTAACAAAAACTAACCATATCCAACCACCATTTTGCTTTTCAAACCAACATAATCACATAATCTTTTAAACTAAACTGAAGATGTAAAAGGGTTAGGTTGTTACCTCTTCTGGCGTAACTAACGAGGGCGTTGGATCCAAAATAAATTCAAAAAGAACAAGCAACAGATCGAATATAGAAAAAAAAGGACAAAAAAATGGCTTCAAAATACTATCATATTCACATGGAAACAGCAGCAGCGGGAACACAAACCGATGGTGAGAACAATTACCTGATCTTAGCCAAGAATAAGCTTAACAAGGCGACGACAAGTTGCAAGTCATAAACAGACAGCTAGGCTGGAGATGTCAAAGGCGAAGTTGAAAACAAGGAGGTGGTGCAAACTCTGAAAAATTAAATTTTTTTTTTAGAAAGAAGGCTCGGATCTGTATTCAAATTCGGCAAGAACTTCAAATTTTCCATGGCTGCAAAAATCGCGTCGTAAAGATACGAAGTTCACCATGGCTGCGAAAAATTGCCTCGCCAAGATATGGTACTTATAAGTTTGCCATCGCTGTGAAAACTACCTCGCCAAGTTACAGAACTTAAAAGTTCTCACCCTAATTTGACAAACTAGAAATATCGTCATCACCCAAAATATACTTTTATTACAACAGGAAAGGGGCAGCAGCAGAACATGTAGAGTGATAGCAGTAGTGAAAAATTTTGTGGCCTCACAATTGATCCTCGACCATGTAATATCTATTCAAATCAGTTTATATCCCTACAAACCCCTTGCAAGGAATAAAAATACATACCTTGTGTAGACCAAAGATGCAATATTTTATTCAAGAATAGCCATAAAAGAGCAGCCTCAAAATATTACCAAGACCATACGAAAACATCATAGCAGCAGCAACAATACAGAGAGGCCAAAGCATCACTAGATACTACTTTAACCAGGTGACTTTTCAGTAAGATGGTAAGGTAAGTATAGTATTGTTCAGTCAGGTTGTCTATGTTTCTTTTTCTCTGCAATAAGACCAATTGAGGAAGGATGGCAACAGCTTCCAAGTATATGGAAAAGATCCATATCACTTCCTTTAAGGTAAAATTCTCATTTATACCAAGGGCCAACAACAGGCAAGAAAGCACAAGGAAAAGATAAAAGGCAAGAAAGCAAAAGGAAAAGAGACGAAAACAATCCTCATCTTTGTCATAAGATCTGCGAACAATTTTATGATGGCTCATGTACCACACAATTGACAAAGAGCTTCCCAAGTAAACCAACTTCGTGGTAGCGTTGTATAGTGAAATAACGTTTGTAAATATGTCCAAGTAACGAGTGAAAAAGACAATAACATAGGACTCTTGAGTCTTTAGAGAAACACTAGCACAAGACTTAGAAGTATGGATCTTGAGAAGCAGAACAAGAAAACTAGCCAAATGGGTCATTTCCCGCCAACCGAAGCTGGGCAACCACCCTACAAAAACTCCCATTTTCTCCGACTGCATCACTCTTTTGAGCTAAAATGAAATTGGTTTCCAATTGAGGCTCAGATAAAAAAAGGGGGCAAAGAGAAAGCGACAACACCATGGCTGCAAAAGAACCGGTTGTATGGGAGATAGAAGTCATCCGGGTTTGCCCTGCCAAGATACGAGTCGAGTTTTCTCAAATGGACTGAGTATTATCCTAGATTGTATTTTCATCATTGCCTCTCGAAGTTTTTCTGGATAAGAACATAACAATAGCATAGGAACAAAAGTAATGGACAACAAGGTGCCCTCAAAAGATTCTGATAACTAGCTAAGCGTAGTTCTCTGTTCAAATCAGTTTATGGAAAATGTCCAACACCATAAGTTGAAGTAGAGATATCAACAATGTGCAACTTCTTATTTTCATTGAGGCTTGGGTTTTGAAATAAACAGACGTCATGGCTGCAATTGACTGCTCGAGGCATCCAAATTGCCATGCCAAATGACGAATCCAAGAATTTATCTTATGGGAAAAACAATTATCGTCATTGCCACTTTTCTTTTCGCTAGCAGCACAACAGTAAGAGGGATAACAATATCGGACAACAAAGTAGCCTCACAAAATTGAGATAACTGGCTAAGTGTAGCGCTCTGCTCAAAACCAGTTTTTGTGCAAAAGCAAGGACAAGTGTTTATTTCATGATAAACGTCCATGAAATGGCGCAACAGGGAAGCCAAGGATCAGCACAATATAGTGTATATTTGCTTTCATAGGATCAAGCCCAAACACCAAGGGAGACGTCAGAATGCAGCAAACAAATAGCTTATGTGCAATAACAATATTTCAGTAGTGAAAAACAAGTCACTATAGCCGACAAGGCTCATAAATAAATATAACAATGACGACGAGACAAAATGAATACGTTAATTAATGAGTTAAAGGAAATAGACAACTTGGAAATGCATAAGCTAAGCCAAGAACAACGACAAAAGTGCAACTATTTATGAGGCTCAGAAATAATAGGAACTGTAGCTTTGACGACAGAGACGCCAGCATCGCCATGGCTTCGAACTGGTAGCACGTTGTCCAACTTCCTTCGAAGCTCGCCTTTCCAAGATTCGATCTCTTCATTTCCTCGTCTAGCTGATTTTATAAACTTATTCATCATTGCCCCGTGTTTTCTCTCGGGATAGCAGCAGAACAGTCATGGAGGGACCGTTGTTGGTCTCAAAGCACCGAGTGGAGCTTCACCGCTGCTGCTACATTTTGGTTTTCTTCTTGTCTGAATCCCACAAAATTTTTCTTTTCAGAAAGGGTTTCTCCATCATCAACAATTCCAGGGTTTCATTAGTGTTTTTAGACGTGTCAAATTGAAAATCTCCTGGACCAATTTGTCCCCTAACGACTATATTGATAGGAGCTAACTTCAAAAATAACCCAGAGAGACGTAGGAATAGAGAGGACCTCCAGCTAATGAGTGATCTAAATGTGTTATAAGTTTTATATTTGCAAGTATAGGCTAGAATTGAATCCAAATTTCATATCTAACACTTTTTTAGAAATAGCTAATTGCCCTAGCTAATTTCACAATTAATTTAAAGAACTTTCTAATTAAATAATGCTCATAAATATTATACATGTTGTAGGTAATACAAAGCCGAAAATATCAAAGTGCAAGTAATAGAATTCTTCGCAAGAGTTAGCCACATTTTGGCAAAAATTCAAATTTTATAATTTCTTTTGAAAAATGATACTTTTGGCTTTATATTAACAAAACATGCTATATTTTGAGATTTATTTAAAAAGTAAGCATCGACAAATTAATTTTCAAAATATCGGGCCAAAATTGGGTGTCAACAGCTGCTTCTCTTTACCCGAAAATGATGAAAGAGTTTTCAGGGTAAAGAAGTTGACGGGAAAGCCAATTTTGGCACAGTAGAGCAAATAGTGCTAACTAAAGTAGGGCTAGAATGAAGTTTTGGAGAGATATACCTGTAGCCTCCTAATTATGAAATGTGGTGCACAACACACTCATAGATAGGACTCTATATGCATAGCCACAACTCCCTAGGGATGCATGAACCTATCGACCAGATATTGCACAAACTTTAAAATTCTGCCCCAGTGTCGAGGATAGACACTGGGGATATAGGAAAAGATATAAAGTGAAGGAACGAACAAGCAAGAGAGATAGGCCGGAATGATAAGCACCAAAGATAAGAATGCAAGAGTAGAAGAGTAAGAAAAGCTTCACGTTATGCTCCAAATGATGTTGCGGCTTTATTCCTATGATTTCCTACAAAATCTCGATAAACGGTTAACGGGTAACTGTAAATAATGTGTGATAAATAGACTGAGGAATAAATAACAATAATAAAGCTTGCAGGTGCTGGTTGCAATACATTGTCTCCCAATCATCAGGTGAAGTGGTCCGGCTTGTGAGGCAGAAAACCTTTGGGGCCATTGGTAGACTTTATTATTAAACCATTTAATTGGCGAAGCGGTTCGACATGAAGCAAGGAGGACTCCGGGTATTGATGGTAATGACAATCAACTGGCAAGACGGTCCGGCTTGAATCAAGGGGGGCCTCGAGGCTGATTGTCAAATTGCAAAAGGTAAAGCAAGACATAATTTAAAGCAGGTGCAAAGGCATAAAGCAAAGAAACTGCGATGCGATTTCGCTGCGGACTGTAAAGCAATGCAGGACAAATCAACTCGCGAGACGCTCCGTCCGGAGGGCCTCGGGGCTGATTGTCAAACTGAAAAGTAGAACAAGACATAGAGTGAAGCCGGTGCCAAGACATAAAGTAAAGAAGGTGCTATGCGGTTTTTCTGCGAAATGTAAAGGAGTGTTGGAAAAATCAACCAACGAGACGCTCTGCCCGGAGGGACTCAAGGATGAATGTCAAAACATAATTTAAAGCAGGTGTGATGCAATTTTTGTAGAATGTAAAGCTGTTGGAGGACAAAGGACAAATAAACTAGCGAGACGCTCCGCCCGGAGGGTCTCAAGCTGATTGTCAAAACATAATTTAAAATAGGTGCAAAATATAAAGCTGTTGTAGGACAACCAACTAGTGAGACACTCCGCGTGCGGTGTCTCAAGTTGACTTGTCAATTCATAATAAGAGCAGGTGCAAAATATAAAGCTGTTGTAGGACAACCAGCTAGCGAAATACTCCGTGTGTGTGTCTCTGGTTGATTTGTCAATTAATTAAAGCAGGTGCAAAATATAAAGCTGTTGCAGGACAACCAACTAGCGAGATACTCCGCATGTGGTGTCTCAAGTTGACTTGTCGATTCATAATTTAAAGCAGATGCAAAATATAAAGCTGTTGCAGGACAACCAACTAGCAAGGCACTCCGCATGTGGTGTCACAAGTTGACTTGTCGATTCATAATTTAAAGCAGGTGAAAGCTTTGGCATAACTCTTTATTTACTCTTTATTTGAAACGAAAATCATAAAGATAGAAATGCTGCCTGTTCGCCAATAACTCATGACAAAGCAAATGCTTTAAGTCGTGAAAAAGCAATTTGAAATGAACTATGTGAAGTGATCCGATCAACTGGTAAAGCAACTCTGTGGGAAATCATAAAGCAATCCAATCAATTTGAAAAGGCAGTCTGGCTAAACGCAAGGTCCTTGACAGTGATACTTCTTCAATACATGGCCCAATCACTGCGATGAAGCTTGGGCTGAATAGAGGCGAATAGATTATGTTAACTCAAATTCCATAAACTAGCATCAGACATGAATTACTCAAATCGAAGGCTCTGTTTCGATGCAGTGAGTGGAGGCCAGGGATCAGAATTTTTTAAGGTCGAGCAAAGGACAGAGTAAAAAAATTAAACATGAGCTCAAACTGTATGCCAAAGTGCAAACTAAAATTAATATGCTCATAGTTTTAAAGTTTATGGCTAAAGTTATTCTAAAAGAACACCGTTTTGGATATCAAGTTCTGCCCCTGTTTACTCAAAAAGAAAGTGGTTAGTTTTAAAGAGAAAATGGCTAACTTGCAGTGAACACCAAATATGGTTTCGAATCTGGGTTATGCTTGCATGAACAAACATGCTCGAGGCCTCCAATTTTGCTCTTTGCATTGGAGAAAATATCTAAAAACTGCCCCAGTTTGGTTGTTGATAGGTAGTTCTTCATCATGCATCTTCTCTTCCATTTAGACTGCACTTCCTGTCAAATTTAAAGAAAATTTCATTAAAGAAATGATAAATAAAATGTAGGCAGAACCGTTTAGCTATTATAGCAAAACTAGAAAGTAGAAGAAATAGTGATGTTCAGATCTATGGTGGTAAAAAGCCAAGATACAAAGCTTTCCATCTTAATTGATGAGTTCCATGCCGATTCCTATCAAATGCAAATAAAAGCTGTTAAAATCGTAAAGAAAAAAAAGAAAGAAAGAAAATGATCAATAAAGAATAACATAAGAAAGAAATTGTTTTGCTTAAACTGAGGTCATTTAGTCGAATGCGCCCCACTGCAATCATGTGTGTTCCCCCAATTGCCTATGGAAGAATTTCTAGAACAAAAGTTGTTCCTCCAATTGTATAGGTAGAATTCCTGGGACTAAGAACTATTCATATTTGTAGGTCGACGGACCCAAACGTGCAGATGTATTTCCTCCGGTCATTTGCCAAAGTTTTGCATGTTGATAATTGCAACACACATGATGAAACCACCTGCAAAACTGATGGGAAAGCACCTGCAACACCCTTTGAAGATAGACAATATTTCATGAAACTTAAACTACTAAAATTACCCTTGCTATAAAAGGAACAAAAAAATAAAGAATGGCTGATTTATGTCGAAAATCAAATCTCTGCTCTGTTACTAATCCTTGCACATTGCACATAGTATTTTAGAACTTCAACTTGTTTTGCAAACACTACCATGGTTATCCTTGGGTGAGTGGGTGGAGATTGATAGCTCTTAAGCAAAAGATTGACACATCGCGGGAGCGTAGCACTTGGGTGGGTCTTATAAATTGGTTTGAGCGCTTGGAAAGATTAGCGGTTCAACACAAGTCAACATTACCCTATCACTTGCATAAATCTGAAGGCAAAAAACTTGCAGAAAGTGTCAAAAAATTTAAAGAATCTGAAAAAGAATAAATAATTATTGACAATGTAAATCAACTATAAGTAAACAAATTGCATATGAATAACAATTTATAAAGTAAAGCACATAACCTCAGGTGTCAATATTAAATCAGGTCCATTGTGGTTGGAACCTGCATAATCCTTAGCAGAGTCGCCATATTGTTGCGCCCTATTACTAGCCAAAATAGTTTAAAACTTTTAGGATTCTTTTTGGGTAAAGAATGGAGTCACAACCTAACAATTCTAAGGTTTGCTAGGACACCTAAATTAATTTAATAAATGCATGCTTAACTCTGATTATGGTCTGCAAAACATATGAGATTCTAGGTAAGGGTTCAAGTTATCTAAAGGGATGGTGTTAGGCATCCTTTAAGATCCGCCAATGAAAGCAGCTCCATGTCGGACTTGATTTAATAAAATGAGGGATTAGTGCAAAAGAATGAATAAACAATTTAACTTAAGAGAAATTGATGAATAACTAGCAAGCTGAATATCTAAAGAAACTATTTAATTCCATACAATTATATCAATTCAAACTAACATAGTAGCAAATTATTCACCTTATACAAAAAAAGCTTACAAGTAATGGTAACAATAATAGTAATAAATCAAAAGAGAAATATATAACCAAGCTCCTATTCAAGTTCCCAAAGAGTTACCCCAAGTTTTAATGTTCAAAGAACAAATGAAATAAAAGCAAGTGTGGCTCGAGCGACATTCTTGAAATGCCTTGAATTCCTCAGATTACATCTTTAACCATGATTTGAAGCGTCTTGAGCTATTCTCATGTGTTTTCTTCAAGCAAATTCCAAGAGTAATACTGAACCTGCTTGGGAGTGAATCTGCTTATGTTGAGCTTTACTTGATTTACTGGCCATGGTTGAGAGTTGCACGACAAACCACTCAATCGGGGCGTACTTGAAAAGAAAGATTCGAAAAAAAGCAAGTAAAATGGCATCTCCACTAAAGGTAACGAGCATACAGCCTACATGAAAATCCTATGTACATGAAAAGAAAGATTCGAAAAAAAAGCAAGTAAAATGGCATCTCCACTAAAGGTAACGAGCATACAGTCTACATATGCATAAAATTCTAAATGACAATCCTATGTATGGAAAAAAAAAATTGATCTAATCATATTATTGACTAGATATATTAGCAAGAGAATATTTTCATTTAACTTAATCTTCACGAACATTACATCTCACATAGCTCAAACACCTATTGAAACTCATAAGACTTCTATTATTCACCATGTCAATTTATATCCAATAAAAAGAAGTAATCTGCACAAATAGATGCAGTTTGATGGGAAGAAAGTTAACCAATCACTTGGAAAGTACACTACTCGCTCAATTCTTTCTCACTTCTTTCAATCACATTATCTTTGAAACTTTATCACCTTAATCCTGCATATAAGTTCCTATTTGACCGGCAACAAGCAATTATACATGGCTGGCAGGTCTTAGGAAGACAACTAAATTTCCTTATCAATTCCTAAAATTAGTTAGCACAATGCAGCCTATCCTTCCACTATACAAATCCAATAAATTGAGGTTCACTTGTTAATAAAAACATCAACCATTTTTGCAAATAATGAACCAAACCAAACCAAACTAATAATGGTGCTTATTGTAGATGTAACTATTGGCACAGAAGCAACAGGGGAATAGCATGAAAGATTGGAAATTTTTGCTAGCAACGCAACCACTAAAAATCACTACTAAAACAAAGCTTTAACCATGAAAATAAATCACTGTATCAAGGAGCCAACGAGGGAATTCATCACTAATAATAGTAACAGAGAACTGACCAAGCTATAAAGAACAATAAAATGAAAATGAATGTCGCCAATGCGAGATTAAACATAATTTATTCAAATACAAAAAAATATGATATGAGTCTATTAATAATTTCTATCTACAGAATGGAGAGATGAGTTAGAAGAACTCGAAAAATGGCAAACTCGCGAGAGCTTTGAATTTCCTAAAGTTTCTAAAAGTCTTCATTTGGCAATCTTGAACTTGAAATGCAATGTTGGCCCAAACAACTCTAATTAGCCAATCCCAATTTGTGAGTTTTAACCAACTCGGTCCAAGGTTCCATGCCAAGAGATAGAGATAAGGAAATAGTGAATACTTTATACATTACTTACAATTGAGGGAAGAAAAACCAAAATAAAAGAAATAGAAGCTGACTTTAACGAGAAAACGAGCAAAGTTATGAAGCAGGTTTTTAAACAAGGCCAAATATCAAAGATATAATAATGCCATTTTGACAGCAAGGTTATTTTTTTTTTTTAAAAGGATCTTTACAAAGTTATGTATATAAACCATCATGTATATTACGCTAGCAGTGAAACTATAAAGAAATGAAGGATTTCCATATAATGACTTATTGACAATAAGTCATCATGCGAACCTGTTTGCAATGGGCGGACTATATACATATTTACATTAGTCAACCAAGGAGCTTAAAAATTAATTAAGAAAGAACGAATTAAATATGTAACCTTCTACAGACTTCTAATACTACTGAACAGAAAGAAAGCTTATTTCAGACACCAAGCATGAACCAAATTTAAGCTTAAACAGGGATACTACAGATATCTAAATATTATCTAGAATAATGCTTGTAAAGTCTTGAAAGGTTTTACATAAAAATGGACTCAAATTTTCCAGGAAAATGACCAGAAACAAAACAATATCCCTTTGAATTCAATATATGATAGAAATAGTAACTAAACTTAAGGCTTTTTAATTCTTTCATTCAAGACACATAAAATGGAAATATGTTTCTAACAATGATATTTGTCTCATAAAATGGATTAAAATTTTAACTTAAACAGTAATATAAGTGCTAGTTTCATACTTAACAAGAACTCAGCATATCCAACCACCATTTTTGACACGATCCGAAATTCGGCTACACCGTGCGGGCACCCAACATCCTTTCCTAAACCCGTCAGGCGAACCCTTACAAATTAAATTAGAAAAATAAATATAATTCAATTCATATATAAGAACAGGACTTACAAAAAGCACATACATACTGAAACCTCTAAGCTGTAAAAATGAAATTACAGCTGACTACCCAACCTACTAGGTTTAGGGCTATCCAGACTAAACATCTAAGAGTACAAAAGAAGACAGATACCTCCTGAAGGGAGCAAAATACAACTAAAATAATAAATAATAAACTGGTGGCCATCCGGAATAAAAGTTGGCTCACCCTGACAGCTGAACTCGTCTTCGCTCCTGAACAACGTGGCGAACTCAATCCTGGAGTGAACCTGCCGAAACAAAATATATAGACAAGAAACAAACAACAAACAAGGGTGAGTCAAAAGGACTGAGTAAGTGGGGCAGACTAGCCACCTCAAAGAATAGGATAGCTAGCCAGGGAGAAGAAAAATTGGTAAACTAAATTCATCTTATTTAAACTATAAAAAGGGAGAGCCAGATAATAACTGGAAATACGTATGGAATCATAAACTCATCGTCTACCAGGAGATATATGCAATAATGACCTTCACCGTCTCGGGATTCTCATCGATTACTGGGAAGTATATGCAACGATGACCCTTCACCGTCTCGGGACTCTCATCGATTACCGGGAATTATATGCAATAATGACCCTTCACCGGCTCGGGACTCTCATCGATTACCGGGAAGTATATGCAATGATGAAAGCCAGAGTACAATGCTCAGATACTCAATACAATACTAACAACAGGACATACCATATAATATACAATGTAAATCCAAAGCTAAGGCATAATGGGTACGCCTATCGGCAGCTACACACATAAGGAACACGTGGTAGACTGTCCACAAGGCCAAGGGCCTCCAAAGAAATGGATACAAACACTTACCTTATTTCAAAGTGCTACTCAACACCCGTTTTATCATTTGGATTCACTTCTAAACAATACTGCTTATTCAATCAAATTAGGCTAAAGGTTTCATTCCCTTCATCTTAGGGCAATCCGGTTAGGAACCTGATACCCTATTCGCTTACGCAATATGCAGGCCAGGCCAATGTACAGGGTTCAAAGTCACATAACCAAACCCCAAATAAATTACATTTATGGGCTGCCCATAATTCCCTGAGTATAAATATATAATCAATTCCATTATCGGGGTCTAATTAACCCTTAAAACTATCAATTGAACTTATTAAAACGATGTGCAATATCAAAATTTTTACCGTTAAAATATATAACACACGTAATAAACTGAACTAATGGATTAACACCATTAGCTGGATATTTCGGGGGTAAAAATTCTATCTTTCTCCGTCTCTTTTCTCATTTTCTGGTATTCTTTTCCGGCTGTGTTTTCTCTTTTGCTTCTTTTATATCGTTTTCTCCATTGTCTTTTTCATTTATGTTCCTTTTTAATTAAGTCATGGGTAGGCCACTGCCTTACCCTTTTCAATCTTTTCCTTCTATTTTTTTCTTTAATAATTTATTTTTTTTCGCGATGAAAGTTAAATCGGAACCCTATAAAATTTGAAATAATTCTAAATTTCGCATACAAGTTATACAAAATTTATGTGACTCGTTAAGGTGGATCTCAAATCAAATTCTCGAAACTCACAATGCAAATTAAACGGAAAAAGATCAAATTATTAATATTCGGAATTTTAGCGAAAACTATCCGAACGACCTCGAAATTAACTTCCGAAAATTCATACAGGTCAAAATAATTATACGAACCTAACGACATTTTCGGATTTCGAATCGGAGCTCATTCGCCAAAATCGAGCTCGAAAATCTCTTTTTAATATTTACCGACAATGGAAACTGAAACCTTCTTCCAATGCCTACCAAACGAGGTCCGATTTAGTTCAAATTTTACAGACACGTCCTAATAGACCTTAAAAAGAATTTAAAATTATCGGCACGCCAATCGGAGTCTTAACTCCCAAAACGACTACTTAAGGTCGTTTCAATTTTGCTTTTCAAACCAACATAATCACATAATCTTTTAAACTAGACTGAAGATGTAAAAAGGTTAGGCTGTTACCTCTTCTGGCATAACTAACGAGGACGGTTGATCCAAAAAAACTTAAAAAAAATAAGAAACGGATCGAACAATGGATAATAAGGATAGCAAAATGGCTTCAAAATACTATCAAGTTCACATGGAAACAGCAGCAGCGGGCAAAAAAAAAAACCGATGGTGAGAACAATTACCTGATCTTAGCCAAGAATAAGGTTAACAAGGCGACGACAAGTTGCAAGTCATAAACAGACAGCAAGGCTAGAGATGTCAAGCCGAATTTGAAAACAGGGAGGTGGTGCAAACTATGAAAAATTAAATTTTGTTTTAAAAAAGAAGGCTCGGATCTGTATTCAAATTCGGCAAGAACTTCAAATTTGCCATGGCTGCAAAAATCGCCTCGCCAAGATATGAAATTCACCAATGGCTGCGAAAAATTGCTTCACCCTGCCAAAATTACCTCGCCAAGTTATGGAACTTAAAAGTTCTCACCCTAATTTGACAATCTAGAAATAGCCTCATCGCCCAAAATATACTTTTATTACAACAGGAAAGGGGTAGCAGCAGAACATGTAGAGTGATAGCAGTAATGAAAAATTTTGTGGCCTCACAATTGATCCTCGACCATGTAATATCTATTCAAATCAGTTTATATCCCCACAAACTCCTTGCAAGGTATAAAAATGCATACCTTGTGTAGACCAAAGGTGCAATATTTTATTCAAGAATAGCCATAAAGTGCAACCTCAAAATATTACCAAGACCATATAGAAACATCATAGCAGCAACAACAATACAGATAGGGGAAAGCATCACTAGATACTACTTTAACTAGGTGACTTTTTAGTAAGATAGTAAGCTAGGTATACTATTGTTCAGTCAGGTTGTCTATGTTTCTTGTTCTCTGCAACAGGACCAGCTGAGGAAGGATGGCAATAGCTTCCAAGTATATGGAAAAGATCCACGAGGTAAAATTCTCACTTATAACAAGGGCCAACAACAGGCAAGGAAGCACAATGAAAAGATAACAGGCAAGGAAGCACAAGGAAAAGATGACGGAAACTATCCACGTCTTTGTCATAAGATCTATGAACAATTTTGTGATGCCTCATGTACCACACAATTGACAAAGAGCTTCCCAAGTAAACCAACTTCATTGTATAGTGAAATAAAATTTGTAAATATGTCCAAGTAACGAGTGACAAAGACAAGAACATAGAGCTTTTGACTCTTTAGAGAAACACCAGCACAAGACTTAGCATTATGGATCTTGAGAAGCAAAACAAGAAAATTAGCCAAATGGGTCATGTCCCCTGCCAACCCAAGCTTGGCAACCACCCTATGAAAACTCCCATTTTCTCCGACTGCATCACTCTTTTGAGCTAAAATTAAATTGGTTTCCAATTGAGGCTCAGATAAAAAAATGGGGGCAAAGAGAAAGCGACGACGCCATAACTGCAAAAGAACCGGTTGCATGTGAGACATAAGTCATCGGGGTTTGCCCTGCCAAGATACGAGTCAGGTTTTCTCAAATGCCCCGAGTATTATCCTAGATTATTATCGTCATCACTCCCTCTCGAAGTGTTTATGGGAAACAACATAACAATAGCATGGGAACAAAAGTAATGGACAGCAAGGTGCCCTCACAAGATTGTGATAACTGGCTGAGCGTAGTTCTCTGTTCAAATCAGTTTATGAGAAATGTCCAACACCATAAGTTGAGGTAGAGATATCAACAATGTGCATCTTATTATTTTCACTGAGGTTGAGATTTTGAAATAGACAAACGTCATGGCTGCAATTGATTGCTCGAGGCATCCAAATTGCTATGCCAAATGATGAATCCAAGAATTTATCTTATGGGAAAAACAATTATCGTCATTGCCTCTTTTCTATTCGCCAGCAGCACAACAGTAAGAGGGATAGCAATATCAGACAATAAAGTAGCCTCACAAAATTGAGATAACTGGCAAAGTGTAGCACTCTGTTCAAACCCAGTTTTTGTGCAAAAGCACGGACAAGTGTTTATTTCATGATAAACAGCCATGAAATGGCGCAACAGGGAAGCCAAGGATCAGCACAATATAGAGCACATTTGCTTTCATAGGATCAAGCCCAAACACCAAGCGAATCGTCAGAATGCAGCAAACGACAAGCTTATGCGCAATAACAACATTTCAGCAGTGAAAAACAAGTCACTATAGCCGAGAAGGCTCATAAATAAATATGAAAATGACGACGAGGCAAAATGAATACGTTAATTAATGAGTTAAAGAAAAGAGACAACCTGGAAATGCATAAGCTAAGCCAAGAACAACGACAAAAGTGCAAACATTTATGAGGGTCAGAATAATTGGAACTGCAGCTTCGACGACAGAGACGCCAGCATCGCCATGGCTGCGAACTGGTAGCACGTTGTCCAACTGCCTTCCAAGCTCGCCTTGCCAAGATTCGATCTCCTCATTTCCTCTATTAGCTGATTTTATAAACTTATTCAACATTGCCCCATGTTTTCTCTCGGGATAGCAGCAGAACAGTCACAGAGGGACCGTTGTTGGTCTCAAAGCACCAAGTGGAGCTTCACCGCTACTGCTACCTTTTCGTTTTCTTCTTCTCTGAATACCATAAAATTTCCCTTTTCAGAAAGGGTTTCTCCATCATCAACAATTCGAGGGTTTCATAAGTGTTTTTAGAGGTGTTAAATTGAAAACCTCCTGGACCAATTTGTCCCCTAACGGCTATATTGATAGGAGCTAACATCAAAAATAACCCAGAGAGACACAGACCAACAAAAGAGTGGGAATAGAGAGGACCTCCAGCTAATGAGTAATCTAAATGTGTGTATAAGTTTTATATTTGCAAGCATAGGCTAGAATTGAATCCAAATTTCATATCTAACCCTTTTCTAGAAATAGCTAATTGCCCTAACTAATTTCACAATTAATTTAAACAACTTTCTAATTAAATAAATGCTCATAAATATTGTACACGTTGTAGGTAATACAAAGCTGAAAATATCATAGTGCAAACAATAGAATTCTTCGTAAGAGTTAGCCATATTTTGGCAAAAATTCAAAATTTATAATTTCTTTTGAAAAATGATACTTTTGGCTTTATATTAACACAACATGCTATATTTTGAGATTTATTTAAAAAATAAGCGTCGACAAATTAATTTCAAAAATATCGGGCCAAAATTGGGTGACAACAGCTGCCCCTCTGTACCCAAAAATGATGAAAGAGTTTTCAGGGTAAAGAAGTTGACGTGAAAGCCAATTTTAGCACGGTAGAGCAAATAGCTCTTAACTAAAGCAAGGCTAGAATGAAGTTTTGGAGAGATATATCTGTAGCCTCCTAATTATGAAATGTGGTGCACAACACACTCATAGATAATACTCAACATGCATAGCTCCACAACTCTCTGAGGATGCATAAACCTATCGACCAGATATTGCACGAACTTTAAAAAATTTTCCCTATGTCGAGGATAGACACTGGGATATAGGAAAAGATAATGCTAAAGTAAAGGAACGATCAAGTAAGAGAGATAGGTAGGAATGATAACCATGAAAGATAAGAATGGAAGAGTAGAAGAGTAAGAACATCTTCATGTTATGCTCCAAATGATGTTGCGGCTTTATTCCTATGACATGAAACACACCAAATAAGAGAAATTTCGTTCAAAGTACTAACAAATATCACAAGTTAAAGCATGAACTCAAGGAAAAAGTATAAAAAATATAGCTATATCTAGCCTCGTACCAACACCCCACACTTAAATCTTTGCTCATCCTCAAGCAACTTATACTTTGAACTTAAGACGCACCAAAAACAACCCACAACAATGACTTGGGTTTATACAGATACTTATCAAGTTGCATTTGCACTAGTCATGCCTTATTGACACAAAATCCATGTCAAGAATATTTAAAAACAATCAAGTGCACCAAATCAACCTCTCAATCCCACATCAACTCCAACCTCACCCAATAAGTCATTCAAGTACTCACTCTATTCAAGAGACTAATAGAAAAGCTCGCTTCTCATAAATTATGTGCCCTCATAATCTAATAAAAGTTTAGAGAAGGAATTAACACAAGAGAATGAATATGAAGAAAAAGTTCACATAAAGATGAGACACTCACTCTAAAAAAAGAACTCACATGCAACACAAGACATACCATAAGCTTGCCCTTAGTGTAGGACTTGACCAATATCCATCTACTTAGCCAAGATCAATTAAGACTTCTTATAGTTGTAATGTAGTCAATGGGACTGGTAGGATATATTTAGGTAATAGTGACTAACCACCCCCAACGCAATTTAATACACCACAATTAATTTAAATATTTTTCCTCCCAACCAATCCTTCAATTCATATTTCAATTATTGCATAATATTCCAAGATTTTTTTATTTTTAGTAAATTCCTCCAAATAGCATCATCCTGAAGCACCTTTTATCTTCCTCTTACAACCATGATTTTTCCACTTCATTAACTAGCTTTTTAGGCTCACAACTCCACAAGTAAACTATTTAGCACAAGAATCCCAATGGCTACCAAAGAAAAGGCTATAGGCTCAAAAAGGTTACCTACGGTCAAATTTCACTGGTAAACATCAAACTCTGAGGTTTCAAAAAAATGGCTATGAAAGAAATGTTTGTATCACTTCCTAACCCTGTAAGTTCTAGACATCAAGCATTAAACATGGAGAAAATAAAATTCTCAGTCACACATGGCACATAACCTACTCAAAACGGCTCAATTCGCTTTCTTAAACAAAGAAAGCACAAGAAAACTGTCAAGCAAATCTATAGTCAACATCATGATCATAGGCTTCAAATAATACACTCAATATTTCTCAAGGCAATTAGATCTTGACAGAATACATACGTGAAGTTCATATACCCCAAATTAAGTATATATATAAAACTAGTCAAAGTAGAGCCAAGACTCTCCCATCCATTTACTACAGTCTAATCCTTAAAAAAAATCTACCTATACCCGGTTCAAACAACTTCCTTTGAAAAAGAACCGATACACAAAAGAAAAACCAAAGAGGATTATTAGCAAAAATAGAAAGACTTCCACCCCACACTTAAAATCATGCATTGCCCTCAATGCATTAAATATAGAACTAAGGGTGATAGAGAAACTTCCTTGGGCTCTAAGACCGAAGAACATCCATGTGAGTTTCCTTAGGACACGAGGTACTCAGACCTCCCCAAGAAGGACATCCTCATCCAATTGTATAAGGTTTCTAGCACCACACACTTAGACTTTCAACCTATCGAAACATGCAAAACAAAGAAACTCACCAAGTAATATCCTTCAAAATATGACTTTTTTTTTTGTTTTAATATTTTTTATATACAGTTACAATCACGGGCTGCCTCCCGAGAAGCGCCTTAGTTATAGTCGTGGCACAACTTCAATCAGCTCAACTCATGGCTCTTCCAAGCTCGCATGTGTGCACACACGAACAGTTCACATCATTACAATGTCCCTTCAGCAATTTGCCAATATCAATCGTTATTTCTTCATCATACAACTTCAAGGTCATCTTCCCCTTGTCAACATCAATCACTGCTCTACCAGTAGCCAAGAATGGACGACCAAAGATAATTAGAACATCTTTATCAACGGGGCAGTCAAGAGCCACAAAATCTACTGGAAACATAAAATTACCTACATGCATAAATACATCCTCAACTATTCCAGCAGGGATCTTTTGCCTCTTATCCGCCAGCTAGATTCGCATTGAAGTCTCTCTTATGCCAATCAAACCCAACTTATTGTATACTTCCAGCGACATCAGATTAATGCGTGCACCAGAATCAGACAAAGCCTTACCAATTGTGAGATCACCAGTAGAGCACGTGACTGTAAAACTACCGCGATCTTGCTTCTTTTTAGCTACAAGCTTTGTGATGACAATACTACACACCTTATTCAACTCGACCATCTCTACCTCATTAAAGTTAACCTTCTTAGACAGAATATCTTTTAACAATTTTGCATATTCTGGCACCTCTCGCATAACCTCCATGAAAGGTATAGTAAGCTTCAATTGTTTCAACAAATCAAAAAGCTTATTAAATTTCAAACCTTTTTATTGCTTTTCCAACCTCTGAGAAAAAGGAGGTGGTGATATTTTTGCCTTAGAGTTCTGCTCCCTTGATACTTTACCTTGTTCAACCATCCTATCGGCTTTTATATCAGATTCTTTGGCAATTACCTTTTCAATACCAAGGACAAGTTTTGGAGTAGTCTTTCTCACTGTGCACCTTAAGCTAAGTCTTGCTCCTTTTCCAAGTCCCTACCATTCCTCAAAGTGGCTGCCATCAATTGATAAGGATTTCGATCCCTAGGATTCACCACAGTGTTGCCCGATAAAGTACCGTGAGGTCTATTATGTAAAGTTAGGGATAGTTGTCCCAACTTGTTCTCTCTACCTTTTATTGCAGTGCCATATGCTGTCACTTGGTCCTGAAGCTGCTTATTAAATCTCATCATAGCCTTCACCATAGTCTTAATCTCAGCTATATTATTTGCTTGCTGCAGGGGTAAAGTTGCTTATTATTGCACTGGCCTAAATTGACCCTGTTGATTGTATTGTTGGTGTTGCTCAGAATTCACGAAGTTCATATCTTTAGTACTAGCAAGAAAATCAGCATCACAAAAATTACCATGATCGAGGACTTGAGTCTATTCCCGTGAGTCCACTTAGTTAACAGATTTCAGCATCTTCTTGTTTAGTTGTTTTCACACAACATCAAGTGTAGTCTGCAACTTTGACATCTGTTCTTCCATTCCAGAAGTAGTACCAATAGCTAAAGCCCCCGTACCTAGGCCAGTTGATAACTCCGAGCTCGTGGCTACTTGACACGACCCGGAATCCGGCTAGGCCGTGCGGGCACCCGACATCTTCCCCTAGACCCGTCGGGCGAACCCTTACCAATTAAATTAGGAAAATAAATATAATCCAATTCATAAATAAAAGCAAGACTTAGAAAAAGCACATACATACTGATACCTCTAAGCTGTACAAAAGAAATTACAGCTGACTACCCAACATACTAGGTTTAGGGCTATCCAGACTAGACATCTAAGAGTACAAAGAAAACAGATACCTCCTGAAGGGAAAAAAATGCAACTGAAATGATAACCGATAAGCTGGCGGCCATCCGGAATAAAAGCTGGCTCACCCTGACAGCTGAAGTCGTCTTCGCTCCTTCACAACGTGGCAAACTAAATCCTGGAGCGAACCTGCCGAAACGAAATAGATAGACAAGAAACAAACAACAAACAAGGGTGAGTCAAAGGACTCAATAAGTGGGGCAGACTAGTCACCTCAAATAATAGGATCGCTAGCCAGGGAGAAGAGAAACAGATAAACAAAATTCCTCTTATTTAAATTATGAAAAGGCAGAGCCAAATAATAACTAGAAACACGTATGGAATCACAAATTCATTAAAACCAGGAACGTAAGATAGCCGGAACATATAGGTATCCCGAACATATCAACAGTCAGAAATACATCCTGTTGCGGCGTGAAACCCGATCCATATATTCATCCTGTTGCGGCGTGCAATCCGATCCTCGCAACCCAGAATACGAGCCAGGAATATATAGGCAAATAAGCATTGCACGTATAAGCCGAATAGTAGTTATGTACCATAAGTCTACACAATGGTATGAATTGAGATGAAATGAAATGAAATGAAATGAAATGTGATGCAAAGGGTCACATGTGCCCGTAATCTCATCCCGAAGCGGAATACTCCTGCATTCGAAGGGAATCCAATCTGATAACCAACTGGAGCGGAATACTCCTGCTCCTGGGGCGAAATACTCCTGCACCCGATATAATATAAACCAGAGGCGGAATACTCCTGCACTCTCCTGGGACGGAATACTCCTGCACCCGATATAATGTAAAGCTGATGCGGAATACTCCTGCACTCAATATCTGACATAAGAGCGGAATACTCCTGCTCATAGGGTGGAATCCTCCTACCCTCAATATGATGCAATGGAGCAGAATCCTCCTGCTCCTGGGGCGGAATACTCCTCCACCCAATATGATATGCAACGTAATGCTTATGAATGACATATAATGCGTATGAATGTAATGTGATGCAATAATAACCCTTCACCGGCGCGAGACTCTCATCGACAGCCGGGAAGTAGATGCCAACTTACAGCCAGGGTACAATGCTCAGATTCTCAATGCAATACCAACAATAGGACATAACATATAATATACAATATAAATCCAAAGCTAAGGCGTAATGAGTACGCCTATCGGCAGCTACACACGTAAGGAATACGTGGTAGAAAATCCATGAGGCCAGGTGCCTCCAAAGAAATGGATATAAACACTTGCCTCTCTCAAAAATTAGAATTGCGACCAACAACTGCGTTATTTTTTGAATTCATTGCCAAACGATCCCACTGTGATCAATAAGCAGAAAAATATATCAAATTAGGCTAAAGGCTTCATTCCTTATGTCTTAGGGTAATCCGGGTAGGAACCTAATACCCTATTCGTATACGCAATACGTAGGCCAGGCCTATATATAGGGTCTAAGGTCACATGAACAAACCCCAAATAAATTACATTTATAAGTTGCCCATAACTCACTGAACACGAATATATAATCAATTTCATTATCGGGGTCCATTTGACCCTTTAAACTATCAATTTACGTCATTAGGGCGATGTCTAATATCCCTATTTTTACCGTAAAAATATATTTAAATACACGTAATAAACTCAAATACTATATTAGGATCATTACCTGACTGTTTCAGGGTAAAAATTCTACTTTTCTCCGGCCCCTTTTCCCATTTTCTGGCATTTTTTCTCCGTATTTTCCTGTTTCTCGTTTCCTCTGTTCTCGTGGTCATCTCTCTGTTTCGTTCCATCTTGTAAGGTAAATAGAGTGCACCGCCTAACATTTTATACATTTTTTCTTTTCCCTTTTTTTTTTCTTTTTTCTTTTAAAATTCGCTGATACGGTAAAAATTAAAACGGTACCCTACGATATTTGAAATAATTCCAATTTTTGCATACAAGTTATACAAAATATATGTAACATACTCGCGAAGGCGGATTTCAAATTGGACTCCCAAAACTCAAGATGCGAATTTAAATGAAAAATGTCAAATTATTTAACTTTCGGCATTTTAGCGGAAACTAGCCGAACAACATCGAAATTCACTTTCGAAAGTTCAAAAAGGTCATAAATAATCATACAAACCCAACGTCGCTTTCGGATTTCGAATCGGAGCTCATTCGGCAAAACCGAGCTCGAAAATCTCCTTTTAATATTAATCGCCAATAAAAACTGAAACCTTCTTCCGATGCCTACCAAACGAGGTCTGATTTAGCTTAAATTTTACAGACAGGTTCTAATGGACATTATGAATATTTTAAAATTATCGGCACGCCAATCGGAGTCCTAACTTCTGAAACGACTGACCGAGGTCGTTTCATTCTCATCCACTTAAACTCTCGTTCGTCCTCGAACGAGCCTAAGTCTAAAGCAAGATTCACGCTGATAAGAATAGAACTTGCACGACTTTTATTAACTATCCACGGAATTTTTTTCATGATTACAGAATCAAAATTATAACACACATATCGAACTCTTGGATAAAAACATAGCTGGATAATATTCTAACGCCATTGCCCGAGCTCATTCTGACTACACTGAGCCTTCCTCGATCTCGAGAGGAGAGTTCTACATTTTCGAAACAAAGATACACGAACTCTGAATGGATTAATATGATTCTACCGAGGAATCACCTCGTCGATATACTTTGTGATATAGAACAGGTCGATGGAATTAAGAATTAGCTCACGCTTGATACAATAGGGGAAGCTTTTGAAGTACCTTGTCACTACTCACTATAGACGATTTGATGCAAGCTATATTATTTTTACGAACGCACTATGCAACATCTCAACTGATGTTAGTGTTGTTCTGCAAGCTCCTTGTGGGAATGTAGTTACTCATATCCTAATGTATGTCAAAGGTTCATCTGAACAGGGTCTATCATATAAGGATAAGGATCATGCAAATAATACTAGATAGTATGATGCAGACCAGGAATGATCTTCAGACTGAACATCTACTTCAGGGTATTGTCTTTGAATTGGAAATATTATGACTTGAAAAGTGAAAATAAAAGAGACATGTAGTTGGACCATGAGTCGAGGCAGAATACCAGCAATAAAGTTGATTACATGTTCACTTATAATATTAAAGTAACTTCTCAAAGAGTTGAGGTGTGAAAGAGATATATGATGGATTGTCGACAAGCTGCACTAGACCTTTAACTCTAAATTTTCATGAAGTAAAACAACGTCAGTATGATGATCCAGTTCTAGTTGAATACAGACAGACAGCCAGAAGAAAACTGGAGTAGCCACACAGGGATACTACTGACAGTGTTCTCATGTATAAAAATAGACTTTGAGTTTCTGATGTTGCAGATTTATGTGGGTAGATTATGATAGAGGCACATTATTCCAAATACAGTATTCATCCAAGTTCGACTAAGATGTACCATGATCTTAAGCAGATTTATTGGTGGGACGAAATGAAGTGTGACATAGCAGAATTTGCGGCTTAGTGTTCCAATTACCAGCAAGTTAAAGTCGTGTCATCTTTCCAGAGCTTATGCTTTCAGCAAATAGGTACGTATATATGATCAGGTTGCCACCTTATCTCTGTTGTCAATAGATTATTAGCAGGTTTAGCAATGATCGACACTCACTGTAGATTTCTTCCGTGGCCTTACTTTGGGTCGTGAGAAAAGCGGTATCAACACCTCAGAGATTCATTATTACCATTCAGTATTTGGAGGAAGTCTCCTCCACTTAAAGCACAAACTCATGCAGCCATTTGAATTGGAATAACCATCCTCGCACAATCTGCTGGACGAAAAAGATTTAGCTAAAACTCAAACATAGGCAGACCTAAGCTACCAACTACCCTTTCGAGTTGCCAACCAGCTGCAACTCTCGAGTTCATAACTCCATACCTTTGCCGTAAACACCATCGCCTGATGGATGGTACTTCTATATAAAAATTTCGGCAGAGTTTCCCCTGAAACTGGATGACCCGCAAAAATAGAACCAGCACTATACTATACATGGGAATGGATACCCGGATAAACTGATATCCAAAACAATAATATGCTTACCCGGCTACAATAACACGTACTCTGGCTCAACACAGGGAACGTCACAAACGGCTACCAATCGCCCAAGCTCACTAATGCCGGACGAAGAAGAAATGAGAATGGATCGAGGATAGAAATAATTAGAGCTTCAGGAAGTTCATCTTCTTATTTGCTTGGCTACCAAAGCTAGACTACTTCTGAGTCAGGCGAGCCAAAGAATCGCAATTGAAGAGATAAACATTAAATAAGCTTTAAGGGAAAACATCCATACTAATTTAACCTCCCAATAAGAAGGAAACTCTGACGATTTACCAGAATACCCTTTTTATAACTAAGACAAGCTCATAGAATAACATGACTCTACTAGAATCTCGAACCAAGAGGAGAAACATTGATCGAGTATTACTTACCAGCCACTTTACACCGGAAAAAAAAAACGACACTTCCTGATGGTGACGAATAAGAATCCCATCATCCTACCAACACTGATTCCGAGAAGAGAGGTAAAATGACTTGACATAATAATACAAGGTGGCATAACAGGATGCCAAGCAGGCAATAACAATACTCACCGTCAAATCTCTCATATTTAGATCAGATAAACTAATAGGGTCTCATAAATGCCAGGAATAAATCGTATCAGAAACTCACCCCTCTACCGTCACCAATTCTTAATTACGATAATATCCAAGGAAACCGTCGAAACATGATAAGACACACCATTTCCAGATCGATCAGAAAGATAAATCTTACTTATAGATAAGGGAAGAAGAAACACACGGGCCTACTACATCGGATGCCTCAACATCCTGCAAAACTAGCAGTTCATAGAACTTCCTCTGCAGCTGAGTCGAGCCACTACACTGATAATTACTTCTAGAGAAACCACTACCACCACGCTCTCGACCTCTATTAGATGGTGCATTTCTCTGATTGATTAAAATTTAAGTTAAATTCCTGCAACTGTGCAGGTGCCAGATGACGAGAGAAAGGACGATTGCCTACTTGCCAGATTAAGGGAAAATTCCTCAAAGGATAATTAGACTCACGACAGTGATAACACCTTTTCGCTGAAAAAGGAAGCTGGACAGATTGTTGATAGCTGTAAAGAGAAAGCTGAGCCTAATCTTGATGAACTACTCTCGCACTCTAAGAATTACGTGACACAAGCTGAGATAATCTGGAAGGTGACCTCCCAAAATAACCAGAACTCTTACCTCCAAATGAGGTACCATGGTTACCCACTAGAGCCACGGGATCTCTTGCTTTCTCGCTCTAACTCTTCCCACTCTAACTTATGGTACGCCTAACACCTCTGAGCAATATAACCAACAACATCAAATAAAGTCCCAACCTCAATTCCTCGAGCCATCTGGGATCTCAAGAAAAAAGAAAGGTCACCAATAAATCTTTGAACATTCTCGGAAGGTTCATGGACTAGTTCTAGTGCATATCCAGCCATCCTGAAGAATTTAATCTCATATTCTGAAATCAACACGCTAACCGACAGGCTACCCTGTCTAATCCACTCAAACTGACGACTCTTTTCATCTCGCTCGCTAAGCGAAAGGAACTTTTCCATGAATCTAGAAGAAAAATCAAACCAAGTTAGCTAATAAGAGAGAGAGGCCCACCAATTCAGGGCTGGACCCCTAAAACTGGAAAGCTGAATAATCAACACCATACCGCTCGATATAATCAAGAGACTGAAGGGTACGCTGACATCATTTTATTTTTAAAAAAAACTTACACAGGGATTATTTGATGCATGGCCTGGGAATATCGGGATGTTCAACCGCGTAAAATAATATACCCTCTTTGGGCACTCGGACCGAACTATTACCTCGGCTAGCTAACCAGCCAGAACAATTGGTGGAACAACACATGCTGCATTTGGAACATATAATACTGCGGAAATATTAAGAACTAGAATAGGAGCTCCCTGAGACCGAACATATGCATCTGCGGCAACCTGATAAGCTGCCTAGCGAATAATAGGTTTTTGCGGTATCTGCGTCACCAAGATTCTCGTAAAGCATCGTAGAGAGCCAAGGGAATCACAAGGCCCTACTCCCTTGCGCATCGCGAGCTCGTACAGTTGGGACCTCCGTAACTATATCGTCGGCACGATAAAAAACTCTCGGGGCTTCGTCAGTGCTAACCCCCAGGCCAGACTGCTTTGTCTTGAACTCATACCGTTTGCTGATTTGTCGCACGAATGTTCACAATTACCACGAACGAATTAACAAAAATACTTTTGCATCCTAGACCGACGCACGATCAAAAATGAAGGAAGTGAAACTTCCTAAATGCCATCATAGCCTCTCGTAGATAAGTACGGACGTCTACGTACCCATCACCAAAACTCTACTAGACACTGTCTTAGTCTGGATAGACTCTAAATAAGGCTCTGATACCAACTGACACGACCCGGAATCCGGCTAGGCCGTGCGGGCACCCGACATCTTCCCCTAGACCCGTCGGGCGAACCCTTACCAATTAAATTAGGAAAATAAATATAATCCAATTCATAAATAAAAGCAAGACTTAGAAAAAGCACAGACATACTGATACCTCTAAGCTGTACAAAAGAAATTACAGCTGACTACCCAACATACTAGGTTTAGGGCTATCCAGACTAGACATCTAAGAGTACAAAGAAAACAGATACCTCCTGCAGGGAAAAAAATGCAACTGAAATGATAACCGATAAGCTGGCGGCCATCCGGAATAAAAGCTGGCTCACCCTGACAGCTGAAGTCGTCTTCGCTCCTTCACAACGTGGCAAACTAAATCCTGGAGCGAACCTGCCGAAACGAAATAGATAGACAAGAAACAAACAACAAACAAGGGTGAGTCAAAGGACTCAATAAGTGGGGCAGACTAGTCACCTCAAAGAATAGGATAGCTAGCCAGGGAGAAGAGAAACAGATAAACAAAATTCCTCTTATTTAAATTATGAAAAGGCAGAGCCAAATAATAACTAGAAACACGTATGGAATCACAAATTCATTAAAACCAGGAACGTAAGATAGCCGGAACATATAGGTATCCCGAACATATCAACAGTCAGAAATACATCCTGTTGCGGCGTGAAACCCGATCCATATATTCATCCTGTTGCGTCGTGCAATCCGATCCTCGCAACCCAGAATACGAGCCAGGAATATATAGGCAAATAAGCATTGCACGTATAAGCCGAATAGTAGTTATGTACCACAAGTCTACACAATGGTATGAATTGAGATGAAATGAAATGAAATGAAATGAAATGTGATGCAAAGGGTCACATGTGCCCGTAATCCCATCCCGAAGCGGAATACTCCTGCATTCGAAGGGAATCCAATCTGATAACCAACTGGAGCGGAATACTCCTGCTCCTGGGGCGGAATACTCCTGCACCCGATATAATATAAACCAGAGGCGGAATGCTCCTGCACTCTCCTGGGGCGGAATACTCCTGCACCCGATATAATGTAAAGCTGATGCGGAATACTCCTGCACTCAATATCTGACATAAGAGCGGAATACTCCTGCTCATAGGGCGGAATCCTCCTACCCTCAATATGATACAATGGAGCGGAATCCTCCTGCTCCTGGGGCGGAATACTCCTGCACCCAATATGATATGCAATGTAATGCATATGAATGACATATAATGCGTGTGAATGCAATGTGATGCAATAATAACCCTTCACCGGCGCGAGACTCTCATCGACATCCGGGAAGTAGATGCCAACTTACAACCAGGGTACAATGCTCAGATTCACAATGCAATACCAACAATAGGACATAACATTTAATATACAATATAAATCCAAAGCTAAGCCGTAATGAGTACGCCTATCGGCTACACACGTAAGGAATACGTGGTAGATAATCAATGAGGCCGGGTGCCTCCAAAGAAATGGATATAAACACTTACCTCTCTAAAAAATTAGCATTGCGACCAACAACTGCCTTATTTTTTGAATTCATTGCCAAACGATCCCAATGTGATCAATAAGCAGAAAAATATATCAAATTAGGCTAAAGGCTTCATTCCTTATGTCTTAGGGTAATCCGGGTAGGAACCTAATACCCTATTCGTATACGCAATACGTAGGTCAGGCCTATATACAGGGTCTAAGGTCACATGACCAAACCCCAAATAAATTACATTTATAAGTTGCCCATAACTCACTGAACACGAATATATAATCAATTTCATTATCGGGGTCCATTTGACCCTTTAAACTATCAATTTACGTCATTAGGGCGATGTCTAATATCCCTATTTTTACCGTAAAAATATATTTAAATACACGTAATAAACTCAAATACTATATTAGGATCATTACCTGACTGTTTCAGGGTAAAAATTCTACTTTTCTCCGGCCCCTTTTTCCATTTTCTGGCATTTTTTCTCCGTATTTTCCTGTTTCTCGTTTCCTCTGTTCTCGTGGTCATCTCTCTGTTTCGTTCAATCTTGTAAGGTAAATAGAGTGCACCGCCTAACATTTTATACATTTTTTCTTTTTCCCTTTTTTTTCTTTTTCTTTTAAAATTCGCTGATACGGTAAAAATTAAAACGGTACCCTACGATATTCAAAATAATTCCAACTTTTGCATACAAGTTATACAAAATATATGTAACATACTCGCGAAGGCGGATTTCAAATTGGACTCCCGAAACTCAAGATGCGAATTTAAATGAAAAAGGTCAAATTATTTAACTTTCGGCATTTTAGCGGAAACTAGCCGAACAACATCGAAATTCACTTTCGAAAGTTCACAAAGGTCATAAATAATCATACGAACCCAACGGCGCTTTCGGATTTCGAATCGGAGCTCATTCGGCAAAACCGAGCTCGAAAATCTCCTTTTAATATTAATCGCCAATAAAAACTGAAACCTTCTTCCGATGCCTACCAAACGAGGTCTGATTTAGCTCAAATTTTACAGACAGGTTCTAATGGACATTACGAATATTTTAAAATTATCCGCACGCCAATCGGAGTCCTAACTTCCGAAACGACTGACCGAGGTCGTTTCACTACTCCTACGATATAAGTACTTGAGTGCGTAGAGGATCGAGACTTTGAGATGGGTGCAGAAGAAGAGTTGAGAAAGAATCCATGAGCTAAAAAATGTTACATGTTGAAAAGGAACTAATGAAGTGGCCATACTTCAAATGAGAGCAACAGGGCCCAATTGTTTATCTTTGGCCCATTAGCTCATTGATAGCTTATTATAAATAGCTTATTTTACCAATTTATGGACACAAGACTTGATGAATGAATAAAAGCTTGAATGTTCTTTACATTTTAGGCATTTATGATAATGCATTTTTGCTTTCTCAGTTTAATCATAGTGTGAGCTAGATTAATGGTGATTCCATTACTTGATTATTGGCTGCTCCTATAGTTGCAAGAGTTAATCGAACTCTTGAGTTCCTTTTTAGTGTAGGTGCGAGATTAATTATTTTTTTAGAGGAGATTAGGGTACATTTCCCCTAATCGGTGCTAGATTATCGATAGGATCTTGTGTCTTGCTTCTATCTTTCTATGCTTTCTTGAATTCCCTTTCCCGTCCGTTAACATTTGGTATCAGAGCAAGGATAAGAATTGTTCTTACAATTCTTGTTTAAGTTTTGATTATTTACACAAAAAAAAAAAAAAATTTGAAAATTCAAAAATTGATTCGTTGTCATTATTTGAAATTCATTTATGTTTGGAAATTATTCTTTATCATTGTTATAGCTTGATATTGAAGATTGACGGATTGGTGGTTGATTCATTGACTTGTGTGGGGTGATTTTGTAGAAGAACCACCATTGTTGAGTTTTTAAAAGCTTGAAGAATAAGAAGTGAGTTTTGTGATATGTTGAATTTTGGCGCGAATTCGAGTTGAGGTTTTTGATCTATTGGTGTTTGTGAAAGTTTGGGTGTTGTTGTTTGGGATTTGGACTTGAAAATAAATGAAGAAAAACCCAAAACCTCCACTGTTAACATTTGACCTTAAACTTGAACAAAATTTAAAATGGGTCATGTTGATTTCATGTGTTTTTCACAAAATTGATATTTGGGGTATGATTCTAGTGGTGTAAGGAACTTGTGGTTAAGTTTATAATATTTTTTTGTGAAGGTATGATTGAGGGTTTTGGAACAAAGTGCATGATTTTTCAAGAACAATGATGAATTTTGCAAGAACAACTTTTTGATGGTGCTGATTTTCCAGTAAATTAGCACAGATAGGCTGTTTTGTTTTCGAAAAATCAAATTTTGGCCCCAAAATTTGGATAGTATTGAATTTCTAGTTAATTTGCATAAATAGTTCAATTTTGCAAGGAAAAGCCCTAGCTCATCGCTGGACCATCACTGTAGAGTGAAACAACACTGTCAAATTTTTGTGCAAGAACATTTTTGCACAGATAGTCCTTTTCCCAAAACCTAATTGCCCAAATAGCCACTTTTAGTCATTTTTCACCCGATGATCTATTTTTCTGTCCATTTAAAATATGTCCCTTCCATCTTATTTAGCTTCTTCTCATGCTTTTTCTAGCTTGTTTTCCTTAGGATTAATTCATATTTAGTGCAAAACTAGTTTTGTGTGCTTTATATCATTTCATGCTAATTTCTTCGTGTTTTTCTCTTTTAGTTTAGTTGTGTGTTTCTTTGATTCAAGTCGGTGTCTTTCTTTTGGTAGTCCTTTCTTGTTTAAACATAAACTCCTCTCTGACCCGAATTATTCGAGGATTATTGTAACTCTTTGGGAGTTATTTGACAAGCAATATTGGAATTTCACCATTGAGTGATCGATAAAAGGCAATTGAGTGTGTGAGATCATTTTGAGTAGACACAAAAGACAAAAATGTCATTTGTGTGAATTCGAGAGATGAGTGACATCAAAGTGAGGCAATACAAAGAGTGTGTGGAGATCTTTACTTTTAATTGTTTGCTACTTATGTAGGTATATCCATGGTGGCTGAAAAATCTTCAGGTCCAAAAGGTGGGACATTGACCCCACCATGGACTAAAGTAAGTTGTGGAAAAGTGTGTTTGATAAATTGGACTCATTTAATGAAAGGTGTGATTGTATTAAGAGTCGTGTGGCAGTATGACACGCCCCGGAATCCGGTTAGGCCGTGCGGGCACCCGAAATCCTCTCCTATACCCATCGGGCGAACCCTTACCAATTAAATCAGAAAAATAAATATAACAATTCACAAATAAGGAAAAGACTAAAAAAAAAAAAAAGCACAGGCATACTGATATCTCTAAGCTGTACAGAAGAAATTACAACTGACTACCCAACATACTAGGTTTAGGGCTATCCAGACTAGACATGTAAGAGTACAAAAGAAGACAGATACCTCCTGAAGGGAGCAAAATGCAACTGAAATAATAATCAATAAACTAGTGGCCATCCGGAATAAAAGCTGGCTCACCCTGACAGCTGAAGTCGTCTTTGCTCCTTTACAACTTGGCGAACTCAATCCTGGAGCGAACCAGCCGAAACGAAATAGATAGACTAAAATAAACAACAAACAAGGGTGAGTCAAAAGGATTCAATAAGTGGGGCAGACTAGTCACCTCAAAGAATAGGATAGCTAGCCAGGGAGAAGAAAAACAGATAAACCAAATCCATCTTATTTGAATTATAAACAGGCACAGCCAGATAATAACTAAAAGCACGTAGGGAATCATAAACAACCAGGGACAAAAGGTAGACAGAACATATAGATACTCCGAACATGTCGACAATAGAAATACATCCTGTTGCGGCGTGCAACCCGATCCATATATTCATACTGTCGCGACGTGCAAACCGATCCGTATATTTATACTGTTGCGGCGTGCAACCCGATTCATATATTTATACTGTTGCGGCGTGCAACCCGATCCGTATATTTATACTGTTGCGGCGTGCAACCCGATCCGATCCATGTATTTATATTGTCGCGACGTGCAACCCAGGATACGAGCCAGAAATATATAGGCAAACTGAGATACGTTCACAACATGGTATACATACCGCATACATAAAACACAACACCATACACACAATAGTCAGTATGCAGTGCAACGAGATGGGATGAATGCGGTACGATGCAATACAGTCACATATGCCTGATACCTATCTCCGGCGCGGGACTCTTATCGTCTACCAGGAGATATATGCAATAATGACCCTTCACCTCGGACCTCTCATCGATTACAGGGAAGTATATGCAATGATGACCCTTCACCAACTCGGGACTCTCATCGATTATCGGGAAGTATGTGTAATAATGATCCTTCACTGATGCGGGGCTCTCATCACCAACCGGGAAGTATATGTAATAATGACCATTCACCGATGCGGGATTCTCATCGCCAACCGGGAAGTATATGCAATAATGGCCCTTCACCGGTGCGGGACTCTGATCGCCAACCGGGAAGTATATGCAATGGTCAAAACCAGAGTGCAATGCTCATATGCTCAACGCAATACCAACAACAGGGCTTAACATATAATATACAATGTAAATTCAAAGCAAAGGCGTAATGCGTATGCCTATCGGCAGCTACACACGTAAGGAACAGGTGGTAGAAATTCCACGAGGCCAGGTGCCTCCAAAGAAATGGATATAAACACTTACCTCTTCCAAAAGTTAGCACTGCTAATCAAAAACCGCTTTATCCTTTGGTTTCATTGCCAAACAATCTTACTCTATTTAATAAGCAGAAAAATATATCAAATTAGGCTAAAGACTTCATTCCTCACATCTTAGGGCAATCCGGTTAGAAACCTGATACCCTATTCGCATATGCAATACGCAGGCCAGGCCTATGTACTGGGTTCAAAGTCACATAACCAAATCCTAAATAAATGCCCATAACTCCATGAGTACGAATATATAATCAATTTCATTATCAGGGTCCAATTAACCCTTTAAATTATCAATTTAACTTATTAGAACGATGTCTAATATCCCAATTTCTACCGTAAAAATATATGCAAACACACATAATAAACTACAATAATGAATTAACATCATTATCTGAATGTTTCGGTGTAAAAATTCTAATTTTCTCCGGCTACTTTTCTCATTTTCTGGCGTTTTTTCCTCATTTCTTTTCTTATAGCGTTTCTGTTTCTCCCTTTGATCTTGTTTCTATTTCGTTGCTTTTTAGGCTAAGTATAGCTTAGCCACCGCCTATCAATTTTTCATTTTTTTTCATTCTTTTGTCTTTTCCCTTTTTGTCTTTTTGTCTTTTTCTTTTATTTTATTTTGTTTTCTTTTCATGACCAAAATTAAAACGGTGCCCTAAGATATTCAAAATAATTCAAACTTTTGCGTACAAGTTATACAAAATATATGTAATATACTCACTAAGGCGGATCTCAAATCGGACTCTCGAAACTTAATATGCAAATTAAATGGGAAAAAAAGTCAAATTATTTAACTTTCGGAATTTTAGTGAAAACTAGCCGAATAACCTCGAAATTCACTTTCGTAAAATCACAAAAGTCGCAAATAATTATACGAACCTAACGGCGCCTTCAGATTTTGAATTGGAGCTCGTTCGCCAAAACCAAGCTCGAAAATCTCTTTTTAATATTTATCGACAATAAAAACTCAAACATTCTTCTGATGCCTACCAAACGAGGTCTGATTTAGCTAAAATTTTACAGATAAGTCCCAATGGACATTACGAAGATTTTAAAATTATCAGCACGCCAATCGGAGTCCTAACTTCCGAAACAACTGACCGAGATCGTTTCATTCTCCTCCACTTAAATTCTCGTTCGTCCTCGAACGAGCCTAAGTCTAAAGCAAGATTCATGCAGATAATAAGAGAACCTTCATAAACTATTCCATGGACATTGTCTCATGATTACGGAATCATACCGAACTCTTGAAATAAAATATATCTGGATAATATTATAATACCATTGCCCAACATATTCGGACCAAGTTGACACTACCTCAGCACGTGAGGAGAGTTCTACATTTTCGGAACAAAGCTACATGAACTCTGAATGGATTAATATGATTCTACCGGGGAATCACCTCGTCGATATACTTTGTGATATAGAACAGGTCGATGAAACTAAGAATTAGCTTGCGCTTCTGCAACACCGTAGAGATTTAATATTAGCATTTAGTATTGGAGGAAGACTCCTCCACTTAGAGGATAAACTCATACAACTAACTTGAATAGGAATACCCATCCCCACACAGTCTGCTGGACTAAAGAAGATTTAGCTAAAACTTGAACGTAGGCAGACCTAAGCTACCAACTACCCTTTCGAGTTGCCAAACAGCTGCAACTCTCGAGTCACAACTCCATACATTTTCCATAAGCACCACCGCCTGTTGGATCAAATCAAGGATTAAATGACGCCTCTCATTACCCTTAGTAGCCTTGAGAAACAACAATATGCTTACCCGGCTACCTTGGCACGCACTCTGGCTCGACACAGGGAATATCATAATAGGTTCCTGATTCTTATTATTATGGCTACCAGAGCTAGACTACGTACGAGTCACGCTAACCGAAGAATTGCAATTGAAGAGATAGACATTAAATAAGCTTTATGGAACAACATTTATGTCAATTTAACCTTCCTATAAGAAGGAAACTCTGACAATTTACCAGAAACCCTTTTATAATCCAGACAAGCTCATACGATAACATGACTTTACTAGCGCCTCGAACCATGAGGAGATACGTAGATCGAGTATTACTTACTAATCACTTTACACCGGAAGAAACGATGAAACTCTCTGATGAAAATGAACAAGAATCCAATCCTCCAACCAACACGGAATTTCGAGAAGAGAGGTAAATTAAATTTGACATAATAAGAGAAGGTGGAACGACAAGATGCCAGGCAGACAATAGCGACACTCATTGTCAAATCTCTCATATTTAGACTAGAAAAATTAGTAGGGTCTCACAAATGCCAGGAATAAATCAGACCAAAAGTTCGCCCCTCTACTGCAACCGATTCTTAATAGAAACAATTTCCAATGAAACCATGGAAACATGATAGGACACCCCATTTCTAGATCGACCTGAAGAATCAGATTTTACTTATATTTAAGGGAAGAAGAAATACTTGGGTCTACTACATCGGATGCCTTAGCATCCTGCCAGACTGGCAGTTCATAAAACTGCCTATGCGGCCGAACTAAGCCGCTACACTGATAATTACCTTCTGAAGAATAACTGCCACCATGCTCGCAACATTTACTGGATCGTCGAATTTCCCTGGCTGATTGAGGTCTAAATGAAATCTCTGCGATTGGGCAGGTGCCTGAGGGCAAGAAGAATGACGACTGTCTACTTGCTGGAGTAAGGGAAAACTCCCCAAAGGATAACCAACACCTTTTTGGTGAAAATGGAAGCTGGACAGATTCTTGATAGCTATAAAGAAAAGACTGAATCTAATCTTGACGAGCTACTGGCGCATTCTAAGAATCACGTGACAAAAGCTGGATAACCTGGAAGGTGACCTCCCAAAATAATCTGAACTCCTACCTCCAAATGAGGTACCATGGGTTCCCACTAGGGCCATGGGATCTCGTGCTCTCCCTCTCTAACTTATGGTATGCATTGTACCTTCGAGCAATATAAACAACGACATCAAATGAAGACCCAATCTCAATTTCTCGAGCAATCCGGGATCTCAAGGAAGGAGAAAGGTCAGCAATAAATCTCTGAACATTCTCGGAAGGTTCATGGACTAGTTCTAATGCATATCCAGCCATCCTAAAGAATTTAATCTCATATTCTAAAATCCGACAAGCTACCCATCCAATCAACTCAAACTGGCAACACTTTTCATCCCGCTCGCTACTCGAAAGGAAATTTTCCATAAATCTAGAAGAAAAATCGAACAAAATTAGCTAATAAGAGAGCAGTCCACCAATCCAGGGCTGGACCTTGAAACTGGAAAAAACAATAATCAACACCATACCGCTTAATATAGTCAAGAACCTGAAGGATACGCTGACATCATTTTATTTTAAAAAAAAATCACGAGGTTTATCTGATGCATTGCTTAAGAATATCGGAAGGTTCAATCGCGTAAAATAATGCAACCTCTTTGGGCACTCAGATCTAACCGTTACCTCCGCTGGCTAACCAGCCAGAACAATTGGTGGCGCAACACATGCTGTATTTGGAACATATTTTACTGGGGCAATATTAAGAACTGGAATAGGAGCTCCCTGAGACCGAACATATGCATCTACGGCGACCTGATAAGCTGCCTAGCGAATAATAGGTTTTTGCGGTATCTGCATCACCAAGATTCTCGTAAAAAGCATCGAAGAGAGCCAAGGGAACCACAAGGCCCTGCTCCCTTACCCATCGCGAGCTCGTTCAGCTGGTATCCGCGCAACTGGATTGTCAGCACGATCCACAACTCTCGGGGCTTTAGTAGCTCTAGCCCTAAGCTAGACTACTTCGTCCTGAACTCCTACCGTTTGCTGATTTGGCGCACGAGGTTTCACGATTCCCACGAAGGAATTAACTAATATACTTTTGCATCCTAGACCGATGCACGATCAGGAAAGAATGAAATGAAACTTCCTAAATGCCATCATAGACTCTCATAGATAAGTACGGACGTCTACATACCCATCAGCGAGACTCTACTAGACACTGTCTTAGTCTGGATAGACTCTAAACCGAGCTCCGATACCAACTGACACGCCCCAGAATCCGATTAGGCCGTGCGGGCACCCGACATCCTCCCCTAGACCCGTCGGGCGAACCCTTACCAATTAAATAAGAAAAATAAATATAACAATTCACAAATAAGGACAAGACTAAAAAAAGAAGCACAGGCATACTGATACCTATAAGCTGTACAAAAGAAATTACAGCTGACTATCCAACATACTAGGTTTAGGGCTATCCAGACTAGACATCTAAGAGTACAAAAGAAGACAGATACCTCCTGAAGGGAGCAAAATGCAACTGAAATAATAACCAATAAACTGGTGGCCATCGGAATAAAAGCTGGCTCACCCTGACAGTTGAAGTCGTCTTCGCTCCTTTACAACGTGGCGAACTCAATCCTAGAGCGAACCTGCCGAAACGAAATAGATAGACAAAAACAAACAGCAAATAAGGGTGAGTCAAAGGACTCAATAAGTGGGGCAGACTAGCCACCTCAAAGAATAGGATAGCTAGCCAGGGAGAAAAAGAACAGATAAACCAAATCCATCTTATTTGAACTATAAACAGGTAGAGCCAGATAATAAATAAAAGCACGTATGGAATCATAAACAGCTAGGGACAAAAGGTAGACAGAACATATAGATACCTCAAACATGTCGACAATCAGAAATACATCCTGTTCCGGCGTGCAACCCGATCCATATATTCATACTGTCGTGACGTGCAACCCTATCCGTATATTTATACTGTTGCGGCGTGCAACCAGAATCGTATATTTATACTGTTGCGGCGTGCAACCTGATCCGTATATTTACATTGTTGCGGCATGTAACCCGATCCGATCCATGAATTTATATTGTCGCGACGTGCAACCCAGGATACGAGCCAGAAATATATAGGCAAACCGTGATACGTTCACAACATGGTATACATACCGCATACATAAAACACAACACACTACACACAATAGTCAGTATGCACTGCAATGAGATGGGATGAATGCGGTACGATGCAATGCAGTCACATATGCCTGATACCTATCTCCGGCGCGAGACTCTCATCGTCTACCAAGAGATATATGCAATAATGACCCTTCACCGGCTCGGGACTCTTATCGATTACCGGGAAGTATATGCAATGATGACCCTTCACCGGCTCGGGACTCTCATCGATTACTGGGAAGTATGTGTAATAATGACCCTTCACCGATGCGGGATTCTCATCACCAACCGGGAAGTATATGCAATAATGACCCTTCACTGGTGCAGGACTCTCATCGCCAACCGGGAAGTTTATGCAATAATGACCCTTCACCGGTGCGGGACTCTCATCGCCAACTGGGATGTATATGCAATAATGACCGGTGCAGGACTCTCATCGCCAACCGGGAAGTATATGCAATAATGACCCTTCACCGGTGCGGTACTCTCATCGCCAACCGGAAAGTATATGCAATGATCAAAACCAGAGTGCAATGCGCGTATGATCAACGCAATACCAACAATAGGGCTTACCATATAATATACAATGTAAATTCAAAGCAAAGGCGTAATGTGTACGCCTATCGGCAGCTACACACGTAAGGAACACGTGGTAGAAAATCCACGAGGCCAGGTGCCTCCAAAGAAATGGATATAAACACTTACCTCTTCCAAAAGTTAGTACTGCTAATCAACAACCGCTTTATCCTTTGGTGTCATTGCCAAACAATCCCACTCTATCCAATAAGCAGAAAAATATATCAAATTAGGCTAAAGACTTCATTCCTCATATCTTAGGGCAATCCGTTTAGGAACCCGATACCCTATTCGCATATGCAATACGCAGGCCACGCCAATGTATAGGGTTCAAAGTCACATAACCAAATCCTAAATAAATTACATTTATGGATTGCCCATAACTCCATGAGTACGAATATATAATCAATTTCATTATCAGGGTCCAATTAACCCTTTAAATTATCAATTTAACTTATTAGAACGATGTCTAATATCCCAATTTCTACCGTAAAAATATATTCAAACACACATAATAAACTACAATAATGAATTAACATCATTATCTGAATGTTTCGGTGTAAAAATTCTAATTTTCTCCGGCTACTTTTCTCATTTTCTGGCGTTTTTTCCTCATTTCTTTTCTTATAGCGTTTCTGTTTCTCCCTTTGATCTTGTTTCTGTTTCGTTGCTTTTTAGGCTAAGTATAGCTTAGCCACCGCCTATCAATTTTTCATTTTCTTTCATTCTTTTGTCTTTTCCCTTTTTGTCTTTTTGTCTTTTTCTTTTATTTTATTTTGTTTTCTTTGCGTTACAAAAATTAAAATGCTACCCTACGATATTCGAAATAATTCAAACTTTTGTGTACAAGTTATACAAAATATATCTAATATACTGGCTAAGGCGGATCTCAAATCGGACTCTCAAAACTTAATATGCAAATTAAATGGGAAAAATAGTCAAATTATTTAACTTTCAGCATTTTAACGGAAACTAGCCGGACAACCTCGAAATTCACTTTCGTAAAATCACAAAAGTCACAAATAATTATACGAACCTAACAGCGCTTTCAGTTTTCAAATCGGAGCTCGTGCACCAAAACTGAGCTCGAAAATCTCTTTTTAATATTTATCGACAATAAAAAGTGAAATCTTCTTCCGATCCCTACCAAACGAGGTCTGATTTAGCTCAAATTTTACAGATAAGTCCCAACGAACATTACGAAAATTTTAAAATTATCAGCACGCCAATCGGAGTCCTAACTTCTGAAACGACTGACCGAGATCGTTTCATTCTCCTCCACTTAAATTCTCGTTCGTCCTCGAACGAGTCTAAGTCTAAAGCAAGATTCACGCAGATAACAAGAGAACCTTCATAAACTATTCCATGGATATTGTCTCATGATTACGGAATCATACCGAACTTTTGGAATAAAATATATCTGGATAATATTATAATACCATTTCCCAACTTATTCGGACCAAGTTGACACTTCCTCAACACGTGAGGAGAGTTATACAATTTCGGAACAAAGATACACGAACTCTGAATGGATTAATATGATTCTACCGAGGAATCACCTCGTAGATATACTTTGTGATATAGAACAGGTCGATGAAACTAAGAATTAGCTTGCGCTTCAGCAACACCGTAGAGATTTAATATTAGCATTTAGTATTGGAGGAAGACTCCTCCACTTAGAGGATAAACTCATACAACTAACTTGAATAGGAATACCCATCCCCGCACAGTCTGCTGGACTAAAGAAGATTTAGCTAAAAGTTGAACGTAGGCAGACCAAAGCTACCAACCACCCTTTCAAGTTGCCAAACAGCTGCAACTCTCGAGTCAAAACTCCATACATTTTCCATAAGCACCACCGCCTGTTAGATCAAATCAAGGATCAAATGACGCCTCTCATTACCCTTAGTAGTCTTGAGAAACAACAATATGCTTACCCGGCTACCTTGGCACGCACTCTGGCTCGACACAGGGAACATCACAATAGGTTAACGATCGCCTAAGCTCACCAGTGCCGAACAAAGAAGAGATGGAAATGGACTGAGTATAGAAATAATTAGAGCTTTAGGAAGCTCTCCTTCTTATTTATTTGGCTACCAGAGCTAAACTACTTACGAGTCAGGCTAACCGAAGAATTGAAATTGAAGAGATAGACATTAAATAAGCTTTATGGAACAACATCTATGTCAATTTAACCTTTCTATAAGAAGGAAACTCTGACAATTTACCAGAAACCCTTTTATAATCCAGACAAGCTCATACAATAACATGACTTTACTAGCGCCTCGAACCATGAGGAGATACGTAGATCAAGTATTACTTACTAATCACTTTACACCGGAAGAAACGATGACACTCTCTGATGAAAATGAACTAGAATCCCATCCTCCAACCGAGACGGAATTTCGAGAAGAGAGGTAAATTAATTTGACATAATAAGAGAAGGTGGAATGACAAGATGCCAGGCAGACAATAGCGACACTAATTGTCAAATCTCTCATATTTAGACTAGAAAAATTAGTAGGGTCTCAAAAATGCCAGGAATAAATCATACCAAAAGTTCGCCCCTCTACTGCAACCGATTCTTAATAGAAACAATTTACAATGAAACCATGGAAACATGATAGGACACCCCATTTCTAGATCGACCTGAAGAATCAAATCTTACTCACATTTAAGGGAAGAAGAAGTACTTGGGTCTACTACATCGGATGCCTCAGCATCCTGCTAGGCTGGTAGTTCATAAAACTGCCTCTGCGGCTGAACTAAGCCGCTACACTGATAATTAGCTTCTGAAGAATAACTGCCACCACGCTCTCAACCTTTACTGGATCATGGAATTTCTCTGGCTGATTGAGGTCTAAATGAAATCCCTGCGACTGTGCAGGTGCCTGAGGGCAAGAAGAATGATGACTGTCTACTTGCTGGAGTAAGGGAAAACTCCCCAAAGGATAACCAGGCTCACGATAATGACAACACTTTTTTGGTGAAAATGGAATCTGGACAGATTCTTGATAGCTATAAAGAAAAGACTGAATCTGATCTTGACGAGCTACTGGCGCATTCTAAGAATCACGTGACACAAGCTGAGATAACCTGGAAGGTAACCTCCCAAAATAATCAGAACTCCTACCTCCAAATGAGGTACCATGGTTGCCCACTAGGGCCATGGGATCTCATGCTCTCCCACTCTAACTCTTCCCGCTCTAACTTATGGTAAGCATCGTACCTTCGAGCAATATGAACAACGACATCAAATGAAGTCCCAACCTCAATTTCTCGAGCAATCCGGGATCTCAAGGAAGGAGAAACGTCAGCAATAAATCTTTGAACATTCTCGGAAAGTTCATGGACTAGTTCTAATGCATATCCAGCCATCCTAAAGAATTTAATCTCATATTCTAAAATCCGACAAGCTACCCATCAAATCAACTCAAACTGGCAACACTTTTCATCCCGCTCGGTACTCGAAAGGAACTTTTCCATAAATCTAGAAGAAAAACCGAATCAAATTAGCTAATAAAGAGCAGTCCACCAATCCGGGGCTGGACCTTGAAACTGGAAAGAAGAATAATCAACACCATACCGCGAAATATAGTCAAGAACCTGAAGGATACGCTGACATCATTTTATTTTAAAAAAATCATGAGGTTTATCTGATGCATTGCTTAAGAATATCGGAAGGTTCAACCGCTTAAAATAATGCAACCTCTTTGGGCACTCAGATCTAACCATTACCTCCGCTGGCTAACCAGCCAGAACAATTGGTAGCACAACACATGTTGCATTTGGAACATATTTTACTGGGGCAATATTAAGAACTGGAATAGGAGCTCCCTGAGACCGAACATATGCATCTGCGGCAACCTGATAAGCTGCCTAGCGAATAATAGGTTTTTCTGGTATCTGTGTCACCAAGATTCTTGTAAAAAGCATCGAAGAGAGCCAAGGGAACCACAAGGCCCTGCTCCCTTACCCATCGCGAGCTCGTTCAGCTGGGATCTGCGCAACTGGATCATCAGCACGATCCACAACTCTCGGGCCTTGAGTAGCTGTAGCCCTAAGCTAGACGACTTCGTCCTGAACTCCTACCGATTGCTGATTTGGCGCACGAGGTTTCGCGATTCCCACGAAGGAATTAACGAAAAAACATTTGAATCCTAGACCGATGCACGATCAGGAAAGAAGGAAGTGAAACTTCCTAAATGCCATCATAGCCTCTCATAGATAAGTACGGACATCTACGTACCCATCAGCGAGACTCTAGTAGACACTGTCTTAGTCTGGATAGACTCTAAACCGGGCTTTGACACCAACTGACATGCCCCGGCATCCGGTTAGGCCGTGCGAGCACCCGACATCCTCCCCTAGACCCGTCGGGCGAACCCTTACCAATTAAATCAGAAAAATAAATATAACAATTCACAAATAAGGACAAGACTAAAAAAAAAAAAAAAGCACAGGCATACTGATACCTGTAAGTTGTACAAAAGAAATTACAGCTGACTACCCAACATACTAGGTTTAGGGCTATCCAGACTAGACATCTAAGAGTACAAAAGAAGACAGATACCTCCTGAAGAGAGCAAAATGGAACTGAAATAATAACCAATAAACTGGTGGCTATCCGGAATAAAAGCTGGCTCACCCTGACAGCTGAAGTCGTCTTTGCTCCTTTACAACGTGGCGAACTCAATCCTGGAGCGAACCTGCCGAAACGAAATAGATAGACAAAAACAAACAACAAACAAGGGTGAGTCAAAAGGACTCAATAAGTGGGGCAGACTAGCCACCTCAAAGAATAGGATAGCTAGCCAGGGAGAAGAAAAACAGATAAACCAAATCCATCTTATTCGAACTATAAACAGGCAGAGCCAGATAATAACTAAAAACACGTATGGAAATCATAAACAGCCAGGGACATAAGGTAGAAAGAATATATAGATATCCCAAACATGTCGACAATAGAAATACATCCTGTTGCGGCGTGCAACCCAATCCATGTATTCATACTGTCGCGACGTGCAACCCGATCCGTATATATATACTGTTGCAGCGTACAACCCGATTCGTATATTTATACTTTTGCGGAGTGCAACCCGATCCGTATATTTATACTGTTGCGCCGTGCAACTCGATCCGATCCATGTATTTATATTGTCGCGACGTGCAACCCAGGATGCGAGCCAGAAATATATGGGCAAACTGAGATACATTCACAACATGGTATACATACCGCATACATAAAATACAACACAATACACACAATAGTCAATATGCAGTGCAATGAGATGGGATGAATGCAGTACGATGCAATGCAGTCACATATGCCTGATACCTATCTCCGGCGCGGGACTCCCATCGTCTACCAGGAGATATATGCAATAATGACCCTTCACCGGCTTGGGACTCTCATCGATTACCGGGAAGTATATGCAATGATGACCCTTCACCGGCTCGGGACTCTCATCGATTACCGGGAAGTATGTGTTATAATGACCCTTCACCGATGCGGGACTCTCATCACCAACCGAGAAGTATATGCAATAATGACCCTTCACCGGTGCAGGGATCTCATCGCCAACCGGGAAGTATATGTAATAATGACCCTTCACCGGTGCGGGACTCTCATCGCCAACCGGGAAGTATATGCGATAATGACCCTTCACTGGTGCGGGACTCTCATCGCCAACCGGGAAGTATATGTAATAATGACCCTTCACCTGTGCAGGACTCTCATTGCACCGGGAAGTATATGCAATAATGACCCTTCACCGGGGCGGGACTCTCATCGCCAACCGGAAGTATATGCAATGCTCAAAACCAGAGTGCAATGCTCGTATGCTCAATGCAATACCAACAACAGGGCTTAACATATAATATACAATGTAAATTCAAAGCAAAGGCGTAATGAGTATGCCTATCGGTAGCTACACACGTACGGAACACGTGGTAGAAAATCCACGAGGCCAGGTGCCTCCAAAGAAATGGATGTAAACACTTATCTCTTCCAAAAGTTAGCACTGCTAATCGACAACCGCTTTATCCTTTGGTTTCATTGCCAAACAATCCCACTCTATTCAATAACCAGAAAAATATATCAAATTAGGCTAAAGACTTCATTCCTCACATCTTAGGGCAATCTGGTTAGGAACCTGATACCCTATTCGCATATACAATACGCAGGCTAGGCCTATATAAAGGATTCAAAGTCACATAACCAAATTCTAAATAAATTATATTTATGGGTTGCCCATAACTCCATGAGTATGAATATATAATCAATTTCATTATCAGGGTTCAATCAACCCTTTAAATTATCAATTTAACTTATTAGAATGATGTCTAATATCCCAATTTCTACCGTAAAAATATATTCAAACACACGTAATAAACTACAAGAATGAATTAACATCATTACCTGAATATTTCGGGGTAAAAATTCTACTTTTCTCCGGCTCCTTTTCTTATTTTTTGGCATTTTTTCCTCATTTCTTTTCTTATAGCGTTTCTGTTTCTCCCTTTGATCTTGTTGCTGTTTCGTTTCTTTTTAGGCTAAGTATAGCTTAGGCACCGCCTATCAATTTTTTATTTTCTTTCATTCTTTTGTCTTTTCCCTTTTTGTCTTTTTGTCTTTTTCTTTTATTTTATTTTGTTTTCTTTTCGTGACAAAAATAAAAACGGTACTCTACGATATTCGAAATAATTCAATCTTTTGCGTACAAGTTATACAAAATATATGTAATATACTCGCTAAGGCGGATCTCAAATCGGACTCCCGAAACTCAATATGCAAATTAAATGGGAAAAAAAGTCATATTATTTAACTTTCGGCATTTTAGCGGAAACTAGCCGAACAACCTCGAAATTTACTTTCGTAAAATCACAAAAGTTACAAATAATTATACGAACCTAACAGCGATTTCAGATTTCGAATCGGAGCTCGTTCGCCAAAACCGAGCTCGAAAATCTCTTTTTAATATTTATCGACAATAAAAAGTGAAATCTTCTTCCGATGCCTACCAAACGAGGTCTGATTTAGCTCAAATTTTACAGATAAGTCCCAATGGAAATTATGAAGATTTTAAATTTATCGGTACGCCAATCGGAGTCATAACTTCCGAAACGACTGACCGAGATCGTTTCACAGTATTAGAGGAAAGGAAGAGTATAAGAAGTATGTTTGGACCGAGAACAAGTGTGACACAATCTTCACCTTATACTCTATCATCGGGACGACTCCATCAATGGTTGCAAAGGCAATTTGAAGGTGTGACAATCGAAAGTTCCTTCCATGAGGCAATCTATCAAGATCCGTCCATTTCACCTAGCCATACACTTACCTCATATTACTATCCACCATTCCAAATGCCTATGCCTTCACAACCACCTGGCCCTCCATTACCCAATCAAACCAATGTACCACAATTGAGAGATGACCAATCATTTCTACTGATGGAATCTCTGGAAATGCAAATGGAAAAAAAAAATGTTCAATCTCGACAATTTCAAAGTAAAATGGAATATGAGGTTGAGACACAAAAGAATGAGAAAAGTGAGGATGAAAGACAAAAGATAGAGAGAGGTGAGGGAGAGAAAAGTGATAACTCAAGAGTGGAAAAAGGGGAGGAAGTATGGAGTGAAGAAAATGAGTTGTCATAAGAAAAGAGTAAAGAGCTTCAAAAGAAAATGAGAGGAAACAAAAAAGGAAAACAAAAGATGAGTGAGGATTTTCCTTATTCTAACTCTTATAACCTTTCTTCTTCCTCTAGTTTTTTTGTGTCCTGTCAAGGAACTCTTGAAAGTAATCACCTAAGGGAGCTATCAATTGAAGAACTTGGAGAAAGATAAAGCTACCTTTTCAAAAGGGCATTTGGACTTAATTGGGTATGATCAAGGTAAAGAAATTCCTTTAGAAGAGTTTCAAGGTAAAATAGCTTATCCTTCTACTCCTGGTTCTCTAACAATTTTGATGAACATTTGAGTTTAAGAGATAGCTATAATTTTGTTAAGCCTAATGATTCCTAACCTTGCAATGTGAATGATGTTTGTGTGTTGCCAATTAAAGATGTCAATCTAGAGAAGCCATATGCTAGTTACGTGCTTAATATTTTAGAATGTGATTCTCTTGATAGTGTTGAGTGTGAAAAAGAGACATTAGCACTTGTGCTTTATTGGATGATTCTTGTTCTAGATATGAAGACTCTTTAGAGGGCGAAGTTGACTTTAAAGTAGATCATTATGAAAGTCCACCTTTGTGGGATAAGGAGTATAGTGACTCTTGTGAACATAACTTGTTATTATTTGATAATACATGTGATAATGGTAGTGACTTGAGCCTAATTGGAAGAAAAAGGCGTTGAGTTGGAAAGTGAGCATGCTTTTCTTGTTGCTAGATATGATGACTATGTTAATTCTTCTTGTGATAAAGGCATGCATTTTGATTCCCTTTGCGAATGTAGGTCTACTCCTTGTTCGTATTTTAAGGTGTATAGTAATCCTTTGTATGGAATTGTGTTTGAAGATGATTTGGAGATTTTTGATGTTACGGAAAACTTGTGCCAAAATGGAAGTGAAGTGTTTGATGCTAGCACTAGTGTTAACTACTTTACTTATTCAATTCATAACTTTAAAAGAACATTCTTGTTTGATTATGAAATTGTCTCTTTGATTAATTTGAATAGTCATTGCAAGCAAAGTGCTTTTAACTTCATTTACTACTTTGAGAAGGATCTACAAGAAGATGTTCATAAAGGAAGAAGAAGCCTTAGACTAACATTTGATCACATGTGCAATCAAGAGGTTTGTACCTTCCTAATTGTGAGGATGGTATGTATTCTTGGCTTATGCTTATTCTTGGATTACATAATGGTTATGAGGTAAAAGGCTCTATCCTTGATGATTATGGTGATATTTGTGTGACACTTTGTGGTGAGCTTTGCCTAATTTCTTTTAAGTTGTCACATGAAATGTTACTTGGAGTGATTAGTGGGTACAAGTTTGTGTTAGGCGCCAAAATGATGCTTTCTTGTGTAAGTGTTCATATGCTTGAATCTTATTGTGAATCTATCCTTAAGTATGAAACCATGTGTCTTTTTTGTATCAATGATGGTTTGTTTGCTTGGTTGATGCTTAGGCTTGGACTTGATAAGGCTTTTGGGGTTATATCTTTTAAATTCTATCTTGCTAGGATGCAACTTGTGTTCGA